>JAMPIV010020193.1:0-17500 GCA_024509875.1 Oreohelix idahoensis | reverse complement strand
GGTACACATGAGACAAGGGACGTTTCGGGTTTTACCCTTCGTTAGCCACAGTTACGAACAGGTGACAAGGACAAGAACTACATATAGGTACTACAAAGGTCTATGATGATGAGGAAAACGTCAAATGAGCGATACAAGCAGATGAAACCACGGTGATGAGCGAAACGATAACAGTAATAATACAAGAAAATCTTGAAACCAGAAAGACATTTCGAAACAAGAAAGTAAATAATCAACGAAACGAAGACAGAAATGAACAAAAATATTAAAATGCGTAAAAAATCACTTAGCTGGATCGAGGAAAAGAACATTCAAAATGGCTGAAAAAAATAAGGCGTCATGCGGAAGTGACGTAGGAGCTAGTGACGGCTAAGAACAGATAATTGAGGAAACGAAACGAACCAAAGCAAAAACAAGGATAGATAGGAAAATAACGACAGAAGCCACCAGAATTATGCAAAATGATGCTGGACATTCATCCCAGCAGGAGCTAAAACGCCCATTTGAAAAATGAGACGATTCTCCAACGAAAAGCGAGTTCGGTCGTCGCCGATACATGAACGGAGGGCAGTGACATGAATGTCAGAGTTACCTGAATGGTCAGGGCTGTTGAAGTGAAGGGCCACCGGTAAATGTTTGCCGTGATGGATGTCATTCAAGTGCTCCCGAAACCTGTCTGCCGAACGTCTGCCAGTTTCACCAATATAGGTCATGCCACACCTCTTGCAGATGATAGCATAAATCAGGTTTCTGGATTCGCACGCGAAAGACTCCCCAATGGCAAATTTACCGTTCGGAAAGGAGACTGACTGCGTTTGGAGTACAAAAGGACAGGTTTTACATATGCGGCGTTGGCACGGTTTAGTACCAAAGTGAGAAGGACTAGTTTGTCTCAAGCGACTATGCACAAGAATATCCCTAACATTCTTATCCTTACGATATGTCAACAAAGGGGTATCACGAAACAACTCTCTGGTATCAGGATCGGAGTGGAGAATAGGAGATGACGGAACAGAATTTTTTTCACCGCCAAACAGTGAGGGTGGACAAGTTTGAGTCTGTCAGATGTAGTAGTAGGTTTAGCAGTAAGTGCAACCTGACGAGTGACGGGACTAATGCGATTAAGGGCATCAGATAAGACTCTTTCAGGATAGTGACGTCGGCGAAAAAACTCATATCATTTCTTGAGCTCGTTCACGGAAATCATCTTCATCGTGACATATCCGACGTAAGCGTAGAAGTTGAGAGTAGGGAATGGAGTTTTTACAGCTGGGAGGGTGAGAAGAGGTGTAAAGAAGGAAACCATGAGCATCAGTAGGTTTATAAAAGACAGAGGTAGTAAGGCCAGTAGGAGTAATATTGACAGTGAGGTCAAGGAAGTTAACTGAAGTGGTAGAAATCTGAGAAGTGAATTTGATTGCAGGATGGAAATTGCCAACATAGTCAATGAATCTACGGAGGTTGACTTCAGACATGTCTATGACACCAATACCATCGTCGATATAGAGACGGTAAAACTCAGGTAATGGTCCATCGTAACTTTGAAGCACCAAATATTCAAAGTGGCCCATGAAGAAGCAGGCATAACTCGGGCCCATTTTGGTGCCCATAGCAACGCCACTAATGTGATAAAAGAACTGGCCATTGAATTCAAAAGAGTTGAGAGTGAGGACCAATTCCGCAAGGCGAAGAAGAGAGCCGGTGCTAAAAGTAAGGTCAGTGCGTCTGTCGAGAAAAAATTGTAGTGCTTTAAGGCCATCAGAGTGTGGAATGGAAGTATAAAGCGAACAAACATCCAGAAGGAAAAGACGGTAAGTGTGGTCAGGTGTGAATTGGATGGAATCAAAAGTAGTGATAGCATAGGTGGTGTCCTTAAGATAGGAAGGTAGATTGGCCACTAATGGTTGCAAAATACTATCCAGGAAATCAGAGATACGTTCAGTGGGACAAGAGCAGGCTGAAACAATAGGTCGACCCGGATCGTCAATTTTATGAACCTTATGAAGCATGTAGAAGGAAGGTTTACCTAGACTACTATCAAGAATATGGAGAAACATGGCACTAGAAGGAAGGAGGTTATCTTGGATGAGATCACGAATAGTAGCATGAACAGTAAGATTATGGCGGACTGTGGCATCACCAGAACTAGGTGAGTAAAAGGTGGAGTTGGCGAGCTGTGAGACTCCTTCTTGAATGTACAAGTCCTTTCGCCAAACTACCACTGCACCACCTTTATCGGCAGGTTTGATGATGATGTCATCCCGCTTTTTAAGGGATGACAAGGACCGCCACTCAGAAGTAGTCAGGTTAGATCGACGTAGACGGGGTAGAGAAAGTTGATTAATGTCATGCAAGCCGTTAAAAGATTAAAAAATTTTAAAGCTGCTGGAGTTGACGAAATTTCAGGGGAAATGATTAAAGCAGTTAATGACAACAACCTCTTGAGAATTTTAGATATTATAAATGAAGTATGGAGAGAAGAACAACCACCACAACAATGGAAAGACAGTATTATTGTAAAGTTACCGAAGAAAGGTGATCTATCAGACTGTAATAACTGGCGTGGTATATCTCTATTATCAGTACCTGAAAAAATTATTATGTTGCATGATGTTAGAAAGACTTAAATTGCATGCTGACGAAACGATCAGAGAAGAACAAGCGGGTTTCAGGCCGAAACGATCATGTATTGATCAAATATTCACACTAAGAACAATTATAGAAGAATCAGTGGAAAGGCAATCGCCACTTATTATCACCTTCGTCGATTTTCAAAAAGCCTTTGATAGTCCTAACACCGCCCATCATTGTGGAAGATACTTACAATCTATGGTTTTCCAACAAAATATGTGAATATAATCAAAGCGCTATATGACAATGCAAGATGTTGTGTTAGAACAAATAAAGGGAATACAGAATGGTTTTACAGTAGAAACAGGGGTGAAACAAGGCTGTATTATGTCACCACTACTTTTTGGAATAGCTATTGATTGGGTTATGAGAAACTATACCCACAATGAACAATTGGGTATAAAATGGACAAATGGAAAATTCCTGGGGACCTGCATTTCGCAGATGATGTAGCATTCTTAAGTTCAACACCAAGACAATCCCAAGAAGCAATAAATAATTTGTGTCATCTCTCGGTTAAAATTGGTCTCCAAATAAATGCCTCTAAAACTAAAGCTATGAACTTTTCTAACGAGACCTTCGATATCATCTTGAACGGGGAAAAACTACAGAAAGTTGAAAGTTTCAATTATTTAGGCAGTAAAATGACTCAGGATGGTGACACAACAAGAGAAATCCATACTAGAATTGCTTTGGCAGCTAGCGCCTTCAATAGATTATCTAACATTTGGAAATTACGATCATTGAATATACATACCAAGCTTCGTCTGTTTAATTCAAATGTTATCTCAGTGTTAACATACGGCTGTGAAGAGTTGGAAAATAACAAAATCATTGGAGAACAAGCTGAATACATTCGAGAACAAATGTCTTAGAAAACTCATGAACATCAGTTGGAAAGAATTCAAGACTAATCGACAAATAAGAGAAGACTCTAGGCAGAAATATGTCTCCGACTATATAAGGAAAAGACGATGGTCATATATCGGTCATGTCCTACGAATGCAAAACAACAGAATACCACTACAGGCGCTCACTTGGGTTCCTGAGGGTAAGCGGAAAAAAGGAAGACCAAAAGAAACACTCAGAAGAACAATAATAAGAGAAGGAAGAACGTTGGGCCTAAATAATGTGCAAGAGCTAAGAGGAGTGGGCGTCACAACGAATTTAAATCAAGAGCAGCAGAGGCACCTGGAGCCGGAAATGTCGAGAGAAGAGAAACAAACTTGAGACCTTTACTAAGAACAGATAATTCATCAGGAGATAGTTGTAGATCAGGAGGAATGCAAATAACTTGGTAGAAGTGGGAACAGGGGACGCTGAAGATTCAGAAGGAACATGAGGGCGGAGGCGACGCAATTTTTCTTTTTTATGCGTGCTCAGCCGAGTGTAGAGCTCCTTATTAGAATCATGAATAAATAATAGTACGAATAAGAAGCAAGGCTGTCGGGTACGAAGAAGTCAGTAGACGAAGTTGGTGAGTGAGGTTGGATTTCAAACGTTCCAAGTCAGTGAGCAGGCGTTTATGCATAGCAATAACACACTTCAAGCGTTGAAAGGAACACTTTTTTTTTCAACTAATTGCAAGCGGTGCAGAGCAGAAGGATGAAAGTGTCCAGTCGAAGGATGGAAGTGGGAAAGAAACCCTTTAGGGATAACTCTAACCCGAAGACAGTTATTAAGAAAATTAGAGTGACATGTAAATCGTGTTTTTTTGTATGTGGTGAAGGCTAAGGCAGTGGCAGTCCGAGATATGTCAGAAGGCATGAGAGAAAAAGAATACCCTGTTTGCCTAGGGCGCCAAATACCCTGTTTGCCTAGGACGCCAAATACCCCAGCACGGCCCTGCTTCTAATACTTTTAAAAATTTTGTTTTCAGTGCTTTCTATATCGCATTTAAATTAAGCATTTCTGTCTGGTGATAGCTAGCCTCAAGTGTTTTGAGTTCCCAAAGCAGTATCTCAGGTGAGTACTTTCAACTATTTGTAAGTGATGTATGCCAGGTTCCTCATGCCCTCCATGCAATTCTACCCTGTGGGTATCTGCTTAAATTTAGAGGTACTTTCCCTTCCTCGATAGAAAACCAACAAAGCAGTAAACTAATCTGCTAAACAATCCCAATTCAAGAAAAGACTGCAACAAAAACGACAGAAACATATAGCGTGCAATGAAATCAACAAATGAATAAACTCTTCTGTGAACGTATTTCGCAAGACAGCATTCGGGAGCACATATGATTTGTCTTTTCTATCTACGATTGGATACAAAGACTATAAACTAAACATAATAACCGTTTTTGTTGTTTCTTGATGGTCTGCGTACGTCAAGAACATACATACAATACTGCACAAACAGACTGGAGACTGAATACATGAAAGCCTCAATTTTCTCAAGATGATAAAATAGGCGTAGGGGCGTTTTCCTGCTCTGAGAGAACACTTACAAGCGAGATGAATAAAACGTAAACGATCAGAAGATACAAACATATTATACAAAATATGTTTTTCATGACAGTTACAAATATGAAACATTGACATACACATACTGATGAAATACGCCTCAAGCAACACGCAAACTTGTTCACTGAACGTAACAGAGAGAGAGAGAGAGAGAGAGAGAGAGAGAGAGAGAGAGAGAGAGAGAGAGAGAGAGAGAGAGAGAGAGAGAGAGAGAGGCAGAGACAGAGACAGATTATATCTTATTATAATTTTAGTTGTAAGAAAACCATTTGAAATTGACAGGACAAGACATACATTTCATTTAAACAATTGTGACTTTGCAACACACGACAAGCATCTTAAATAAACAATAATGGCAGCTGCGGCCATGATTTACAAATGACTGTAAGAATACTTTATTTACGATATCTATTTATGATATACAAGCTAGGGAACCACAGTGACCAAAACCAGTTTCAGGACAGTGTCACAGAATTGGATCGTTCTCTTTTTCGTATTCTCTCTCTCTCTCTCTCTCTCTCTCTCTCTCTCTCTCTCTCTCTCTCTCTCTCTCTCTCTCTCTCTCTCTCTCTCTCTCTCTCCCATTCTCTAACTATTTCTCATTTTCGGAGCCCAGAAATCACTATTTACATTTTCACACTTCGATTCATGTCAGGTCAAGGCGTAATTGACCATCCCGAAAGATTAATTGAATCACTAAACGTGATAATAACCAGATTGACTCCTGATAAGACGAACTTGAAATACGGGTTTAGTTGCATAACCACCACGTCTGTCAAGACGGGTAAACAGATTTGTATCGCTCCAGCGTTAAGACAAGCGATCGGGAGTGCCTAATAAGCTATGTACTCAGACCTCCGAAATTACCTGTGATAATAAACACAGATAATCTCAATCTTGGGAAACATTTTAAAAAGTGAGTGAAAAGTGTGATAATTGTGAACATGACCGATAATCGACGGAAATAACAACTCCTTATATGGAAAATGACTGAATTTCACAAACGTATGAGTCACGCAGAAAATTCCACGAGGAAAGTTATCATAACATGCACTTTTGAATGCTATTGGCTGGCATGTGGGATGTGAATATACATTCGTTCTGATTGGAAGTTATGTCTGAAACGCCATGCGAAAGCTTAGGCCGAAAGCTGCGATATAAATTAGTACATTTTAGACACAAGAAACTACATTCCAGAATCGTCAAAGTAGACAGCTCGGACTAAAGCCAGGAAAGAATAGAAGTAAGGATTCTGACCTTATAGGACCGGACGTATTGGAGCACCTTTGAAAACTACAGCAAGGAAACTCTACATGTTAATACGGAAATCGGACTACTGCAAGACTTACTCACAAGTCACAGAGGGATTCTAAATAGAAAAAATACCCCAGACGCGTGTTCGAGACATCTACATGAAGTTGCCAAGACTATTCAACTGAGCAAGAAGTCTAGAGTTCCCAAAAGTTATTGGGGTGACTTGTAACATACATTTTATA
The DNA here is from genome assembly GCA_024509875.1 of Oreohelix idahoensis. NCBI lineage: Eukaryota > Metazoa > Mollusca > Gastropoda > Stylommatophora > Oreohelicidae > Oreohelix > Oreohelix idahoensis. The sequence goes on along the minus strand of JAMPIV010020193.1, from coordinate 10,914 downwards.
CTTTGAATTTGACATGTTTGAACTTGCTGATGGTTATACAGGTCTTTGCGAAGCTGGCAACCTCAGCATGTGAAAATGATAAATTCATGAACCACTACAGCAAAGCGCTGGTGATTGCGTCGTGCTAGTTCTCAACGCGAACCAAACTCAGAGATAACCCCAGATTCCAAGGAGAGCAGGGAGTGGATGATGATATGTAATAAGTTGTATGTATACTTGAACATGTTTACCCAGGCACAAGCCATTGCACTTGCCGCTGTCCAGTTGCAATTTTGCCATTAAATTAACTAAAAGAATGGTGATTTTTATCATATCCCTGAGTTATATGAAGTACGCTCGTGGAGATAAAAAATCCAGCGGGAAAGGCGCCTGATTAATATCAGGAAAACAAAGACTTAGCAGAAGAATTTGTTCTTTTATTGCCGCTAAAGACTGCGGTAAAGATGATACCAGTTGTACTAATATTCTTTGGTTTAAAGCTTGTGATCGACACTTGAAACCTACGTTCCTCGGGTTGTGAAGATACCTGCCTTGACCAGGAGAATTTACCTCATGAACTAATCTGGAGATGTGCCCTTGCCACGGAGACGAATTGACGGAAACAGCAGCATCAGCACTTCAGCGTTTTGGCACCTAAGTTTTATTTCTAGCAGGCTAAATACAACAGAACTCTATCTATGTTTCAAAATTAAACCTCCTAAAGCTGATATATTTTCCACGAAGACACTTACTTTTTATTAATCACTAGATCTTTTTTATTTACATTTGTTCATGAGTAATTGATCATTAAATTTGTTATGTGTTGTTTTACAAATTAATAGTTGATTTAGTTTTTACAGAGAGAAGTGCACACGCATGAATCAGTATTTTTAATATATATCTATATAAAGCCAAAAAAAGAGAATTTTACTGTTGATTCATTTGGGTGCTTGTACGAACTAATAATAAATTACAGAATAATCCTTCACAAAAGACGGCGGGCAGATAAAAAGTTAACATTGCTAAGACTCATTCAGCATTGTTCTTGATTTCGGAATATCTTGTGACTACTCCCTCGAGGTAGAAGCATCATCATCCTTCTATCTGCATCTCTGCCGCGAGTAATCTTGTGCGAAGGTACTTTGAACATCCATAATCGATACTCTACGTTTTGGCCATTGTTGCACCATCACTGCAGAGCACGGGGAGGCAACCCGTGACAAGTAGTACGACCGGGCCATCGCCGGGGCGCTGGAGCGGGCGAGAAAAGAAAGTATATTTTCTTCAAGAAGCTCAACTCTTCTTTAGCTTTGTTACATTTCGCCCAGGTTAAAGTATGCACTGTGTATCTTTAATACGAAACCACTAAAATCGGTGAATTACACATTTCTTAACACGCCGTTTTAACTGCTATCGTGTTTTTGGTTCGTAAGTAATAACTATTTAAAACTGATGTACAATTTTTTTTAACGAGTGTTACTTAATTTTCCAGTACAGTTTTATTAACTTTCGTTAATAGAAGTATATATGGGGTAGGAGGCGCATGTCAAAGCACAAGCCCTGGGCTGCTCTGACTGTGACAAAAAATTAGAGGGAAATAAAAACTGCACAGCTAGGTGGAAAAAAAAAATTACCGAAGGAGAGAGACAAAGACAGAGAGACATAAACACCGAGGAAATGAGAGAAATGATGGCATGTCACACAAAGCGCGGAGTACTGTACATTTATTGTTATTATTATTTTAGTTTTTAGTTGTACAAATTCTATCTTTACAATAGTGGTAAAGCACTCTGCACTTTACTAATCTTGACTGTGGCTTTGGACAATGCCAGCAAAACTGTAAACACAATCTTTACTCTTTACAACAAACTAGTGTGTGACAGTGCGAAGACGATGTGTGAAGAAGAAGAATAATTCTTGATTATGTGTGTTATGTCGTCGTCACTCTCTCTGGCCTACTTTCACACACACGCTCCACAGTCACAGAAAAACTCTCTTGATGACAGGGGTCCCACTTTTATTCGTGAAACCCTATCAGGTAGTATATAAATCATACAGCAAACAATGTTGTCCACAAGGTTCGCTAGCTTACTATGTAGGTATTCTCTATGTAACCCCGTATAACCCAGCTATGTATCCAGCACAGACTGCTGGACTCTCTCGATGTCGATAGTTCTCTTAGCACAGACGCAACATGCGATATCAAATCCTCCAACCTCACTGGCGTATCATACGAGGATGCATATCGCACAAGAAGACTAAATATGCTTAAGCAACTCGCAAGTACCTTTAATAATAATAATAATAGCCCTTCAGTTATAACTGACTATGGGAATGCGCCCCTGAGGTGACAGCCCTCAGATGCTTATTTTCCTGGTGTTCCTTTCGACGTTTTCTCCTCTCTTCTGTTCGCTGTGAGAGCTTCTTTTCGCCCAATCTGAGGTGGCGCCGTAGAGATCATCGCCACTTGGTGCGATCGGCAGCTTCATCCTCCCAGGTTGCTGGATTTACTCCAGTGCCCTCATGTCTCTCTTGCATACATCTTTGAACCTCCGCTGCTATCTCCCAACTGTTCTTTTGTCATCTGTTAGTTGTCCATATCAGATATCTTGCGGGATGCGACAATTTTACTTGCGGCGGACATGGCCAAGCCAGCGTAGTCTGCGCAAGCTAATCAGTGTATACGAGTACATGCTCTGAAGGCCAGCACGTGACAACACCTCGACATTTGTCACTTTATCTTTCCACGAAATACTGAGGGTGTGGCGTAGACACCGTAGATGGAAGGTATTGAGTCTTCTTTCTTGCTTAGCGTAAGTTGTCCATGTCTCGCTGCCATATAGCAGTTTGCTGGCGACGCAGGCATTATATACCGCAGCTTTAGTCTTCGTTGTGAGTTTGGAGTTTCCCCAAACACACGTTATGAGGCGGGCAAAGGTAGCTGCAGCTTTACCAATGCAGATGTCAATGTCTGTGTCCAGTGAGACACCGAGTTTGTCATTGATGGTAGACTCCAGGTATGTGAAGTGGTGCACCACTGCCAATTCATAGTTATTGATAGTGATAACTGGTGCAGCATCCACATCCTGACAGCACATTTGTTTTCTTTAGACTTATTGTGAGACCAAAGTCCTTGCTTGCTTGGGTGAAGCAATTCATCAAGCTGTGAAGCTCCGGTAGACCTTGAGTGACGACTGCAGCGTCATCAGCAAATAGCACGTCTCTTCTCTCTGTTGGGAGCTGACAAAACAACGCTTAGACAGCTTTACATAGGATATATCAGATCTGTAATAGGCTTCCATTGCAAGATACAGCATGCGGGAGCTCTTGTACCCAGGTTAATAGAATGCAAAGCCAGGCCCTCCGCTTCATCTGTGACGGTACGAGGTGAACGTCAACAGCAGCCGGTAAGATCGACGCAAATATAGAGCCGCTAGATATAAGAAAAGGCAACCGTTGAAGCAGTAGAAAGATACAGACGTTTCCCCCTAAACCATCCAAATAGAAAACAAACAGACAAATGGACAAACAGAAAAAAAACAAAAAAACAAGACTGAAACCAAAAATGTCCATCTACCAGAAGACAGAGGAACTAAGAAAAGTATCTGACTGTCCACCAAACAAGATCCCCATACTGCCCCATATAAAAACCAAAACTCGTAGACCACTCTGTAAACAAATCAGCAGACTCTAACACCCCAAAACTTTGTGCACTGGAGACCATTGACTCCTACCCTAAAGACTGGATCCATGTGTGCACTGATGGGTCAGCTTTCAAGGCCAATGCAGGGTATGGCTCTAATATTCCCAGACAAGAAAACAAGCCAGCTGTCTGCACCTTGTTGATTATACTGCTCAAATTACGACACTGAGATTCAGGCAATGTCGGAAGCCTTATCATTCATCATCGCAGAATACAAAAACAAAACAGAACATTAAAAAAACCTTAACATCTTCTCTGACTCTATCTGCACTACAAGCCCTTGAAAACTGGATCCCAAGAGCCGAAAAACACAACTAACATCTGTTGTAAATTTTGATAGGATAGGTCTGAGATTTTTATGGTCCCGTCCGAGCAGAGGTGATAGTGTTAACTATGTGAGAGTAAGGTGTAAGAAATAGTTTTCTTCTTTTCACGAGGGGTGATAGTGTAAGAGAAAGAACAGTCTCTGGATTGCGTAATTGCTCTCATCCAGCCTATCTTTACGACTATATTTAAATTAGACGCACTATCTCTCCTGGTACAAAATACCAGTTACACTACCCTCACGTACACACAATTTTGTGTGTGACAAATACGCACAGACGTGAAAAACAAACTATGGATAACATATAGGGCAGGGGATGACCAACACGATAACTAAAGGTTTATTAAGTTTATTTATCACTAGAAAATCACAACATCTATCATTTACATCAATAAAATATAGTTTTACAGACAAAAATATGGAAAATCATTAGCCCAATAGGCCCTTCCCTCTTGTAAAGGAATACTAAGAAGATCCCAACAGAGGTATTTCCCACAGAAGTTTGTAACCCCAAAGGTCAAAAGAGTAACCCTAAAGTATAGGAATAGACGATAAAGTAAAGAACAAAGTCTCTAGTAAATCTATCCTGGAAAAAAAAAAGAAATATAACAGTATTAGCGAACAAGAAAAGACCGAAGTGAGTACAGTGATTATACAATATAGGAAATATTCATTCTTCTTTCTTACAATCTGTCAATCTGTGGCCACATTCAATCACGCTTACCTCCTATTCTTGAACGTAACTTCAGTGCCTAATTAACATAGTCCAGTGTGGTGCTTTTCCAAGTGAGCCCCAGTTCCTCCATGGATGATTAATTTTTCCTAATGGGGAACGCCCGCTTTGATAGTGCTTATTGGATATTAGAAAGTTCACGTCAGGTAGTTCAATGTAGAAAATATAATCCGCGATCAAATGTTCACCATGGAAAATACACAGTAGTCCCGATATTTAAAGGAAAATGTCTGGTGGGTAAACTGTTTGAAACCAATAATGATAAGGAAAAGATATCCTATCTGTTTTTCTCTGGGGTTTTAGTGCCGATTCTGGACCCAAGTATTCTTTGTTCTGGATAAATCCACTCGAGAAAAGGAAAACAACGATAGTCAGTATTCTGGAACAATGTTATCTAGATATTTGGCCACCACGGGCTTATAATTGTAGGTAAACAATCTGGGTAATTTGCGTGTCCAGTTATACTCTATTATTAATGTTTTTGCTGTTAGGACTCTCTATGTGGATGAAACCAAGAGGACCGCATAAGTCAAAATCCAAGACCCGACAATAATTAAAAATGTTACTGGAGCTATTCAGACCGCTAGATCGCAGGGTTGATCATCCTAGATTTGGTTGGAAACAAAACAAATATCATAACAGTAATATAAATATTATAACCTAACACACGTTTACGGCAAGGCCTCTTAACCACTCCGGTATTAAATTATATTAAAAAAACCACAAGAGTCTAGTTTATCTTAACACTTTTAACGCGCGATATGAACACTATGTGATAAGAGGTTTTGATGTTACAAATTATAGGCTACCCTGGACAAATAGATGTGTCAGATGACACTAGGATAGTGTCAGATAAGAGACTGGTCTTATAAGCAATACCCCCTTCTCTGAACAGAGTAAGGGTGTATAGACAATCAAGGTGAGGTCAGACTATGTAAGTTCCCAGAGTAAAAATGATGATGTTGAAAGTCTCTGGGTCCCTAACTGTCACCCGTTGTGATCTCACCTGACTAAAGAATCTGTGAGGTGTAAATGGCAAGTGTCTAGGGTAATGTAGTTAATCTGATGAATGAATAATGTCAAAATAGAACTTTAACTCAATAAAATTAAGTAAGTAAGACTGTTTGTGGAATTTATATATATATATATATATATATATATATATATATATATATATATATATATATATATATATATATATATATATATATATATATATATATATATATATATATATATATATATATATATATATATATATATATATATATATATATATATATATATATATATATATAAATCTTCCTGTACCTCAACCTTTTAAGCAGGAATTGTCAAAATAAGGAAATTTTTTATTTACAGAATATAAATAAATATGTTGGAACTATGTCCATGACTTGTAACACAAAATGTCACTGTATTTGGTACCCCACAGTCTTGTTTTAATGCTTGATATTATCACTAGTCTGCTATTGGAAGATCTGTTGTTTACATCACTCCCAGGTAATGAGTTCTATGTTGTGGATTTTTATTTATTTTGAATGAGCTATCAGGTGCCTGTAATGAAGGACTTAACTTAACAACATGACTGATGTTGTTGGCTCTAGCACAGTTCAGATCACCACAAGATTGTGCCTGCTGGATGAAGATACGGGCGTAGCTCAATTTGTATTATGAGCCTTCAACTCTCACATATTCTGCCATCTCCAGGTTTACTGCAACAACCTTGTAACTGGTAATACGACCTGAAATGAGAAGGAAAATTTCCTCCCCTATAAGGCCTGTCTATAACAATTCCACAACTAATCGATATTAAGCTTACCTGAGTCAGCCCATTGTGCTGACCATTTGCACCAGATCTCAATTTCCATCGTCTACACTCAGGGCTGTGTATTCACTCTTGTTTTCAGATAACTTCAAAGCCACTGTCCCTTAAGCACTGTTTGTCTTCCATACGATCAGTAGGGGTGCCCAAATATATCTTGTGACCTGTTAATTATTTCTTTCAAACCTTCTATGTATGGTGTCAGATGTTATCTGAACACTGTGTCACTCCAGAAGCCACTATCACTTTTATTTTCTACTGGACTTACAGTCGCAAAATTTTATGGCACAATTGTAAACACATTTGACATACTTTCACAATAAGACTGCATTTCTACCTAGGTCGTCGTGACATTATGTCTCCCAATATGCAGTATCCGAAAATAAAAAATGGCCCCATCTTGTGGCCTACATGTCAATAATTTTATACAAATAACTTAGCCACCTTACCCTCAAGTAAGAATATCACATGCACAAGCTTTTACTAGCAGTAAAAGGGTTTCAACACTGCTTTCAGTCCAGACGGCAAAGACTTGGTCACAAAGCTTCCCGCTGGCGTCAACTAGGCATGCATTTCGTTTTTTCAAATGGCGGACTTTACCATAAGATGTTAATTTTTATCAACTACACCTAACCAATCAGAAGACGAGTCAAGAAATTTAACTATTTTTGGGTTTTAACTGGAGCGATTTGTAAGTGTTATCGTTCGTCTGATTAAATTTGTTTATTATGTATCTTAGTTATTTATGAACCGATTTTAATTATCAAAAATGATAATTAAACGGCCAATTACCCTCTATCGTTCTATATACTTTTCCTTTTGTTATTCTTTAGCATGTTCATCTGGGTAATTTTTTTGTAATTAAATGTACCTTTACCCTGAACTGAAAATATTACTAAATAAAGTTTTTCTACGTCAAGATAATTTTAGTAAGTGGGAATCTTTAGGTTACTATATTAATCAATATCAGCGCTATAATTCAAGATATCCCTTTCATTTTAATTCCCTTTAGTTACTGAGAAATAAATTATTTAAGTTTAGTAAAAAACACAGAATCGGCATCTTTGCCACTACAACCAATTCTTTTCTTGACTCTACAAAAACGAGGTAACAATTTGATTGGTTGTTAATTTTGACTACGTCTTTCGATAAATATTAGGGTGGGTGTGTGTGTGTTTGGGGGTAGTAACTTTTAACCTGTGGTAGTAGAAAAATTCAAATTCTCTAGTTAAATTTTTAGCGGTAAATGGACTTTGCCCCTCAGACAAATTTCAAATATTGTAGTTATATATAGATTTAAAAAAAATTACGCGGACTGGTTTTTGAGCAGGAATTTTGAGCGTGGGGTTTACACAGATCCATTTCACTACATATCTCCCCTGTTAAAAAGCGTGAACCACTAGTGCAGCTTTATTATCTGTGTCACCATCACGATCAAATTAACTCAGCTATGCTTTAGGTTGATCCTGGTTTTCTGCAGGTGGGTGCCTACTCAAGAAATCTGCCCCAACGTTCTGCGATCCAGGAATGTACTAATGGTAAACGAGTAAGGTTGTATGAGAAGTGACCAGCTTAACAATCGTGCATTACCATGTTTTGCCTGAGCAAGAAAAAACAGGGTTTGATGATCGCTTTGGACCATGAAATGCCCACCATACAAATAGATCTGGAATTTCTTTATTGCCCAGACTAAAGCCAAACATTCTTTTTATACAGTTGAGTAGTTTTGTTCCGCTCTGTTTAATTTGCGGCTGGCATAAGCAACCGGATTCAATTCTCCGTCTGGCGAAGATGCTCTTTGCAACAACGTGGCTCCTAATCCCACATTACTAGCATCCGTTCTCACCACAAATTCCTGACTCAAATCAGGTAATTTCAATATGGGCTTACTGGTGAGTTTTTGCTTGAGCTCATTATATGCCAGCTCCCATTCTGCTGACCATTCTATTTTATCTGGTTTCCCTTTACGGGTTAGATCTGTCAGAGGAGCACACACAGAATTAAAATTTTGGATATATTTTTGGTAAAAACCACAAAGTGAGACAAAGGATCTCACATCCTTCTTAGTCTGTAGTCTGGGTGCTCTCTGCAGTTTCTCCAAGTTCTTAGGATCAGGGGTCATGCTACCCTGATGTACCGTGTGTCCCAGGAATTCCAATTCCTTGCATCCAATACAACATTTTGTTGGTCTAGCAGTTAAGTTTGCCTCTCTGAGTCTGTCAAATAACATATTTAGAGAGTCAACATGTTCCTCAAAGGTTTCCGTGGCGATGAGGATGTCATCCATGAAATTAGTAATACATGGATTTTTCAGGGGATCCAACAGTTTTCTCATCATTCTAGAAAACACACTCGGAGCATTTTTCAATCCAAACGGCAACATGTTGAATTCATAGTGCCCTTCCGAGGTGCTAAAGGCTAGATAAGGTCGAATCTCAGGCTTCACTGGGATCTGATAATATCCCTTACTGAGATCTACTTTTGAGAAATATTTTGCCTTATTCAACCTGGCAAACAGTTGGTTAGTATCAGGTACTGGATCCACCTGACCTTCTGTGACAGCATTAAGTTTCCTGTAATCTATGCACAGCCTGTGTTCCCCAGAGTGTTTCCTCAACAATACCACACTGGAGCTATAAGGAGATTCACTATGAGAAATAATCCCTTCTTGTAACAAATATTCTATCTCCCCTTTTAAAGCTTGCTCTTTAGCGAATGGGATAGTATAGGCTCTCATACAGATGGGTGTTGGGTCTAGCAGTTTCATATCATACTCCAACAAGTTAGTGTGCCCCGGTCTGTCCGTTAACACGTCTGTATGATTCTCCAGAACCTTTTGAATCTTCTCCCTCTGCCCTTTTGTCAGGTGATTACTGATTTTTACCTGTGCAGGTGTTTCGCATGGTTTCAGGGGATATTCATAAGAGGTGAGAGGTTCATTTTTCATTTCAGTGGCTATGGCCAAGGTCATTAGGTGTGCGCCTTCCAAAACTCTTCTATCATGATATTTCTTAAGGAGGTTCACATGATAGACCTTTTCCTTTCCCTTTTTGTCTATCTTATAAATAGTTCTAGATACCTTTTCTAGAACTGTGTATGGACCTTGCCTTCCAATCTGAAGTTTGTTGTTGCTGCCGGGTAATAGAAGAAGCACCTGTATGGACCTTGCCATCCAATCTGAAGTTTGTTGTTGCTGCCGGGTAATAGAAGAAGCACCTTCTCCCCCCAGCAAGCTCCCTATCCTTCGCTTTCCTATTTCCATAATATACAGAGAAGTAATGACAATTTATACGTTGTCCTGTGGCGCTAATCCCCATGTGACCACTGAAGGGGATAGCATGTCCTAACTCCAGCACCTTTTCCCTATATGAAGTTGGAAGTACTAATTGTCCATGACCATTGGATCCTATACCAGCCTTCCTATACATTAACTTGTTTTTCATATAAAAGTCTCCTTTGTTTGGAGGGGTATGGCTTTTTGGGAGTTTTCTGAAACACAGCTTTAATGACTTATCCTCAGCCTGTGCCTTCCTCATCTCCTCTGGATGAGTATTTATTGGGTTATCTTCCTCCTTCCTTGACTGTGACCTGGTCTGTACTGCTGCCATAATCACTGGTCTTTTGGGACTTCCCAAAAACACATATCTACACCCCAATATCAGAGGGTAGATTGGTTCATTTATCACTGCTGCTCTAATCACTCCTTCCACATAGCGAGTTTTTACATTTATTCTTGCAATGGGAAGTGTCATGGTTGCTACTTCCTTAGTTGCCCCTTGTATCTCCACTGTTTCTGTGGTATATTGATCTGGGTGCACTAGGTGAGAACTCACGATTAAGTCAAAATCCAATCCAGTATCATAAAGGCACTTAATAGTGGCCCCATTGCATACTACTTCTTCACATACAGGGGGATGATGAGGTTCCTGCTGTCCAGTAGGCAGTTCCTTCTTTCCCTTGTTTCCTGTTTTAAGGCATGCAGCGAAATATGGAGGGCTTTTCTTCCTACAGTCTTTTGTATTGTGGTTATTTAACCTACAAACTTTACACCATTTTCCTTCTGGTCTGTAGGGTTTCTTTTCATTTACTTGAGGGTTTCTGTCTCTAGGATCAAATCTTGGCCTATCATAATTTGGTTTAAATCTATGAGCTTGCTCTCTATTATGAAATTTATTCTGGTTTTGTGGGGTTTTATTACTCTCTGCTTGTTTCTTTCTTGCTCCAGCTACTTCTGACTGGGCTGCCTGATATCTCTGAGCAGCATTGAGAATCTCCCTCAGCCTCTCTGCACCTTGTTCCGTGAGAAATTTTCTCAGGTCTGGAGCCATGGACTCTCTTAATTGCTCCAT
>JAMPIV010020192.1:0-42173 GCA_024509875.1 Oreohelix idahoensis | reverse complement strand
GTTGACAACCGGTCGGGGGTAATTTACCCCTCGTTACCGACCACTGAATTAGGTCAATCAAAGCCCTCCAGTCTTGAGCCATCGGATTCAAATTCTTTCCATGTCCTTTTTCCTCAATGTGTGTGGCTCCAGCTCTCTTCTCTATATGTTTTTTTTACCCTATCACAGCCTTGCCTGCTTTCTTTCTTTCGCTCTTTCGTTCTTTCTTTCCTTCTTTCCTTCCTTCCTTCATTTCTTTCTTTCTCTCTCTTCTCCTTCACATTCACGTAGCAAGTAACATACGCCAGATGTCACGAATGACTCCCGCGGTAACATTTTTAGTCTTCAACAAGTAATTGTCTCAACGGTAAAATTGAAAACTGCATAATTAATGTGTGTATTTATAACACTACAAATTACACATGATACATGTGCAGGATGAGACATTAATATAATATAGTGCAGTAATGTGAAACGCGGCCTCCTAGATTTGGTAAATAAACAATACTTATAAAGGATTATTATATATTGCAGGCACTCCTAAGAAATAAATATGTAAGTTACTAGACAACAGTAAAAGCAACAGAAGTGATAAGCTTATCGGGGGGCGTGAACCCAGTACCATCTGAACGGCACTCGTGATGCTATGTTGGCAGTGTGATTAGTCACGAACCACTCCCGTAGCGAGGCGGTGGTACCGTTCGGATGGCCCAGGATTCGAGTCCCTTGTAAGCCTATCACGTCTGTTGATTTTATGTTGTCTAGTTTTCTACTTTTGTATTTCGTACGAGTGCCTGCAACATACCTGTTTCTGTATATTATATATTTACTGTTCACAGGAGCGGGGTTTATCTCATTATTTCACAAGTACAAAATTGATGATTCAGATCTCTGTATGTGCGGCACCAGCCCGATGACATCTGAACACCTGCTGCCGTCCTGCCCAACATAGAGCAATGAACGGAGTAGCATATGGCAACAACCCACTTCTGTCAAGGAATAACTGTTTGGAGATGTCGGGAACCTTGAGTTGACTACCTCCTATATTAGAGGCATTAATGTGGAAGTCTGAAGGCGAACGAGGAAGAAGAAGAAGAAGGTGTCATTATTTAATCCTAAATTTAGGAAGGGCTAACAATAAGCCCCTTCCAGTGATGTCACTATATAATCAATAAATAAGCCACACAAAAGATAATCTTCCTTTGTCGAGCATAGCTTTTTTTTGGTTTTAACAGCAGTGTTTCCCAACCAGCGTTTCCCCGGAACCCCATGGTTTCGCTGTTCATCCTCGAGAGAATCGTAGTACAGTATAAATAAAAATTTTGAATGCAGCGAACAAATTTGAATATCTTTCTGATTTAGAGCTATAATTTGTTGCCTGTAGCTATATCCGTTCCAAATTATATCGATAAATATCATGCGCATATAATAATTTTTTAACGCTTGTATCAGCAGTAACACTGGTTATTTATTTAAATTTGAAGGGACAGATTTACATTTTAGTAATATAGTAATATGTATGCGATAAATCTAGAACAGATATCACAACAGTAAATGGCATGAAAAATATCATGTTTAAAATAAAAAGAGTTGCACGTGAAGGGACTTGTGTGAAAATATTTACGTACATAAACATTAGGACTCTGTTATGATTAAAATTCATAACGATTGTGTCGGTATAATTAAGTATCTCGACAGGGCTCCTTGTTTATTTATTTTATACGAAGTCATTTATTAATACAGGAAGTGACGTCATGCCGATATGGTGTATTTGGCAGACGTGAAACTAAAACTGCAGAAGTGAGGAGATTGTCTACAAGCCTTCTACCATTGTGTGTCATGGCGAGTGGACGCATGTGTTTGAGCTAATGTATATATAGATTGTACATCCCTATGTAATTCCATCACTGATACATCAAAATCTTCTGTGAGGTGTATCTAGTTATCTTCATTAAAAGTGAGTATAGCTTCTCAATGTCGAGTGTGAAAACATAATTAATAAAATGTGGAAAATGAAAAGGACAGCGTTCCAGACATGAATGGACTGCATAAAGTTTTTTCGACGACTGCATATAATATGCCATTTGTATATTGAACTAAAATGTATTCAATTTGGAGCCTCGTGAAGTTTGAATAAAAATGTATACTGTCCACTTCGTCCATTGTGGCTCAAATAAGGGTGATTGAAGTTGGCTTGTTTCGGTGTCTAATACGTTTGCTACCCTAGAAGTGAACTTGGCCTACAGGAACCATCCTGTCTTAAAAAATTAACATTATCAAGATAAAAGACACGTAACAGCCATAGATGGGAGCCTCAAGCCGGGATCCTGAACAAAATATCTTCCAGTGATGTCTCAAAAATTTTCCAAGTCGGTGGACGACATGTTTTTCATGTGCAGAATATTTTTCAAGATGGCGGTGTCGGTCGGCTGCAGGCCGGGATTCTAGGACTAACCCTTTTAACTGCACTGAATTTGAATCGTCATTTCCTGAGGCAGAGATGCCAGGAGAATTTTTTTGCATGAAAAAGCAGATAAGTAAATTTATTGATTCATGCAGTGTGAGGCTTTAAGATTCTCTTTTAACAGAGTTCTTTCTTTTATATGTTATATGTATTTCTGTATCTACATATTTGTATGTTAGGCGGGTTGGTTGGCGAGGGAACCATTAGTTCACAATACCAATCCCATGGTCCTGAATTATTGGTTGTTCTTTAGGGTTTGGTGCATTGTTTTCTCAGATAGTGGGGCCGGCTTTAGAAAGCTGTGTGTTCCCTGCTACTACTGAGCTTATTATTACCATTTCTGTTAGCTTTTTTACCCTGTTTATTTGTAAATTTGTATTTGTTGTCAGGTTCATTGTATTTAATTTGGTTTATTCTTCATTATTGTTTGTGAATTTGTTCATCTAATCTTGCTATCCCTCTGTTATTAGATGTAATATGTGTTGTGAAATTGTGCTTGTATTGTCATAAGTGTGGTAAAGCCAAATTTTTTCTTTTTTTTATACAGTTCATAAATTTCTGCCTTGTTTAATCATTAGTATTTTTTCGATTGGCTCTTTCAACTGTTATTCTGTAATCTTGTTGGTATCTCTATTTTTTTGCTCCTTAAATAACATCTATAATTTCATGCATTTGATTCATATTGAGTGGTGAAATAATTGTTGCTAATATTGCTCACATATTTTATATATATATATATGTATATATATATATATATATATATATATATATATATATATATATATTATATATATATATATAATTATATATATATATTCTTATATATAAATATTATATTACATTATATATATATATATATAATTTGAATTATTATTGGACAATTTGGAGTCACAATAATAGTGAATTATGGCTACCTTGGAATATTTTACCAAGCTTGGAAAGGAGTTTGGTATGGAGGATGAGACTTTAAAAACATATGCATCCACTGAGCATGCAAAAGAAATAAAGAGGTTAGACGACGTGGCACGAGATCAAAGAATCTTGGCTAAGGAGAAGAGAGATGAAGATTTAGCTGAAAAGAAGAGAGAAGAAGATTTAGCTGAGAAGAGAAGACATGAAGAATTAGCTCTTGATGAAAACAAATTGGCCTATGCTCAAGCATAAATAAAGGCACAACAAGAACTTGAGGAGAAAAAGTTGGCACATGCTTATGCTCAAAGAATGGCAGAACTTGAGTTGGAAAAATTAAGATTGCAACATAAACAGGTTAATCCAGCAGGTGATGAGGCTGGAAAAAAAGACCATGCCTCTACTTTTAAACTAAATTTGCCCAAATTTAATTCTAATATAGACGATATTTCATGCTTCTTAAATAGGTATGAGACATATTGCCAAGAGTATAAGATTGATAGAGCTACATGGCCTAGCAGGTTGATGAGTTTATTAGTGGGTGAGGCTCTTACTTCAGTCTGCACCAAGGATGATCATACTAGAAATGATTATGATGCTGTGAAGGTTTTACTGCTTAAAACGTATCAACTGGAGGAAAATGGTAACAGATTGAAACTGAAATCATTGTTGCCCGATTCAGCTAAGGATTTTACAGAAATTGGGCACAGTGGGCTGATCACCCGCTTGCCAGTCACTCTGATTACGGAAACAACAATTAATTTTTTTGTTGTACCAATAAACGCCACTAGGCGTAACGGAACAACAACTAATTTCTTGTTGCCCTAAGACGCCACTAGGCGTACTGGCCACGGACTGCTTTGCCGGTCTGCGGCTAAGGATGGAAGAAGAAGAAGAAGAAGTTTCATCAATTAAGCTTTGCTTTTATAGATGGGTTGATTTGTCAAAAATTGATAAAACTTTTGAAGGGTTGGCTAACTTAATTTTAAGAGACTAAGTGCTGTCTTCAGTCAGTGGTGACTTTTTGTCCTTTTTGCAGGAGAGAAAGCCTGAAAATATAGCTGCTGTCAAAACAATACCAATTGCATTGTCTGTCCAATCCACCCAGACAAAGATCAAATAGCATGGACAGAAATTAAAGAGATTAAATCAAGATAATAATAATGGATCTTTCAGAGGAAGGTATAATTTTAATAATAGGTCACAACAACCTCAAAGAAATATTCATTCATATGATGATGGATATATAGGCCTACCTCAAAATTCATCTTTCAGGCCTAACAGAGACTGGAGCAGAGGTGGATATAATTTCCAGTCAAACAGAGGACAAAGGTCATTTTATGGAAACAATGTAAATAATTACAACAACAGAAGTTCTCAACAGAACAATAACTTTCGACGTTCGAGAAATCTTGAACGTTCCAATGCAGTTGTGCATCAAAGCGACAATAATACAGTCCAAAATACCAATGTTGTTTCTCATGCAAATGCATGTAGTGTGGACTTATCCAATAGTACTAATTGTTCTGAATGTAATTATTTCAGCTACAGGGAGTTCCTAGGCTCCTGTGTGGACATCCTTTGCCATTCATGTCCTCTTATGATGGGGCAGGTTCACTAGTGTTTGATAGGGGTTTTGTAAACAACTAACTTGTTTCAGTGCTCAAGGACACTGGATGCACTACTGTTGAAGTTCGAAGGTCATTAGTGGATCAATCTGATTACACAGGCAAAGAAGTCAAGTGCATTACATCGGGGGCACAGTGGAATATTATCCGACTGCTGAAGTATTCTTGGATACCCCTTATTTTACTGGAAGGACCCTCGTGTGCATGTTAGACAAACCAATTGCTAGAATAACCCTGGGAAATATTCCTGTACTTCATGAATGCACTAATGATGATATTTTAAAAGGGGATCAGCAACATTTGCTTATGGCAAATGCTGTCACGTCTAGAGCTCAGTCTCGTGCAGAAGTAAATGAACATGTCCAAATTGAAAATCTGCCATCAATGGTACCTATACCTTGTAGCGGTATGGCAGCTTGCGTACCCTGACAATCCCCAGAGCTATGCCAGTGGGAGTTTTACTCCTGGTAGGTTCAACCAAGCTGGACTGGTCTGTGTGGGTAGGGGTCAGACAAAAGCTGGTACCCTGGTCCTCCAGGTTGGGGGTTTTAGCATAGGGCTGACACCCCTGTCTATGTAAAAAAAAAAACAATGAAGTTACGGAAACAACATCAAATGAACAAACTTTGCTGCGGGATGGACATTCAGAGTCTGTGGCTCGTATGACTGTCAGTAGTGAAAGCCGAAAGGAAGCCACTGACATGAAAACGGATGTCCTGACCGCAAAACAGGATACAAGAATAGGATTTTGGAATGTCAGGACAATGTACGAGACAGGTAAACTAAGACAGGTCACGGCAGAAATGAGAAACTATAGGTTACACATCCTGGGGATAAGCGAGAGCAGATGGACAGGGGCAGGAAAAGTTAAAACAGCAACAGGAGAAACAGTACTTTACTCTGGAAGAGAGGATGGACAGCACAGTGAAGGCGTAGCCATTATTCTACAGAAAGGGATAGAAAGGACATTACTGGAATGGAAACCCATCAACAACAGACTGATACGATTGAGATTGAGAGGGAGATTCACCAACACTACAATAATACAATGCTACGCACCAACGAATGATAGCGATGAGGAGGTCAAGGATGAATTCTATCAACAACTGCAGAAAGAAATGGAGGACATACCTAGATATGATCTTGTTATAGTAATGGGAGACCTCAATGCGAAAGTTGGTACACACAATACATATAATGAAAGAACAATGGGGAAATGCGGCAGCGGAATAGTAAACGAAAATGGGGATAAGCTAATAAGTTTCTGTAGCATTAACAACCTGGTCATTGGAGGAACACTTTTCCCACATAAGGAAATTCACAAGTTAACATGGGAATCACCAAATGGTCGGGACAGAAACCAGATAGACCACATCATGGTTAACGGTAGATGGAGACATGCATTACAAGATGTGAAGGTAAGAAGAGGTGCAGATGTGGGAAGCGATCACCATTTAGTAGTTGCAAAACTGAAAGTGAAACTAAGAAGGGCTGGACCAACTGTAACTACACAGAAAAGGTTTGACATCAGCAAATTGAAGGACCCCCTTACCAGAAAAGCTTTTGCGGCCGACATTAAGAAACGATATCAATTTGCCAAAAGCCAGGAAAAGACATTGACTGATGATATAGACCAGAAATTTAACACCATTTCAACAATATATAAAGAAAGTAGCAAATCATGCTTAGGATTCCAGGAAAGGAAGAAGCAAGACTGGATAACACCAGAAACACTAAACACCATAAAGATGAGAAAGGAAATGAAAAGAAAGAAAACAGAAGCGAAGTCCCCCAGGTTAAAGCAACTATATAGCGAACAGTACAGTCAACTGGACAGGGAAGTTAAACGCCAAACCCGAGCCAACAAAAGGAATTTCCTAGACGATCTTGCAAAACAGGCAGAAGAGGCAGCACTGAGAAATGAACAAAGCACAGTATACAAAATAACTAAATTCATCAGCGGAAAACAAGGTGCAAACAATATTACATTAGTAAGAGATAAGCAAGGAAATCTCATCAAGACAGCAGAGGGACAGGAAACAAGATGGGCAGAGCACTTCAGAGAAACTCTGAACAAGGAAATATCAGAGACACAATTGAATGTTCCTGAGTCTGAAAACGATCTAGATGTAAATACAGACATTCCACGAAAAGAAGAAATCATCACAGCAATCAAAGGGTTAAAGAACGGTAAAGCTCCGGGCCATGATAACTTAAATGCCGAGCTATTTAAGACAGACCCTGAGCTAGCAGCAGAACTATTAGAACCACTATTTGCACAAGTGTGGAAAACGGGGATAACACCATCAGAGTGGAACAAAGGAATAATTGTCAAATTGCCCAAGAAGGGAGATCTTTCAGACTGCAATAATTGGAGAGGAACCACTCTTCTCTCAGTTCCCAGCAAAATACTAGGCAGGATAATTATACAGAGAATTTCAAAGGCAGTAGACTACAAACTGAGGAAAGAACAAGCAGGATTTAGAAAGAACAGAAGATGTGTAGACCATATATTCACTCTCAGGAACATTATAGAGCAGTGCTCAGAATGGCAAAGACAGCTTTACATAAATTTTGTTGATTGTGAAAAGGCTTTTGACAGCATACATAGGGACAGTTTATGGAAAATACTGAGGACTTATGGAATTCCAAGCTGCATAGTGTCAATCATAAAAAGCCTCTATGCCAACTTTACGTGTAGTGTTGGGCAGAGCAGCCTAACCTTCGAGGTGAAGACAGGAGTACGACAGGGATGCCCCTTATCAACCACTCTATTTTTAACAGTCATAGACTGGGTGATGCGCCAGACAACACAGGGCAGTCCAAGAGGAATAAGATGGACTACATTTTCAACATTGGAAGATCTGGAATATGCAGATGACATTGCACTGCTGGCACATTCACATCAACACATCCAGGAAAAAACGGATAGACTTAATAAATTTAGCCAGCAGGTGGGCTTGAACATCAATTTAAAGAAGTCTGAGGTCATGACGCTCAATGTGAGCAACCCTGAGCCCATATCAGTAAGGAATCAGCAACTGGTACAGACAGATACCTTCACATACCTAGGAAGCATAGTAACACCAGACGGTGGGGCAGGCAAAGACATCAACATCAGAATGAATAAGGCAAGAACAGCCTTCTTTAGCCTAAATAACATCTGGAAGTCCTCCCAATACAGCACAAGCACAAAATTAAGATTATACCAGAGTTGCGTGCTTTCTGTGCTTCTCTATGGTGCGGAATGCTGGAGAGTCACAGAGAAGGAAATGTCAAAATTGTCCTCTTTTCACACAACATGCCTAAGAAAAATTCATCGAATCTTTTGGCCGAATACCATCACCAACCAAGATCTGCTTACTCGTAGCAAGCAAGAGGACATACATACCATCATAGCTGGCAGACGCTGGAGCTGGGTTGGTCATGTCCTCAGAAGAGACCCCGATGCCATCACAAGAACAGCTATGCTTTGGACCCCTGAAGGAAAGCGAAAGAGAGGCCGACCAAAAACAACTTGGCGGAGGACTGTGGAGGCTGAGATGCAAAGAATGAACCAGAGTTGGGGCACTGTACGAAGGATGGCCACCGACCGTGCAAAGTGGAATCAATTTGTTGTTGCCCTACAAGACGCCACTAGGCGTGATGGCCACTGA
Source organism: Oreohelix idahoensis (assembly GCA_024509875.1). Taxonomy (NCBI): domain Eukaryota; kingdom Metazoa; phylum Mollusca; class Gastropoda; order Stylommatophora; family Oreohelicidae; genus Oreohelix; species Oreohelix idahoensis. The sequence goes on along the minus strand of JAMPIV010020192.1, from coordinate 33,537 downwards.
CTGCTTTGGCGGTCGGTGGTTAAGGATCGAAGAAGAAGAAGAAATTGAAAATGTTGTGGATGAGGTGATGAATGATGAGATGATGACTGAGGAGGTGGTGACTGATGAGGTGATGAATGAGGAGGAGGGGGCAGATGAGGATGATTTACATGTTGAACTTATTGATAAAGAATCATTCATACAAATGCAAAATGATGATGATTCATTTTAAAAAAATTTCATGTTGACAAATCTGATGATGTGGTATTTAATGATAATTCTGTACATTGGTACACAATAAAGAATGGGATCTTGATTCGGAATTTCCAAGATTCCACTTCAGTAAAAAAACAAATTATGGTACCTACTAGTTTCCGTCCATTTGTTTTACGGCATGCTCATGATGTTAATTGTGCAGGACATTTAGGGATTGCCAGGACAAAACAGAGGGTTTTGTCTCATTTCTTTTGGCCTGGGGTGACAAGAGATGTGAAAATTTTTTGTCGCACTTGCAAAATTTTCCAAGATGTGGCAGCTAAACGCCCCAAGCATAATGCGCCTATCCAGGCATCAGACATATCATTGCGTCCTTTTGCAAAAATGGGAATATACCTTATTGGTCCACTACCAGTTACGTCAGCTAGAGGTCATCGTTACGTGCTGACATGCATTGATATGTGCACGCGCTGGCCAGAGGCCATTCCATTAAAAACAATGTCCACTACAGATGTTTCTGACGCGCTATTTTTAATTTTCAGTCGATTGAGTTTTCCCGAAAACATATTATCGAATCGGGGAACTTTGTCAAATTACTTGTATCTTGGAGAGGACCATACTGTACTTGAAAGATTGTCAGATGTTTACTACGTTATATCTATTAAAGGAAAGGAAAAAACCTTTCACATTAACATGCTGCAACAATATCACTCTCGTCCTTCACATCTTAAACCAGTCTTTGAGGCTGTCGACGAGCCCATTGATCATCGCTCTTCCTTAGCTGTCATACAGGAAGAGTTATCTGAATTACCAGATAGTTCTGAACCTTTTTTATCTCTACCTACTTTACCACTTTCGTCTACTGAGAGTTGGAGTGATATTTCTGTTTCGCCAACTCTTGCTTCATATCAGAAAGATCAGATTTCGTTGTTACTACAATCTTTTCCTGACGAGCTCACGGATATTCCTGGGTGTACAAATATCATTGAACATGATATTCGTCTTACTGATTTCAGACCAATCAAGCTGAAACCTTATCCTATCCCTGTACATTTTCAATCACAAGTACAAGAATAAATAAAGGATATGATAAAATTAAACATAATTTCTCCTCCTCAATCTCCATACAGTTTTCCTGTGGTGTTGATTATAAAGAAAGACAAATCCATTCGGATTTGCACTGATATCAGGCGTTTAAATGCTTTGACGATTTTTGACGCCGAACCTCTGCCTTTGTTAGATTCTCTATTGGATCGACTATCTACAGCTACTTTTTTCAGTAAATTTGATTTGTCTAAAGGTTATTGGCAGGTCCCCTTGTCGGACAGAGCAAAACCTTACACTGCTTTCGCTACACCTTTGGGATTGTTCCAATTTAATTTAGTCTTTTGGTCTCGTTAACGCTCCTGCGACTTTTGTTCGTATGATGCGAAAAATGTTCTCTAATCGTGATGACATAATTACCTATATTGATGATATTTGTCTTTTCCATCAATCTTGGGAAGAACATGTTCTTGGAATTCAGTCTTTGTTGACTACTCTGCGTCTCCATCATCTTACTGCTAGACCTTCGAAAACTAGAATAGGATTCACTGAAATTTCTTTTCTTGGTCATAAAGTAGGAGGCGGTTTTCTTAAGCCTGAAGATTCCACTATCTCTAGGATCTTGAATCTCCAAATTCCTAAGACAAAAAAACAGGTTCGCAGTCTTTTAGGTCATGTCAGATTCTATAGGAAACTCTTGCCTAACGTTTCAGAAATTACTTCATTTCAGTCTTCGTTATTAAGAAAGAACTCTCCAAATAAGATTGTTTGGTCACATTCGTGCAATGTATCTTTAAATTTATTAAAATCTAACTTTCAAAATCACAAATTTTAAGATTGCCTGATACTCGATTTCCTTTTATCCTTAGAGTCGACGTCTCTGGATCGGGAATCGGAGGTACACTTATGCAGGAATTCGATGATTGTCTACATCCAATTCTGTATGTCAGTCGTAAATTGACACCCATGGAACACAAATACCCTATCGTAGAGCGAGAGTTGCTCGCTGTGGTATATTGTTTCTCTAAACTTCAGAGATACCTCATTGATGCTAAATTTGTCTTGTAGACTGATCAAAGGGCCTTGTCCTATCTGAGAACTGCAAAATTTCGTAATGTGAAGGCTGCCAGAGCATCACTTGCGCTCCAAACCTACGAATATGACATTCGTGCCATCAAGGGCAGTCAAAACGTTGTTGCGGATGTCTTATCACGGTGTGTAAAAGACTCACTGTCAACTAACAATACGGCAAATGCAGGTACCTAGTGATGTTACAGCAAACCTATTAACTGACTTCTTCACGTGTTGACCAACGGAACATTGCACTATATATGAACGTATTTTTCTGACAATGCTGATGCTAACAGGACTTTCCTGATTTATTACTGCTGTGCAAAGATAAAATATGCAAAAACTCTGGGTTGAATGCCAAGGCTGAGCACTATCGTAACTTTTTCATCGGAAATTGAAGGAAATCGCTCAATGACTCTTTTGACAGTACTTACAGGTATTAATCGGTTCACTCAGCACCCGATGATGATGAATGCTGATATCGCCAGTTTCAAGTTGTACCTCATTTTACTCAGCGCATTACATGGATGTCTTGGACATGATTAACAGTTGTCATACTCGGTTTATTTGCAAAAAACCCACACATTCATTGATAATCGAAGAATAACGTGACATTTAGATATTTTGAATGCAAAATCTTGATTTATTCTATTATTGGAACTGCGTCTAAAGATTAAGGGACTTAACTCAATGATGCTTAGCATGGTCAAATGGACTTAACAAGAGTAATCCAATCGTGCCCGTTGTAATCGCTATCCGTTTGAACATTGAACATTCGTACTTAAAATAAACTTTTAAAGGAACACACTATAATATCTTCTTCTTCTTCTTCTTCGATCCTTAGCCGCCGACCGTCAAAGCAGTCAGTGGCCATCACGCCTAGTGGCGTCTTGTAGAGCAACAACAAATTGATTCCACTTTGCTCGGTCGGTGGCCATCCTTCATACAGTGCCCCAACTCTTGTTCATTCTTTGCATCTCAGCCTCCACAGTCCTCCGCCAGGTTGTTTTTGGTCAGCCTCTCTTTCGTTTTCCTTCAGGGGTCTACACTATAATATAGCAGAGAATAATGGACGTGAACTTTGTGCTTGAATGGAAATATTATCGCTGGACTTTAGTTATTTATTATTCTACTGGTGTGTAAAATACTATTACACTACGAATTTTAACTACATTGCTTTAGTTAGCTGTTAATTAATTTTAATTCGCGGGATAGGATTCGGTCTTTGATACAAGGCATTAATACACTCACACTAATTATTGATTGAATATTTTGAGAGTTCTCAATACTATTGTCAATTCGTACCATACATCAGCGTATTCTTACCTGATTGGTCACAAAACTTCATTAGGTGCAAGATAACATTTTTTTTTTAATTGGCACCACAACACACTTTTTTCTGACAAATACTTAAGATATACACATGACTTTAATCTTTTAGCGTACGATGTTGCATTCATTCACTTTACTAATATGATTGTCTGCCTCATTTCATCTATTTAGGCTGTTATTTATTTGTTTATTCTTTAATGCTTTGCATTAATGCTGTTGATCAATAAGTTAATTAATTGACAACTGATACTGGACTTGACTGATAGGTGTTATTGGACGGTGTGAAGTATGTGAGTGCATGTATTGCTACCATCATTTTTTAATATGTTGGGTACTATTAGTTATGGCGACCTCACCACACTTTTAGTGTTAAATTGCCTACTCTATGGCAGAAACCTGGGTGCTATGCTAGTTCTTACTTACAGTGAAATTTGATGTTACCACATTTCACTCTGGTGATGTTATACTCACACCACGGGAATAATGAAAACTTTGTTTCCATTATTTTTTGCGGGGGGGGGGGGGGGGGGGGGGGGGGGGTAGTTTTTTGATTAAAATTCATTACGATTGTGTCGGTATAATTAGGTAGCTCGACAGGGCTCCTTGTTTGTTTATTTTATACGGAGTCATTTATTGATACAGGAAGTGACGTCATGCCGATATGGTGTATTTGGCAGACGTGAAACTAAAACTGCAGAAGTGAGGAGATTGTCTGCAAGTCCTTTACCATTGTGTATCATGGCGAGTGGACGCATGTGTTTGAGCTCCTGAATATATAGATTGTACATCCCTATGTAATTCCATCACTGATACATCAAGATCTTCTGTGAGGTGTATCGTTATCTTCATTAAAAGTGAGTATAGCTTCTCAATGTCGAGTGTGAAAATATAATTAATAAAATGTGGAAAATGAAAAGGACAGCGTTCCAGACATGAACGGACTGCATAAAGTTTTATCGACGACTGCATATAATATGCCATTTGTATATTGAACTAAAATGTATTCAATTTGGAGCCTCGTGAAGTTTGAATAAAAATGTATACTGTCCACTTCGTCCATTGTGGCTCAAATAAGGGTGATTGAAGTTGGCGTGTTTCGGTGTCTAATACGTTTGCTACCCTAGACGTGAACTTGGCCTACAGGAACCATCCTGTCATAAAAAATTAACATTATCAAGATAAAAGATACGTAACAGACTCAAACAATATATATATATATATATATATATATATATATATATATATATATATCTATATATATATATATATATATATATATATATATATATATATGTGTGTGTGTGTGTGTGTTTGTGTGTGTGTGTATGTGTGTGTGTGAGAGAGAGAGAGCTAGAAAGAGATAACTTTTTACAGAAACATTTTCTTGCTAATAATTTAGCAGTAATAGAATTGCGTGGTAGGGGTTCTGCTGGTTATAGAAAATTATTTCAGGAGTTCCAGCTTGGTAAAAAAGGTATATAACAAATCTGGCTAAGAGATTGATTCCTACTGCGCTCAAAGTGCTATTAAGAAAACGAGTTAGACATTGGAACGCGCCTCGTGACGGTTTTGGTGCACTGTCTTAAGTGTAAAGCAGCGGTAGACAACCCAGGATAATGGTGAACAACTTTAGAAACACTGACCTCTCTAAAGATTTACTTTGATAAAATCATGCCTCTTGTAGGTTTCGGAGTATTTGGAATTTGAAATAAGTACAGCCTCTTTGAAACTTTTATCTCTGCCGCTCAATCTGCTTTCTATAATCCTATTGACAGAGGAGTGAAAAATTAATATAAATATTATACCGAATGTTAATTACGTTTCAAGGAAAAGATTACGCTTCTAGCTAATGTAGTTCACGAATGAAGTGAATTTTAGTTAGCTAGCTAGCGGGTTTTCACTGGTAAAGCGGTGAAAGCAAATTTAAACCTGGAGACGTCAAGCTATGGGAAACCAAGAGCCAGGGATCCAGACATCCAGGACGACCCAGAGTTCGCAGGGAGAACAACATTTGACAGTCTCTAAAGCATTGAGGATTAGTGGATCCAGGCCAGGAGGAAGCCAGCGGATATGACAGTATGACGCTCTCTCTGGGAAACCTCTAGATCCTCGTGTAGAAGAGGAACGACTAAGTAAGACACCGCGCTTTTAGTTGCTGGCAGGAGAGTGCTAGGGTAAAAGTTACCTAGATTAAAAATTCTTGTTTCCCCTCAGTCACCTAAAGATCTTCCAAAGGATCCCTTGAGGTGTACCAGTAGATCAAGATCGACCAGTTGCTTAGCCCTGGTCTACAGAAAACCAGGCCAACATTTTTACTCAGGGTTATAAATAGAGGACTGCCCCTTTATACTCGTAGCTCCCCGGTCCTCTACTGCACCCTCAGGCGTGTCGTACAAGACGACTAATATGAGGTTGTGTATGGGGCTGGAAACCTCGTCATGTAAAGCAAATTTGCACAGAAAACACCGCAACAGTAGCACGTGAAAGATTGGTGCAGGCTTCCTGCAAGAGGGTCAGTTATAGTGTTGGTCCCATACTACAGAAGGAACGAAGAGGAAATTATGATGATGATGATGATAAACAGAAAATGGATAATCAAATTTTTTACCTGAATACACGCCTTGAATGACCGATGCATCTTTAACAGCTGCACTGAACCTGCAGTAGTACACCAACGCTTGAGATGGTTCAGTCGCGTAAGGGTCGACCAAGTTCACGAAGGTCATACACCTCTCTTCATTGTAGGAAGCTTGACTAGTCCAATTGCAATCCAAGAATGTTTCTTTATCGTAAAATCCTAATTTTTCATTTTTGAAAACAACATATTCATCCTTCAATAAATTATGCAGCACACGAATATTTTTAAAGTACTATATTTCGAAACAAGATAAAGTGCGTTAAACTGGAATGCACTCAATGCGAACACCAGCGCAGTACGAATTTAACATCTATGTTGGCAGTACTGTATTTCATCGAAAATTCAAGACTATCTAAAGACCTTTCATATAAAAAAAACTGAAGACAGGGCCATATATGAAAAGATAAAAGCAACAATAAAAAATAACTTTAGAGAAAAATGGCATAAGGAACACACAGAGACCGATACGGCAGACCCGTGCTACTCGACCGATACGGCAGAACCGTGCTACTTGACCTATACGGCAGAACTGTCCTACTCAAAGCTAAGGACATTTTCTCGTGGCGCGCTCTCTCCTTTCGGCGTGCGTGCTAGGTATTAGTCGCCTTTAGGTACCAATTTTTTTATATTTATATTCTACTTAAAACTCACTTTCTTTCCTTTCCCTCACGAAGGCCTTGTGGCCGCAACGTTGGCTATTTTCTTTGTCTTTTTTCCTCCTAAGCAGAATCACCTCTTTTCAATTTGCTTTTCATACCCATCTATCGTACTCATAACCAAGAAGAGATTAAGTGATAATTTTCACCAACCACTGCAGACTGAAACACCATCTGTGTCACATAATAAAAAAGCGGACAGACAGATATGTGCTCACGTGGGAGGACAAACAGACAGATATGTGCTCACGTGGGGAGGACAAACAGACAGATATGTGCTCACATGGAGAGGACAAACAGACAGTAGAAGCCGTACTCCAAAACTGTCGGCTCCATTAGAGGAGCAGAGTGACAGCATGACCTTCTCGAGCACAGTTGAGGAAGAAACTGAACTGTGATGAGAGAAACATGAGACGAACTTGTCTACTTTATACGAGAGATAGATATAATTACCTGAAATGGAACGAAGGAGAAGAAGAAGGAGAAAATGGAGAAGAAAAAGGAGAAATTTAAAAAAAGGAGAAGGAGAAAAGGGAGAAGGAGAAAAATTAGAAGGAGAGAAAGGAGAAGGAGAGAAAGGGAACGGAGAAGGAGAGAAAGGAGAAGGAGATAAAGGAGAGAAAGGAGAATGAGATAAAGGAGAGAAAGGAGAATGAGAAAAAGGAGGAGAAAAAGGAGAGGGAGAAAAAGTGAGGAGGAGAACAAGGGAGGATAAGGCGGAGGCGAAGGAGGCGGAGGAGGAGTAGAAGGCGGAGGAGGATGAGGAGAAGGGGGAGAAGGAGAAGAACAACAACATCAACAACAACAACAAGACTTAAATTGATGAAGCTACTATGAAAACTATAAGGTTATTGGCATGTAAAGGTAGCCCCGTAGCAGATATTGCCTTAAGACTGTCAGACCTCCAGGACGACCCAGAGTCCGCTGGCAGGACAACATCAGACAATCTCTGAAGGACCGAGGACTAGATCAGAACCAGGTCAGAAGGAAGACAGTCGATATGATAGTATGGCGCTACCTCCTCCAAACCTCTACACCTCGCGGTAAAAGAGGGATGACTAAGTAAATAAGTAGAGATTGAAGTGTTAGAGACTTTTTTACACTAGGTCATTATGAGATGAGGCTACAATCTCCGTTTCTCGCTGCCTTCGTGTTTCTTAACTCAAGAGCAGAGTCAAAAGCCATTTACAGCTGGGTAGGCTGGAGAGCCGTTCTAAGAGATTTCGAACCCGAAACTCATTAACTTAGCCGTGAGAGGCAAGAAATAAAAGATTATAGTATTCCTTCAATGGATCTTTATGACAATATTCTACAGAAATAACGAAATTTGTTAATACTGTAGTAATAAAAACCTTGTATTGTGCTCACGTGATGTTTATTACTAACGATGTCCTTCAACAAACTTATCCTAAGTCTTCCTGTCCCGTGCCCTCAGCCCAACATCTTACTCAAACCCCACGACTGTCCCCAGTTCTCCTCTCCACGTGTCTCTTCCTACCTCTCACAGCCCGAGTACGACTTAACACAAATATGTATCAAAGCAGCACAAATTATGATTCTGCACTAAAGGTTATCCAGGCCTCACATCGAATGATCTGACATTTACGTTTATATTGGTAGCAGATATAATTATGTAACACAAACATATATCCAGGAAGCACACAGAATGATTTAACGCTATAATGTTTATCCAGGAAACACATATAATTATTTTGCGTAAACATATATCCCGCCAGCATAAATAATCATAAATTCAAGTACCACATATAATTATCTAGCACAAACATATATTCAAGCAGCACATATAATTATCTAGTACAAACATATATTCAAGCAGCACATATAATTATCTAGCAGAAACATATATTCAAGCAGCACATATAATTATCAAGCACAAACTTATAGTTATGCAGAACATATAATTATCTAGCACAAACATATAGTTATGCAGCACATATAATTATCTAGCACAAACATATAGTCATGCAGCACATATAATTAATTATCTAGCATAAACAAATAGTCATGCGGCACATATAATTATCTAGCACAAACATATAGTCATGCAGCACATATAATTATCTAGCACAAACATATCATGCAGCACATATAATTATCTAGCACAAACATATCATGCAGCACATATAATTATCTAGCACATACATATGCAGCACATATAATTATCTAGCACAAATATATGCAGCACATATAATTATCTAGCACAAACATATAGTTATGCAGCACATATAATTATCTAGCACAAACATATAGTCATACAGTTCATATAATTATCTAGCACACACATATAGTCATGCAGCCCATATAATTATCTAGCGCAAACATATATTCAAGCAGCCCATATAATTATCTAGCACAAACATATCATGCAGCACATATAATTAATTATCTAGAATAAACATATACTCATGCAGCACATATAATTATCTAGCACAAACATATATTCATGCAGCACATATAATTAATTAATTAGCACATACATATAGCCATGCAGCATATATAATTATCTAGCACACACATATACTCATTCATTTCATTTCATAACCCTCCACTCCCAAAGGAGCATAGGCCTTCAACAAACACATGCCAAGTCCTCCTGTCACGTGCCATCATCTCAAGTTCTTTCCATGTTCTCCTCATCATTTTCACCTCTGTTTCCAACTCTCTTCTCCATGTACTTCTTGGTCTTCCTCTGCCTCTCTTGCCCTGGGGGTTCCAGAACAAGGACTGCCTTGTAATGCTATCAACAGGTTTCCTCAGTGTGTGTCCTATCCATCGCCATCGTCTTCTTCTCATCTCTTGTTCCACTGGCACTTGTCCAGTTCTTGTCATCAGTTCCACATTGGTAACCTTGTCATACCATTTTAATCCCTCTATTCTACGCAAGCACCCATTTATGAAAGTCTGTAGCTTTTTGGTTGTTGGCTTTGTTGTTCTCCATGTCTCCGAGCCATACAATAGGACTGACTTCACATTTGAGTTGAAGATTCTTATTTTCGTGTTGGATCCTATTTCTCTTGATCTCCATATATTTCCCAATGCAATGAAAGCTCCTCTTGCTTTTTGTATTCTTATTTTGATATCGCTGTCTGTCCCTCCAACTTTGTCTATATTACTGCCAAGATATGTGTATGATTCTACATCTTGTATTGGCGTTTCTTCAAGTTCAACCCTGTTTTCATTACCTGCATTTATTCTCATTATTTTTGTCTTTTCCCTGTGTATTTTCAGACCCAATTGCTGTGACCTCTCATCGAGTGTTTTCAATTTGTCCTGCATCTGATTACGGTTATGGGACAGGAGAGCCAAATCATCAGCAAAATCCAGATCATCCAACTGCTTAGTCAGAGTCCACTGGATTCCATTTCTGTTGTGTGTTGTCGATGATCTCATAACCCAATCTATTGCCAGCAAGAAAAGAAATGGAGACAAGAGGCATCCCTGTCGCACTCCTGTTCTTATCCCAAATGGTTCTGTAAGCTGTCCTTCATGAAGAACTCTGCACGTCATGTCTTCATAGGTTTTCTTTATTAAATTAATGATTTTCAGGGGAACTCCATAATGCCTCATCAATTTCCAAAGTGATTCTCTGTCCACACTGTCAAATGCTTTTTCGTAGTCCACAAATCCGATGTATAGTGGTGAATTCCATTCCAGACTTTGTTCAACTATTATTCTCAAAGTGGCTATCTGGTCTGTACATGATCTGTTTTGTCGAAAACCTGCTTGTTCATCTCTCAATTTCTTGTCTATGGACTCCTTTAATCTCTCAAGGATAATCCTGTTCAATACCTTTCCTGGCACTGATAGTAACATTATTCCTCTATAATTTGTGCACTCTTGTAGATTTCCCTTCTTAGGCAACTTAACCAGATATCCTTCCTTCCATTCTGCTGGTATCTCTTCTTTTTCCCAGACTTTACCAAGTAATTTATATAACATCTCTGTAGCCGTGTCGATATCTGCTTTGATGGCCTCTGCTGGAATGCTATCAGGTCCAGATGCTTTTCCATCTCTTAGAAGCTTTATGGCTTTCTTTATTTCTTCCTTCGTTGGTCTTTCACCGTTAATTTGTAGCTCTTCTTCTGCTGGCTGGATGTCCGGCGGGTTTTGTGGAGCTGGTCTATTGAGAAGGTCCCCAAAATATTCTGTCCACCTCTTCATTTGCTCTTGTATATTGCTGAGCAGTTTCCCATTTTTATCTTTTATGAGGCAACTTGTTTGCTTGTATTTCCCTGTTAGCTTCTTTGTGCTGCTATACAGTTCTCTCATATTTCCTTTGGCTGCAGCATCTTCTGCCTCTCTTGCCAACTCCTCAATATACTTCCTCTTGTCTCTTTTGATACTTCTTTTTACTTCTTTGTTTGCTTCTGTGTACACTTCTTGAGCCTTGGCTTTGGAACTTCTGGTTTTGCTTGTGTTTAACTCTGCTTTCTTGTTTTTTTCTATCTTTTATCTTATTGATGGTTTCTGTTGTTATCCATGCTTTTTGTTGTCTTTCCCTTTTCCCCAGTATTTCTTCACATGTCTCCTTCCATACCGTTTTGACCTGCTGCCAATAGTCTTCTGTATTCTCTACATCTTCCAACTGTTGGAGCACTTGGAATTTGTTGGATACTGTGACCGCAAATTTGTCTCTTGTTTCTTGATTTCTTAGCTGTCCTACATTAAACTGTTGTCTATAATTTTGCATTGTTGCATATCTCTTGAGTTTCATTTTTACTTTGGCTATCAGAAGATGGTGATCTGATGCCACATCTGCTCCTCTATATACCTTTACATCCTGCAATGATGATCTAAACTTCTTCTTTATGCATATATGATCGATCTGATTTTTCTGTTCTATGGTCTGGTGATATCCATGTTGCCTTGTGTATTCTCTTATGTGGAAACATGCTTCCTCCTATAGCCAGTTGATTTGAAGCACAGAAGTTTGCGAATAGTTCTCCATTTTCATTCATTACTCCTAGCCCATGTTTTCCCATGACTTCTTCAAATCCAGTATTGACTGTACCTATCTTTGCATTCATGTCACCCATCAAAATTGTGATGTCTCTTCTTTTTACTTTATCCATAATTTCCTGTAGTTTAGTATAAAATGCTTCTTTCACAGACTCTTCTTTGTCATTAGTTGGTGCATAACATTGGATGACATTGACATGAATTTTCTTTTTAGCTGTTTTGAAAATAGCTGTTATTATTCTGGGTCCCACAGCTTCCCATTCAATGAGTGCTTTCTGTGCTTCTTTAGATAACATAAGAGCTACCCCTTCACTGTGGTGTGAACTTTCGTCTTCGTGTCCTGAGGACAGCACCAATTCACCTGTGATGAGTTTCTTCCTGTATACCCCCTTCCACTTTGTTTCACACATTCCCAGAACCTCGATTTTGTATTCCCTCATTTCTGCTGCTACTTGTGCCACTTTCCCTTGTTCGTTCAATGTCCGAACATTCCAGGTGCCAAATCTGGAAGTTCTCCTAGAAGAAAGAAGGTTAGTCAGCAACACAGACTCCTTTCGGCTTTCTCTGTGTTGCATCATACGCCTCCCCGCGAGAGGACCTTCCCCTGTCTTGGATGGCTGTGTTTTATTTTCTTTATTTGACTTGTCCATATTTGTTGAAGTTTTTTGTGGTTTAAATTTTTTTTACAGGATGGGGTAACCGGCCCCATGCCCAACCCTCCTTAGTCGCCTTCTACGACATGCTTGGCAGGGGACAGTGTTACTATTCTTTGCTCCCCTTTCGGGCCCCGGTAACACACGGGTGACATACACTCATGCAGCACATATAATTATTTAGCACACACATATCCAGGTAGAAAAAAAATTATCAAACGCGGAGGTATATGCAGGAAGCACAAATAATTACACTGACAAACATCATTTTTCTTTCTTATATAAGAATAAGTGTTCTTAGGTCAGTTTCTTGCGCTGATTTCAAATTTGAAATCCGTTTATCTCTATCACATCGGGTTCTTAAGATATTTGTGAATAAATATATTTTTGAGAAACCGTTATATGCTCCGTTTCATTTTACTATATAACTTATTAAAAATTAATAAAATTCAAAATAGTTCTACTTTTTATACTGCTAAAAGATGCATGACATATGTTACGCTATTTTTCAAACAGTTACTGTATTTTGAAATAATTCTGAGCGAAATATGGCTTCTAGAAGTTGTAGAAATTCGGCTTATCTGTTCTGTTACGTGTGCGGATATTTTACCGATCGTGTTCACCAGAAAAACTTTACACCATTACTAAAGAAAGCATATGAACTTTATTTAGATTCGAAAGTTGATGATGCAAATAAATCTTGGAAGCCAAATGCAGTTCGTTCGACTTATGCAAATACATTGGCAGGTTGGTTACGAAAATCGCCGAAGCATAAGTCGATGCCTTTTGGAGTGCCAGTAATATGGCGTGAACCGACAAATCACGCTACTGATTGTTACTTCTGCTTGACAAATATCCATGGTTTTACTTTTAAAACTAGAAAGTCAGTGGTTTATCCAAATATTGAATCGGTTTCGAAACCTGTGCCTCATTATCCAATCACGTGTCCGATCCCAGTTCCACCAGAACAATATCCGTTGGACGTGAATGAACCATCAGAAAGTGATAGTTTACCTGCTTTAGAAACTAATTCTGACTCGGATTATATATCGGTAAATGATGGTGTTCACTTAAATAACCATTCAGAACTTTCAGATCTAATACGTGATCTCGCTCTTACCAAAGGACAAGCGGAATTACTCGGTTCACGACTCAAAGAATGGAATCTTTTAGCGCCCAATACTCCGATATCTAAATTTCGTCATAGACACAGAGAACTTGTTCAATACTTTGAGATGGATGATGACATTTGCTATTGCAAAGATGTAAACGGTCTAATGGTGCACCTTGGTCATGAGCACATAGTCAACGAATGGCAACTTTTCATCGACTCTTCCAAGACTAGTCTAAAAAGCCGTGTTATTGCATAACGGAAATTTATTTTCATCAATTCCAGTCGCCTACTCTGTTCATATGAAAGAAACTTATGAAAATATGGCTATACTTTTGCAAATATAAAGTACAATGACTACCAATGGCGGATTTGTGGAGACCTAAAGGTCATTGCAATTCTCACGGGCATGCAGACTGGGTATACTAAATTTTGTTGCTTCCTATGTGAATGGGACAGCCGCAACAGACAGGAACATTATGCAAGAAAGGTGTGGCCTATCAGGCATCGTATGCAGCTCGGGAATAAAAATGTAATACACGAGCCATTAACAAAGACAGCATCCTTTTACCACCGTTACATATAAAGTTGTGGCTCATGAAGAATTTCGTAAAAGCGTTACATAAAACGAGCAAAGCTTTCACTTATCTTCGAGAAAAGTTTCCGCAAGTTAGCGATGCAAAGATAAAGGAAGGTATCTTTGTAGGACCTCAGATTAGGAAAGTTATTACAGACAAACAATTCGAGAACTTGTTACATGGTAGTGAACTTCGTGCATGGATGGCATTCAAATAGATCGTCGATAACTTTCTGGGAAATCACAAATCTGTCGACTTTGTGCATATTGTTAAGCAGTGTATAGATGCATACTTAATTATGGGCTGTAACATGTCCCTCAAAATCCATTTGCTCGATTCGCATCTTGACTTTTTCCCTGACAACCTTGGCGAAGTCAGCGATGAACATGGAGAACCATTCCATCAAGATATCGCCGTAATGGAGTCTCGTTATCAAGGACGGTGGAGTGTGACCAAGCTTGCCGATTATTGTTGGATGCTTCATCGTGATGTACCACATGCCATTCACCGACGAAAGTCGACTGCAAAGAAATTCAAGCCTAAGCCTACATAACTGTTATACTTCTTGTACGAATGATGTTGTAATACTGTATGCATTGTTAAAAAACTTCAATTGCATATTTCTAGAGATCCCGACCTGATAAAGAAAAACGGTTTGCAGATTTAAAAACAGCGCATTAAAATTGACCAGAAAAACATAGACATGTTGGAGAAAGAAAAAAAAATTTTTTTTTTATTAGTCAGTGTTATCGGTTGAAATTAAGAATATCGGGACGTATTCTTCGATGTCATCTTAATATGTTGTTCACGCCATTAGGACCAACGTTAGGGTTTAGGGTTTGGAATCCTAAGCCTAACCCTTACTCCTTTTTACTACGTCTCTAAATTCTTTTTTTTCACCCGTGTGTTACCGGGGCCCGAAAGGGGAGCAAAGAATAGTAACACTGTTCTCTATCATGCATGTTGTAAAGAGTGACTAAGGATGGTTGGGCATTGGGCTTGTGACCCCATACTGTAAAAAAAAAATGTTAAACCACAAAAACTACTACAAGCAATGAACAGGTCAACTAAGGAAAATAAAACTCAGCCGCCCAAGACAGGAGAAGGTCATCTAGCAGGGAAGTGAATGACGCACACAAAGAAAGCAGAATTAACACATGGAAAAGAGAACTGGAGACAGACATGAATGGCATGAAGAAGATATGAGAAGACATGAGAAGATATGAGAAGACATGAGAAGATATGAGAAGACATGAGAACATGAGAAGACATGAGAAGACATAAGATATGAGAAGATATGAGAAGACATGAGAAGACATGAGAAGACATGAGAAGATATGAGAAGATATGAGAAGACATGAGAAGACATGAGAAGATATGAGAAGACATGAGAAGACATGAGAAGATATGAGAAGACATGAGAAGACATGAGAAGACATGAGAAGATATGAGAAGACATGAGAAGACATGAGAAGATATGAGAAGACATGAGAAGATATGAGAAGATATGAGAAGATATGAGAAGACATGAGAAAATATGAGAAGACATGAGAAGATATGAGAAGATATGAGAAGACATGAGAAGACATGAGAAGATATGAGAAGACATGAGAAGATATGAGAAGATATGAGAAGACATGAGAAGATATGAGAAGATATGAGAAGACATGAGAAGATATGAGAAGATATGAGAAGACATGCTAAGACATGCAAAGACGTTGAGCTGATGGGACGGGACACAAAGACTTTGAATAAGTTTGGCGAAGGCATATGCTCCTTTGGGGTTTGAAATGTGACAGAAGAAGAAGAAGAGGTTCTTGTTTGAGGTCGCAGCGCACATACGACCCACTGTTCTTCATTGCAACCTAATTATCTAGAGTAAACATGCATCCAAGCTGCTCCTAAAACAAATTAGCAGAAACATGTTCCCAAGCTGCACTTATTCTTTTTGAATTATGTGTTTATCTGTAATACTCGTAGTTTATGAGTTATCAATGTTCAAAGAGAATCAGATAAGTGTTTTAACATTTTAAAAACTAAACTTTAACGAAAACAGGGCCTGCGATTCACAGTTCCGGTAATATTTTCTACAATTTTAAAGCTATAGCCTTCACATTTTGCACACTTATAGCCCATGTTATCCTTTATGGCATGTACCTCCACTTTTTTCTTACATGGTATAGAAACAGAGATATTGCTATACAAAGTTCTAAATTTGTGCTATATAAAAGGGTCATATTGCAAGAGCCATATCTACTAAGCTCATTAGGGTAGACATTTTTGGGTGGTTCACGCCATAGGTAGGGATGTTATGCACATCATCTGCTGGTTTGGCATTCTTTGCACTTTTTATGTGAGTGAAATTCATTCCCAGGTGCACTGGGGGTTTTCCTTTCATTTTTTTTTCATCACTTCATGTTAATTAATTTTTTTCACATAAAACATTAAAATTTATAAAGTAAACTTTGTTCATCATAAAATATAATATCTCTTGTAATAAGTGGCCAAATTTCATGTCAACAAATTCGTTAGTTATTTTTCTGTTAATTTTTTAAAAAGATAACCCATTTTTGGCTGGGTGTGCCCCCTTAAAGTAAATTAGCACAAAAATGTATCTAGATAGCACATATAACTATCTAGCACAAACATAAACACAAGCAACACATTTAACTATCTAGCACAAACATGTATCTAGGCAACACACATAACTATCTAGCAGAAACATGTATCCAGGCATCACATCTAATTATTTTGCATAAACTTTATCTACATAGCACATACAGTTATCTAGTACACGCATGTACACACACAACACATTTAACTATCTATCACAAACTTTATCTAGAAAGCACATATAGTTAACTAGCACACGCATGTAAACAGGCAACACATATAACTATCTAGCACAAACATGTATCTAGGCAACACATATAACTATCTAGCCCAAACATGTATCTAGGCATCACATCTAATTTATTTAGCACAAACTTTATCTAGATAGCACATACAGTTATCCAGCATACGCATGTACACAGGAAACACATATAACTATCTAGCCCAAACGGTTGAAATGAAAACAGTGTGACGTGTTCGATACGGCCTTAAAAAAATGAATCAGAGACGCAGTTATAAGAGGTAAGGGTTAGAAATCCTAACTAAATCCTAATGCAAGCCTTAAGCCTAACCTTAACGACGTGGGCGACTTAACTGGCCACCGGATCGATAGACATTTTAACAAAAAACTGTTTTTTAAATTTTAGTCATGAATTATGGTGTTCACTTCTTTGCATACCACGAAACCACCTTGAGGTATTTTCTCTCTTTGTCTGCCTCTATATATTTGTGTTTTTCAGTTTTTCCAATTGTTACAATATAATTTACATATATCATAAGATATCCAAATAATATGGATTGCTTCCTACCAATATGAGATTCCATTGCGCACTAACTTCTTTCGGGACATTCTCATGACTACAGTTTTTTTTAAGCTGTCAATGGTATTTTCAACGTTCGTCAGTAAAATCATCTCTCTGTGGCCTTCATGGATTTTCATGCTTGTCCACTAATCATCCATGACTCACTTCTATGTCTCAGTATTGGCTCTACATAACACTGCAAGATTCTCTTTGTTACGGGTAAAAATGAAGAAGGGTGGGAAATGTTCTTTGATGCCATCCATATAAGTCGTTAATGTCGTTAGGGTTAGGATTCGGGTTAGGATTAATGTTAGAATTTAGGGTTAAGATGCCTTAACTTAACCATAACCCTTACTTCTTATTACTGTGTCGCTAAATTCTTCGGCTAAACGCACGACAGTAGACTGGGGGCCGCCATATTGGCCACACACACACACACACACACACACAGAAGAAGAAACACGGCGTTCTGCTTCAAGTTGGAATTTTTTTTTTTTCTATTTTATTTTTAAAAAGGCATCAATTGTCGGGCGTTATTAATTTTGACAAAGATCTAAACAGGGTTGTTGTTAGGTTAAGGCTAGCTGTTTGACAAAGCTCGAAACAGGTTTGGTGTTAAGTTAAGGCTAGCTGTTTGACAAAGCTCGAAACAGGTTTGGTGTTAATTTAAGGCTAGCTGTTTGACAAAGCTCGAAACAGGTTTGGTGTTAAGTTAAGGCTAGCTGTTTGACAAAGCTCGAAACAGGTTTGGTGTTAATTTAAGGCTAGCTGTTTGACAAAGCTCGAAACAGGTTTGATGTTAAGTTAAGGCTAGCTGTTTGACAAAGCTCAAAACAGGGTTGGTGTTAGGTTATGGCTAACTGTAATGTAAATATGGATAGCAAGTCTGGCAATATGGAGGCTACATGGCAGACCTTGTCTACTGTGGTCGCCACCTGTGACTTACCAATTCTTCTTTATGGCCGTATCGAACAAACATCCCTCTGTTGTTCCTTTCAACATCTTTTTCTATTTGACAATGTTACCAATCAAATTTGACATATTGACAACTAAAAACAAAACAGTAGAAATGCTAGGCACCGCTACGAACAGGCAGTTGTGAAGATTCGTCATCTCATAAGCCAGCCGGTATAACACTTGAACTAAACCTAATCAAACCAAACATATTTATCACTTATAAATAACACAGGAAAATCTACCACCAGAAGAAAACTCCAATACAATAATCGAATTCACATGGTTCAGTCGTGGCTTCTTTAACTATGTCATTGCTGAAGTCATGTAGCCAGTCTTCACGAGCAAACCTGTTGACAATTCACCACTCCATGTGAGTGGTGTTCACGATATGAGCGACAAGAGCAGAGGTTCCAAGCGTGGTGGTATGTTGCCACATTTCTCGCCAAAACTTATATGGCACCCGTATCAGTCTTGGAACCTGATCATATCACGGTGTTAATATATTCCGTGAACACAGAAATAAAGAGAGAGAGGCATGTGAGTTGTAAATAATACATGAAAATAGGTAAACAGCAGGCAATCGTAAGGCAGACAGACAGATAGGGAAAAAAGACAGACAGAGAGACAAACAAAAAGAATGACAGATAGAGAGACAGACTAAAAGAAAGGCAGAGACAGACAAAAAGACAGACAGACAGAGTGACAGACAGACAAAAAGACAGACAGACAGAGAGACAGACAAAAATACAGATAGAAAGATAGGCAGACCAAAAGAAAGACAGACTGAAACAGACAAAAAGAAAGACAAACAGACAGACAGAGACAGACAAAAAGAAAGGGAAAAAAGGATACTAGACAGCAGAAAATTGATAGGCTCAGCGGTGAGTCGTTAAAGTCCACCCGAATGGCGCCATTGTCTTGCTGCGATAGTGAATGGTAAAAGAACACAGGGCCAACAAAGGGCCCAAAACAGTGCCTCATTGGCGGTGGTCGTTCTCACGACACTAAACGTAACTATGGAATACAGGACCTGGAAACAACCAAGTGTCACAGATTGCCTCCCGTTAGCTCTGCAGTAGTGGTCCACCAGTGGCCAACACTCAAAAGTATCTAATATGGGTCTTCAAAGGTGTCTACCTTCGCACAAAATTACTCTTGGCAGAGTTGTAGATAGAAGGATAATGATGCTTCTATCTCAAAGTAGTGTTCACAAGATATCTTGAGAAGTCAAGAACAATGCTGCATGGTGCCGAGTGTGGTGGGTTTTGATGTTATTAAGTGTGGTTGCTAGGTTACTTAGTGTACTGAATGAGGTCAGCTGTGAAGGTCCCTGAGGATAACAGTTTATGTGAGTTTACAGAGTACCTTACTACTACCACCTATGACCTCAAGCAGACTTATTTGTGATTTATATGACTGATAGCTACGTTTAATGTCTAGGGTAATGAAATGTGGTGTGCTGGTAATTAAGTACACAAACACACAAACACTAATATTAAGCTCTATGATCAATTCAATTAACACTGTGTTTAAAATTTAGAAATTACAATTTTTTTCAAATTTATTTTGTCCTGAACCAAGTTTTTCTTCTGGTCAGGACTTTTAAATCAATATGAATTAATGTCAATAGAAGTACATATAATTGAATAATCACATGAAAGGCTTATATATATATATATAAATGTACACATATATATATAAGTTAAATTTGCTAATATTGGTACTAACTAAAAGTCTTTAGGAAAACTAATGCTGGATGTCGGGTCGGGGTATTTGCATCATACCCAGTCTTTGGTTAACAATGCCATTTGCTCCTTATACAGGATTAATGGTGGACAAAAAGTTTCTTATTTTTCACAATGTAGTTTAAATTATAATTTTGTAGTTGATGAATCTCAGCAGGCCAGGTCTTTAATACTTAACTGGCCTGTGACGATGAAAGAAAGTTGTTCCTTAGGCCCACTCCTCACATGCTCTGAGGTAGTATGGTAGGCATCTCATTTCATACAAAGTTGGACTTCTCCAGAACATCTGGCACTAGCACAGTGCCAGACAAAGAAACTCTGAAACCACAAAATTAGGCTATGTCTTAACATACTACCTAATCCACCATGTTTACAAGCAATAATACATGTAATCCAAAGACAGGGTCAGATCTCTCTGACCGACCCAGCACATCTACATCAAGGTTGTTATCAAGTAGCACTAGTTTCCCATTCCTCTCCTCTAGAGACTGCACTGCATCTGAAATATTTTCATTAATCTCTTTTTTTTCCCATATAATAAGGTGGGTGATATGTTTCCACCTGACCACCTGAAAAGAAACATCTGTATTCTACATTTCTGATAGTTTATCCTACTATATTTCAACCTCTAGGCCCTGGACAGTCGGCTGGGGACCTAGAATAAGTACTCACTTGTCGTAATCATTTTTCATTATATGGCAGTATCAATCACTCAGAATTGTTTAATAAAAGGTTAATAATTTCGTCCTTACCACAATTCAGAATAAAACATACAGATACGCTGAAATAGCACAAACTCAGCTGAGCTGCTGGCTAGACTAGGGCGTCCCACTATTATTAGTATATATTCAATGGACGACAACTTCTTAGCCTCAATGATCTGCTCGTATGGACAGTCTTTAAAAAAATGGCAACTAGCCGGCAACTTTTTTCAATAACATTAACTGTCTCGTCCAATGAGAGTACTGCCCCTTCTAGAATTTAAAATTTCAAACTAACTGTCCAATTTTTGGTCAAATGTGTAGTGTATTTCTGTCGGTCGGTCTGTCCGAACTTGTCATTTCCCAAATTTGGACTTGGTTTTGGGCCAACAAAACCTATTAATAAGATTTTTTCCATGTTAGTCTTGAAATCTTTACTACCACGCGTTCACTTCTTTTCCATGTGCTGTCCAGCTATTTTCGAGAGTTTTACGTCATTCTAAATAAGAGCTAAGTCTGTTTTCGTAACCTAAGTGGCTACATGTTCTTACTTTACCTCGTATTTCAAACACTAACTACGAGTTCGCGCGTATGTTAGGCTTAGATTCAAACGCTTGCAGACAGCATCATTTTTTCTTTTCTTTTCTCCTTTCCTACCCCGTCTAAACGAATAGGCCTTTCGCGTCCCCATGTTATAATTAGTTTTTTTCTTTTTCCAATGACACTAGAAACGATGGTACGATCTACCAAATCAACGCGCTTGTGGCGTAGGCGAAAAAGCCGCAGCTTAACTTAACTACATTTTATCCCCACAATTTATTTTAACCTTTATCTTTATAAATGGAGGATTTTAGCGCTGTATCAATGTATTCCATCACACCGAGCATCATTAACTTATATCTGATCCGTCGCCTTTTGTGAAGAATTAAGCTATGGTTTTAGCCCGTTCAAGCCCCCCAGTTGGTGTAATCCAGCGAAATTCTGTTATAGATAGTTGCTATATGTCTAGATGTATATATATTAAGAGTATTGCTCATACGCTTGCTTTCATACCTATAATAACTGAATCAACTATGATTGTTTTGTTTTAACATAACATGTAACAAATTTAGTAATCGAGTAGTTTTTAACAGGTTAAAATAACGATGGAATGATGGTGAATTTTAGGTGTTTATAAAAATTTTCTTCACTGAGACTTGGGTGAGGATTTATAAAAATTGTCCTTTTGCTGTTTCATTTAATAAGAACTTAGCTGATCT
Source organism: Oreohelix idahoensis (assembly GCA_024509875.1). Classification (NCBI taxonomy): domain Eukaryota; kingdom Metazoa; phylum Mollusca; class Gastropoda; order Stylommatophora; family Oreohelicidae; genus Oreohelix; species Oreohelix idahoensis. The sequence continues at coordinate 11,201 of JAMPIV010020192.1, read as the reverse complement.
AAGTGAGTCCGGCAGCCGTGGTGTCGTCAATTTTTTGTGATGAGGGCACTTCTCCACACAACTAGTCCAATGTAGGGGGTTAAGGTTGAATCCCAGTTCTTGACTCACAACTAGTGGCGTCGATACTTTAGTCTTGCAGCTTCTTACCACGAACTTTAGGAAAATGCCGCTGCTAAGTACATTTGTGGGCTGCAAATTAACAGGAGCATTGTCTCGCTGTCCACCCACCAATGTTAGATTCTCTGAATAATTATTCTCCCTAAGTATACACAGTATAATATGATTATAAATCACCGTTATTCTTCTGGTTACTTTAATGGACACATTACAAGAAGCAATCACCAGCGCTTGCTGTAGTGGTTTATGAATATACTATTTTCGTATGTTGAGGCTGTCAGCCTCCTATGACTGGCATAACCACTTAGCAAGTACATGCATGTCACAATTCATATCTTAAACTATATGTTTACAACTTACCCCCAATGGGATATATTATCTCCTGGCACAGTAGAATGGACACAGCAACTTTGATTAGATGCTTCGAACACTTGGTCAGGGAAATTTTAGTGTTCTTCTTATGCCGGGTGCTCTGATTCCTCAAGTTTCCAGTGTTTGTATTTAAAATTGCGGTTTCTCTTTTAAGTTATAAAGACGCTCAAATACTTTGATCTGTCACTTTTAATTCTTGAATACTAGTTCGATGTCTCTGGCTTCTGGGAGTTCCTAATTTGGCGTTGCGATGCTATCTGATTTGTGTTTCCGATTTCACTAGATTATATCTCTCATTTCTCAGTTTATAACAGTGAAGTAATACACTGTACAAATTATAACATACAATTACAGTACGGTACTGTCTTGTACTGTAATGAGTAATGAAACATTAGTGTACAGTACTTCTAGGTTGAACGTCGTAAGTACGAGTGGTCAAATACCGCATACGTCGGAAGTTGAGGACACTCAGTACTTGTGTCTAGTAGGTGTAAGAGATAGATAAACAACAACAACAACAAACAGCACTGGTTAGTTTACTTTAAAAAACTAAAGGGTAGTCCCATACCAAACACTGCCGTAGGGTAAACAGGTGTTAAGAAACTTTACTAAACTGGTCCAGGTTCGAGGGCAGCAGTTCCCTTCCTGGCTGCCGTTGTCTTCCCAAAATGAGAGACGCCAGAGATAGAGAGCGGATTTTGTTTGTAATGTCTGATAGAGAGAGAGAGATAGAGAGAGAAATGGAGAGAGAGAGCAGTTGGTTGGTCAGAATGCCAGAGAGAGCGATTTGTTGTTCGGAACGGTAATGAGAGCGGTTTGTTGTTCAGAACGCCAGTGAGAGCGGTTGTTGTTCGGAACGCCACAGAAAGCGGTCTGTTGTTCGTAACGCCAGTGAGACCGGTTTGTTGTTCGTAACGCCAGTGAGAGCGGTTTGTTGATCAGAACTCTAGAGAGAGCAGTTGGTTGTTTGGAACGCCAGAGAGAGAGGGAGAGAGAGAGAGGTTGGTTGGTCATAGCGGCAGTGAGAGATATTAGTTGTTCAGAACGCCACTGAGAGCGGTTGGTTGTTCATAACTTCTGAAAGAACGGTTAGTTGTTCAGTACTTCTGAAAAGACGGTTGGTTGTTCAGAACGCCATAGAGAGCGGTTGATTGTTCAGAGCTTCTGAAAAGACGGTTGGTTGTTCATAACTTTTGAAAAGCTTGTTGGTTGTTCATAACTTATGAAAGAACGGTTAGTTGTTCAGAACTTCTGAAAAGACGGTTGGTTGTTCATTACTTCTGAGAGAACGGTTAGTTGTTCAGAACTTCTGAAAAGACGGTTGGTTGTTCAGAACGCCATAGAGAGCGGTTTGTTGATCAGAACTCTAGAGAGAGCAGTTGGTTGTTTGGAACTTCAGAGCGAGCAGTTGGTTGTTCAAAACTCCACGTAGTGCAGTTGGTTGTTCGGAGTGCCAAAGAAAGCGGTTGCTTGTTCGGAACGCAAGAGAGAGGGAGAGAGAGAGGTTGTTTGGTCAGAGCGGCAGTGAGAGCTGTTAGTGGTTCATAACGCCACTGAGAGCGGTTGGTTGTTCATAACTTCTGAAAAAACGGTTAGTTGTTTAGATCTTATGAAAAGATGGTTAGTTGTTCAGAACTTCTGGAAAGACGGTTGGTTGTTCAGAACTTCTGAAAAGGTCGTTGGTTGTTCATGACTTCTGAAAGACCTGTTAGTTGATCAGAACTTCTGAAAAGACGGTTGGTTGTTCAGAACGCCATAGAGAGCGGTTGCTTGTTCAGAACGCCATAGAGAGCGGTTGGTTGTTCAGAGCTTCTGAAAAGACTGTTGGTTGTTCACAACTTCTGACAGAACAGTTAGTTGTTCAGAACTTCTAAAAAGACGGTTGATAGTTCGGAACTTCTGAAAAGACGGTTGGTTGTTTATAACTTCTGAAAGAACGGTTAGTTGTTCAGAACTTCTGAAACGACGATTGGTTGTTCAGAACTTCTAGAAAGACGGTCGATTGTTCATAACTTCTGAAAGAACGGTTAGTTATTCAGAACTTCTGAAAAAACGGTTGGTTGTACAGAACTTCTGGAAAGACGGTTGATTGCTCATAACTTCTGAAAAGGTTGTTGGTTGTTCATAACTTCTGAAAGAACGGTTAGTTGTTTAGAACTTCTGAATGAACGGTTAATTGTTCAGAACTTCTGAAAAGACGGTTGGTTGTTCAGAACGCCATAGAGAGCGGTTGGTTTTTCAGAGCTTCTGAAAAGACGGTAGGTTGTTCACAACTTCTGACAGAACGGTTAGTTGTTCAGAACTTCTGAAAACACGGAAAATTATTCGGAACTTCTGAAAAGACGGTTGGTTGTTTATAACGTCTGAAAGAACGGTTAGTTGTTCAGAACTTCTGAAAAGACGTTGGTTGTTCAGAACTTCTGGAAAAACGGTCGGTTGTTCACAACTTCTGAAAGAACGGTTAGTTGTTCAGAACTTCTGAATAGACGGTTGGTTGTTCAGAACTTCCGAAAGAACGGTTAGTTATTCAGAATTTCTGAAAAGACGGATGGTTGTACAGAACTTCTGGAAAGACGGTTGATTGTTCATAACTTCTGAAAAGGTTGTTGGTTGTTCATAACTTCTGAAAGAATGGTTAGTTGTTTAGAACATCTGAATGAACGGTTAGTTGTTCAGAACTTCTGAAAAGACGGTTGGTTGTTCAGAACTTCTGGAAAGACGGTTGGTAGTTCAGAACTTCTGAAAAGACGGTTGGTTGTTCAGAACTTCTGGAAAGACGGTCGGTTGTTTATAACTTCTGAAAGAACGGTTAGTTGTTCAGAACTTCTGAAAAGACGGTTGGTTATACAGAACTTCTGGAAAGACGGTTGATTGTTCATAACTTATGAAAAGGTTGTTCGTTGTTCATAACTTCTGAAAAAACGGTTAGTTGTTTAGAACATCTGAATGAACCGTTAGTTGTTCAGAACTTCTGAAAAGACGGTTGGTTGTTCAGAACTTCTGAAAAGATGGTTGGTTGTTCAGAACTTCTGAATGAACGGTTAGTTGTTCAGAACTTCCGAAAAGATGGTTGGTTGTACAGAACTTCTGGAAAGACGGTTGATTGTTCATAACTTCTGAAAAGGTTGTTGGTTGTTCATAACTTCTGAAAGAACGGTTAGTTGTTTAGAACATCTGAAGGAACGGTTAGTTGTTCAGAACTTCTGAAAAGACGGTTGGTTGTTTATAACTTCTGAAAGAACGGTTAGTTGTTCAGAACTTCTGAAAAGACGGTTGGTTGTTCAGAACTTCTGGAAAGACGGTCGGTTGTTTAGAACATCTGAATGAACGGTTAGTTGTTCAGAACTTCTGAAAAGACGGTTGGTTGTTCAGAACTTCTGGAAAGACGGTTGGTAGTTCAGAACTTCTGAAAACGTGGTTGGTTGTTCAGAACTTCTGAAAAGATGGTTGGTTGTTCAGAGCTTCTGAAAGAACGGTTAGTTGTTCAGAACTTCTGAAAAGACTGTTGGTTGTACAGAACTTCTGGAAAGACGGTTGATTGTTCATAACTTCTGAAAAGGTTGTTGGTTGTTCATAACTTCTGAAAGAACGGTTAGTTGTTTAGAACATCTGAAGGAACGGTTAGTTGTTCAGAACTTCTGAAAAGACGGTTGGTTGTTCAGAACTTCTGGAAAGACGGTTGGTTGTTCAGAACTTCTGAAAACGTGGTTAGTTGTTCATAACTTCTGACAGAACGGTTAGTTGTTCAGAACTTCTGAAAAGGCTGTTGGTTGTTCATAACTTCTGAAAGAACGGTTAGCTGTTCAGAACTTCTGAAAAGAAGGTTGGTTGTTCAGAACTTCTGAAAATACGGTTGGCTGTTCAGAACTTCTGACAGAACGGTTGGTTGTTCAGAACTTCTGAAAGAACGGTTGGTTTTTCAGAACTTCTGAAAGAACGGATGGGTGTTCAGAACTCCATAGAAAGCGGTTGGTTGTTCAGAATTTCATAAAGAACAGTTGGTTGTTCAGAACGCCATTGAAAGTGGTTGGTTATTTGAAATATCATAGTGAGCGGCCAGGTTTTTGGCACCCCAAAGGGGGCGGTGGGTGTTTGGAATGCCAGAGAGAGATAGAACGGTTAATTGTTTGGTACGCCTGAGAGAGCGGTAGGCGTTTGGAATGCCAGAGAGAGCGGTTAGTGTTCAGAACATAATTGAGAGCTGTTGTTGTTTGGAACGCCATATGGAGCAGTTATTTTTCGGAACGCTAGAGAGAGAGACAGAGACGGAGAGAGATGTCGTGATTTTGTCTGTCTTACACCATGGTCATATTTACCGCACGCAATACTATAGGAAAACGGACCGATACAATAACCAATGAAAACGCTCCATTCTCTAGTGTGTATAATGAAACCTTTTAGGCTTAACACAAAGGCCTATTTTGTGTAAATGATAGTAAGAATTTATTTAATTTCATTAGAACTAAAGAAATATCACCGGAAAGGATTATATAATTCATAAACGGGAATGTTACTTTAGAGGTAGGTGTAAAAACTTCCTCGAATAATATTCTAGTAAGATAGAAATATCGAATAAACGAGTTGTGTTACATCAGGATAAGTCAAACTTAGCTAGTTAAAGCATGCATACATGTAAATGCATTTTGCAAACTAACTAATAAATATATAGATCGATACAAAATGATTCACAGTATAATTCCATCTTTAAATGACCAACATCGGCTCATAAATAAGGAAGATAAGTGATAAACAAAATTTTACACATTGAACAGATAGGAAAAATATGCCTCAGTTTGAGATTTTTCTCACCCCTTTTTGACTATGCCACCCGAGACGGATGATGTGCTGGTATACAAGACCTTGAACTTGGCTGAAATGATGCCACAATTCTTTTGAAAAAAACCTCGCTGAACAGAAGGGAGCGGTAAAAGTGTACATGTCCTATACTTTGCCACTGCATCTGTCTAACAGACCTAGATGACCATTAACAATTAACAGCCTGTTACAGCTTGTGTGTTTTGCCTGAGGGTAAGAATGACTATATATATATATGTATATGTACATGTTTATGTAATATTCCTGTGATTTAATCCATGTGTGTTAGAAAGTGAAAAAGCCTGTGTTAAGAATATTCCAGGACGAGTGTGTTGCTTGCTGGAATGCAAAGCATGTGTTGGTTTTAGAAGCAAAAGCCAGCGTTGTAAAAGGTGTAGGTTTATTGAAAATGATGTCAAAAATACGACTGTAAGTTTGATAATAAATTTGAAAGAGTATTTGTTAAAGGATCGACATGTATCATGGAACCTAAAAAGGATTGACAGGACTTGTTGTAATGAATCGATTAAGATTTTACTTGTGAATTTCTACTATTCCAAATCATTGTATGGAAGCCAATCATGGACTAAGGAATCAACTTACGAATCATATGGACATTTTAGTCGCAGTGAACTGACTGTGATGGGTGGTGAAGTAAATTGTCCTGTGCATATGTGAGCACAATGTATGACACTGTATGTTATGTCCTTTGTGTGTAAAGGCAGAGTAGTGCTGGACATACAGAGGTTCTGATTATTTGAATTTCAGGTTTTATCCTGAAACGTTGTATCCTGCAAAGGACCCAAAGTATTTGATTCCTATAACTCGTTTTGGACTTTGAGGTGCAAAGGCTCATGATGTTAATGTAGCTAGTCACAGAGTTGTTCGACCACGACAGAAGAGTGTGGGATTTTCTGGATTTTAAGATAAGTGGCCTTGTATAGCCACTGATCAGCATATTCAACCGAGATAGCACTACAATAAAATATAAATATATTTCTAACATTTCAGTGGAGGATGAGTTTAAGGACAGTATGAATCGGTATTTCTTGTAAGACCAGTCTCTTACCTGGCACTATCCTGGTATCATCTGATACATCTTTTTGTCCAGGATATCTTCAATTTTATAACATCGCAAACCTTTCGTGACAAGAGAGACAGAGGGAGAGAGAGAAAGAGAGAAATAGAAAGAGAGAGAGAGGGAGGGGGGGGGGGGGTTGTTCGTTGTTTGGAACCTCACAGAAAGCGGTTGATATTCAAAACGCCAAAAGGAGCGGTTTTTGGTCGGAACGTCAGAAACAGCGGTTGATATTCGAAACGCTAAACTGATCGGTTTTTGGTCGGAACGTCAGAGAGAACAGTCAACGGAACGCCAAGGAAGTCCGACCACTGTGCGGCAGTTTCTTTACACCAGTATGAATGGATATTCGACAGCGTTGTTTATAAGTTCTAAAGTATGATTAAGTAATGATGATATACTGACCGCTAGAGAAAAATAGGTTCGCTGTGATACACCTGAAAGTCGTAGTCCAGGAGACACCTGTTCTACAGTGTATGGTTTTTCCCTACATATGTCATACGAATACGAGGTATTTTATACATACTGCACTACTTATTACCCTTCATATTCCCAAACTGCATACGTCTTCCACAAACGCATGCCAAGTCTTTTTGTACCGTGACACCCGATCCTGGTCTTCCTCAACACTTTCATTTATGTCTCCGGTTCTCTTTTCCATTATTTTTTATTTGGGTCTCCTTCTCCTCTTTTATTTTGGGAATTTTAGAACAAGGACTGCATTGTAATACCATCACCAGATTTTCGCAGTGTGTGCCCTATCCATCGCCAGCGTCTTCTCATCTCTCCATCCACTAGCATTTGTCTGGTTCAGCAACGACCCTGCCCTTTAACTCTATCCGAGAAGCTTCATCCTGGTTTCTCCCTATGGAGAACAGACCAATCAGTGTATGGTACGACGTCATCATCCCCAGCATGATAATTTACCAGCTGATTAATATCTAGTTCTGCTTTTCCATTGCACCAATCTCTACACTCCCTGCTGAGAGTGATGATAGCTTGCTGGTAGTTTGTCCAACTCCCTCCCGTCTTATCCTACTCTTACCACTTGAATGTTTTTCAACTGTGGTCAACTTTACAATCTTTGCCTTCGCCTGAGCCATCAATGTCACCCCTCTCTTTATTCTCACTCTTTTTTTATGTCAGCTATGTTTCCATGTTATGGACCCCAGAGTTACATGCGGTACAGAAAAAGCGCATATGGCCGACGCCAGTTCCTTTCGTGGAAAAGCTTTACGGGAATTCAAATAGCCTCAACCTGACTACTGCTTTCTTTGACAACATTCAAGTGGACGTCTGAGAGTGTACGAAGAAGAAGAAGGACCACAGAAGGACGGCGATAGAGAGGCAGACCAAAGACAAACGGCAGTGAACAGTGGAGGCTTAGATGCAAAGCATTAACCAGAATTGGGGCACGGCACGAAGGATGGCCACCGACCGAATAAAATGTGGACAGTTTGTTCCTGCCCTACAAGACGCCACTAGACGTGATGGCCACTGACTGATTTGTCACTTTGGTACTAAGGATCCAAGAAGAAGAATGTTTCTATCGGGGGTGCCTTTTGTCTGTAGTTACACGCATATAGGCTTTTGCCTGCGCCATTGCAGGCCGGATATTATCGACAGAAGTCCAAGCATACAAACATATTTGTTCTATAAGCAACAGCACAGATGACATAATTTCCTAAACTCTAGAAATTCACCCTTGGACAAGTATTTTAAGGATCCTTGGGTTAGAGTAACCGAACACACAATACGTGTTATAAACATATGTACACCTGTTTAAGCGATACACTTTGGATATACACACTAAACCAACACATTAATAAAAGGAAGTGTGCTAACCGAAACATCTGGCGCCAAAAGTTGGGAACGTCGATGGTACAGTAGTTAAGGGTAATCGATACTAAGTGATATAGATTCGATGTTTGACTCCCGATGCCTCAATCTCGGTGGCGATACGGTAGGAGGTAGTGTGTTAGTGTACTGTAGTGCAGATGTGAAAATGCGTTACTCTTATGGTGCATGGTAAAAATGCATCTTACTGCAATGGCGTAGCTACACCGTAAGGAGCTAGGTGCACAACTTAAGTAGAACCTTACTTACATAATGGGCTCAACAACTATGATCAATATATAGCAAATCTGGGTTTAAAAATGTGTCAGTTTACTTGACAATCATTACCCTTCATCCCCCCAACAACCATAGGCCTTCAAAAACTTAATGCCAAGTCATAATGTCCTATGCCATCCGCTCAAGATCTTTCCACCCGTTATGCCGTTCATTTTTGTTTGTAATATTTGGGACGTCATCATTATTCCCCTGTCACTCTGTACGGAGCACAGAGCCAGCATATTTGGGACATGCTGTGACTTTCAACACAAGAACAACGGAAGTTAAACAGATACATTTAAAGACGAGGGTCCCTTACGCCAAATACTTTCGATGATGATGCTCCCGGGACGTGTCCGTGTCACCCTAGCTGTAGTTACGCCACTGACTTTACAGTGTATGAAAATGCTGGCCCGGCATGCTTCTTCTTTGGTTCTTGGCCGCTGACTGACAAAGCAATCAGTGACCATCATGCCTGGTGGCATCTTGTAGGGCAGCAACAAACTGTCTCCACTTTGCTCGGTCGGCAGCCATCCTTCATGTGGTGCCCCAGCTCTGGTTCATGCTTAGCATCTCTGCCTCCACAGTTCTCTGCCAGGTGGCTTTTGGCCGGCCTTTTCCATTTCAAAATCTAATTCTGGTTTCGTGTTTAGCGGTCAGGATGTCCGTTTTCATGTCAGTGGCTTTCTTTCGGCTTTCGCCACTGGCAGTCATACGAGCCACAGACTTCGGATGTTCATCCTGCAGCACTTGTTCATTTGTTGCTGTTTCCGTAACATGTGTGATTTTTTATATAGACAGAGGTGTCGGCCCTGTGCTAAAACCCCCAATCTGGAGAGCCAGGGTGCCAGCTTTAGTCTGACTACTACCCACGCAGACCTGTCCAGCTTGGTAGAACCTGCCAGGAGTAAAACTCCCGCTGGCTTAGCTCTGGGGGTTGTCAGGGTATGGTTTATGACAATGTCAGTGCCGATAATTTAGTCAGTTTTATATTCACTGCATTTTAGCTACCAGTGGAGCATAGGAGTTCAACAAATACACGCCAAGCCTATATGACCTATGTTATATTTTTCAGGTCTTGCTATGTCTTCTTTATCCCCTTCATGTCTTGTCTACAGTTCTCTTCTCCGTCTGTTTTTTGTCTCCATCTATTTCTCATACCCTGACGATTACAGAATAAGACCTACCTTGTAATTCTATCAATTGTTTTTCTCAATGCATGTCATATCCTACGCAATGTCACGGATTTGACTGTTAATTTTATTTTACCTACAGGTCCCATTTTTCTTACTCTCTTAATGTTTCGGGTTTCCTCGATTTTTCCTACGTGGCCCATTATTCCCCTCTCATACCCCACCCCGCGGTCTTACTTCGTTCTGGCCTTCATTATAAATTCACACATGGCCAGTAGTGGTAGATTGTAACAGCGATTGATCTCGAGCGAGAAATAGTTTCTTTGAAGAAGCGTACCACTAGCGGCAGCAAAGGTGAGACAACTCTTTATGATCTGAGTACTCACTTTTATCTCCGATTCAAGGGGAGACAAAACTCACGTTCGTTCTTTGTGGTTGTGGCTTTTGAACGCCGCAGTGAGTGCGAGAATAATATTACGTCTTAGCTGGGAAACTTTCTCGCGGTGGTTGTCTTTGATGTAAACTCTAGAATCACTTTTGTCTTACTATTGATTACGTTATACGTCGAATATCGGTGGGAACACGTGATGCCAGATGGCCGAATTAGCGTCTCTGGTAGACTATAAATCTGATAGGTTTACTCAGTCAAGCACACTCGTAAAATTTTCCTGCCCGTAGATGGCCAAATGAGACAGGCAGACGTTAACACAAATACTGGATTGTGTTGCCATTCTCGTCATCTCGGGGTGAGTAGATATCTTTTATAATATATATATATATATATTCATGTTAGCTTTTATATATATCTGATATGAGTGTGACTTGAAGTATTTTAGGTTATTTATCCCGGTAATTAATTCAGTGATAATGTAGCGCCGCCTACCGCCTTAGTTAATGGGTGACGAAGCAGTCAGGTGTCAGTGTTATTGTTTACAATGGGTTAATGGTAAACTTACGATAAGATACTTACTAGGCGTAGAAACAGAGTAGTCCGTTCAGTGCTTACCATAGGTTAAGAGTCGGCTAAAATAACGGTCATTACTGTAAGGAAATGTCAGCGGTGTAGGTTATTAACTTAAAACTGAATAGTGAGGTGCAGGTACCATAACCATGAATTATAGGAAATAGTCACTTATTACTTTCTGATAGAAACATCTAGTTGTTGTGTGGAATCATTATATGCCTACTTGGGTAGTTAGACACCAGTTTAGAACTTTCACAGCAATCCAGAAAGTAGCCACCAGCTGGAGATATAATTATGTTTAAGTCACAACTGTATTATTATAGCAAGAACATTGCATGTTCTATGTATTGATTTTTGGGAGGTTATTACTTTTCCTTTTTTTTTTGTGTATCGACCCCAAGGGGCGCATACCATTTATTATGTAATGTCAAATGCTGTATTTTTATGTAATTCACTTAATGTTGTAAGATGAATAGCATATCCACTCAGCTGTAACTACAGGGTTAGGTTTCCTGTATGTTGAGTTGGAAGAAGACGGAGTAGATTTTGCTGTCAGAACATTTACTGACAGGTACATGTGTGTACAAAAATATATTAGCTGATAATTGAT
>JAMPIV010020191.1:0-22694 GCA_024509875.1 Oreohelix idahoensis | reverse complement strand
CGTGGTGGAGTGTGCAGTTGATTTGTTAATAAGGCCTATACACAACCTGACACATGGGGACTAAAACAAAAACAGTGGCACGATAGTAGCGCATTCTAAGAAGAGTGGGAAGAATAAAGAAGGTGCCATCTAGTGACGTTGTAGGGGATATGGAACTTTAGGGGTGAGATGATTGCTTTTGGGTGCGAGGTGCTTGTCAAACCAGGGCCCTAGGTAATCAGTAGGGAGCCACCCGGCAGAGGGTGATGTGGAGTCGTATGACAACGACGATGGAAGAGTTTGAAATAGCGCTTCGTGAGATATTAGTACAAGATCGTACGGGAGAGCATGACGGGGGTAGAATGAGCAGGGGCGGGGTCCCCCTGATTTGGATCGTGGGGGAGTGTGGGGGGGGTAATGTGGAGGGGGGGGGGGGGGGTGGTTATGTTCGAGTAGGACGGGTTTTGAAAATAAGGGGCAGGGTATCGTTGACAACCTTCGGTATGGTGCTATTAAGTCGGTACTGACTTATTTGATTATCTGTTCCTCTGTATTTTTGTCAAATGGTATGTTCGGTATGTTGTACGTGACGGCTAGAAGGCCCCAGTACGATGAGAAGGGTGGGTGGGGACTAGGTAAAAAAAAACAGGAACGCGTCGTAACCATTACGGAAGTTCTTGGTGGCGCCACCAGTTAGGTGGAGCGGAGGGGAACCAAGAGTTAAACCATTGTTCCGGGTTATTCACTGGAGGGTGGGGGCAAGGGAGTAAGAAGGAATCTATAGGTATGTTTAGTAGGGGGTTGGGATCACGGGTCAGTTTTTTGGAATGTAGTCCGGGGGCAGTGTAGCCAACGGTCCAAAGGGAGGGCACCTGGTTGTGAGGTAAAGAATGTAGTGGTGAGAGCGTCGGTTTCATGCGCGACGGAGAGTGGAAGGGGGGGCGAAAGGGGAGGGGCATGTTTTACTGTTATTCGTCCCCCAGCTCATTACAGCATGTGATACAAAGTAAGATTGCAGGTTAACCAAACTTTCGGGTCACACGTTAAGTGCTGCATGGACAGTGACGGATAGCTAAGGGGAACCCTTACAAGGAGTTTGGTAAAGAGGAGACTAAGGCATAAAGGTTAAGGGAATATGTATCTGGACACTTACCCATCAGACTAGAGGAGAAAAGGGACCCCCCGAGGGGCCGACTAGGCACGAGATGGACACCCTTCGGATGTTGGAAGGCAAGACCCAATCCCCGACCGAGGGCCCCGGATAGGGAGACACCAGACAACGGGACAGCAGAGAGACAGCACAGAATTGCCACCATGCGTTCCCTGGAAACATGAAGCTTAGATCTTCGGCATGGGACAAGTTCTGCTCATTGGTGGATTCTACCCAGAAGCCCATGTGGCGCGAAGACCCACCTCAACGGAAACAGGGACACCCGGCCCCACCGGATTCGGAAAGCATAGGTGTATTTTTCTTATGGGACTCTTTTCCTATCCGAGCGGAACCCACGTTGAGAGCGGATACCGACGGTAGGTACATTGCGATGTCGTTTCCTCTCGGTTAATATCCGCTCTAGGCCGCATGAACTGACAAAGGATAATCTATTGGGCCCCCCTTTTTGGACTGTAAGTTTCCCCCCCCCTCCTTTCACGCTGTGGTGCCTCAAAATGATATCACTCGTCACGCTAATATGGCCTAACTGCGCTTATAGACATCCTTCAAATGAAAGGAAGCTTGATACAGTGGTAAAGTACTTAATCATACATGTGAGGGCCATCACGACCCGTTTATTAGATCTGTTTTCTCTAGGATACCAGTTCCGCGCCCCACTGTTCGTCGTGGCACAAACGTCTGGTACTAGGGAATAGCCCACTATCGTAGTCTACGCCGTCACCCCCACGAGTGCCAGATGGGAGGGGAGCGTATAAAGTAGAAAGCTTTTACACACTAGTTACGCCTGACCCTTAGGGAGTACTAGTAATGAGGCTTTATGGAAATTACACTACTCTCACGAGGCCGACACGAGACCCCACCCGACGCCGACCCGAGACTGACGACGTGAGCAGAGATTTGTCCCTGAGTCTGGATATAATCGTACCTCTTGATCAGGGAATTACGCAAGACGCTCCGTTCCACTCGTCCGCGAACACAAATATAAAAGGACAAATACGTCTCCGTATCTTGAGCGACCGGTACCTCGGCAAGAGCAGGGGCGCCCACCAGCAAAATGGACCAATATTATTCCTTTTTGTGGGAACCGGTTTCAGTCGGAACAGGGCCAGAACTTCGAGTACCTGGGCCAGAAAGAAAACCGTATAACACCAGACCTGCCCATGCTCGGGACATCACATCATGAGAATCTTCATACTCAGTCGTCTTTCGTCCCTGCCTCACCAAGCTCGCAGGGGCCCCCGTTGTCCTCGCACATCGAAGACCCCCTCACTCCCAGTTCAATTAACACTGCGCAACCAGACCCGAAAAATTTACATGAGAACAAGTAGGCGGGACAGCATTTCCACAGCGTCCACTGCCACAGATATTCACTGCGGCCATGAACGTGTTTGTAAGCGTACTGGCAGGTCATTGGAGATATAGTCGGAAAATAAAGGGCTCACAAACAAGGAAAAGCACGGGCGTGTTTCTTGTTAACAACACTTCTCAAATTTGAAGCTCCTCGTTTTTCAAGGACCCCCCCCCCGTCCCCCCCTCCCCCGAGCCAGTCCGGCTAAAAAAGGAATTGTCCGGGCGGGAACCCTTAAAGTACAGAAAAGTTGTTCTCCAACACGAGGACAATGATGCCCACACCAACACCTCCAGTCTGTCTCCGGACCCAACGATCCACTTCGTGTGTTGTTGGTTAAAAGTGGGCAACTTACTTTCACCTCATGTATTCTGTCCGACTCGACAATTTTGGTCGTAAATTGTTAAAAGGGTATTAGATCGGACGGACGCCACCGGCGAATTAATAAAGTAACGCGATTATATATCAACCATTCTTTTTTTTTTTATATTTTATTTTTATTTTTTTACAAGAACAAAGGGCAGAGAAAAATAAAAACAACACTAAACAAAGGAACATCAAAATAAATATTATATAGAAAAAAAAAAAAAAATAAAAACATAAATAAAAAGCATCGCGATAGTCCTCACGGTGGCGTTTCAAACGCTTTTGAATGTCGACGGGGAATTAAACTGCGTATTCAGGTTCAGCACAAATAATCGAAGTCGTGAAGCTGTAATGTATGATGTGTGGCTCAACGATTTAGCTGATGATTATGGACTATTCATGACGATGGTCAGGATTTCGGGGAAGGGCCCACATCATTTTTGTTTTGGCGCTAATACAAACATAACCCACTAAGATCCTGCTACGTCGGGCCGCCAACTTAACATAGGGGACGGGACGGGTCTTCTGAATGACGGCCACATCAGCAAATTTAGTGATTTAGGCGGAGTACGGTGAATTTAAGCTGTGTTCCAAGGTTTGTTATCGGGATACACAGGCTACCTCCGACAAACCCAGAGAAGTTCTAAAGAACCTGACACTGCAAGTTATGACGACGGAGATGGCCTCACATAAACTTTGGTGTGCCGCGCGAAAAGTGCTCTGCGGAAAACGCAGTTTGTATAATGAAGGGGATGAGGGAGTTACGGGACTGTCCGGGGAGTAAGCCCATGGAGACGCGATTCATGCACACTGTCAATGACTTTGGACAACCTACCCCAACCAAATAATCCTGTTGCCGCACCTACTCCACAACCGAGCCGGTGATACGCAATCACCCCCTGTTGTTTGGTCTGTAACGTAGTTGGTCGGGACCCATACAAGAGAGCGTACTTGGTGCGAAAAAAAAAACAACGTTGGCGAAAGGTGGTATGCGACCATCCACTAGTGTGGGTACCCCTAAACCATTTCTGAAACAAATGGTGGCCAACAACGGGGATGGTTACTTCCTTTTGTTACAAGCCCATGACTGATAGACAGTGTTTAGATGGACTAGGATGAGCGATGCGGATAGCTGGACCACATCAAACACAACACACCCCCCCCCTGTACAGGACCGTGTTGAAGTTATCTCGCGACGTTGGGGACACCCCACACAAACCCCAAAAATAACCTCACACCAACAGCCTTGTCGATAGCAGGTATGGGTCCCACGTATAGAGGGGCATTACTAGGGTTATACCCTAGAAGGATTCTAGTGGGAAACCACGATTTAGGGCGTTATTTCAACGGAAAATTTTTGTATACGATTGGTTATTACTGGAGGGAGCTCTTAGGAATCCTCGTATACGTGATGGCGTGATCTGTGTCTACAGAGATTGGATTCTCCGGCGTCTGAGCCCGCTAATTTAAACAGCCTCACACACGTGTAGTGTCATTTAACAGGACACATAGGGCCTGATAGTGTACTAGACACCAGGGATAAATTTGACCCACCTCGAGTTAGACAACACACAGACATGATCGGGCCCCAAAATTTGTACGACCCAGGAGCACACATGGACCGCACTAAGAGCGAACACACCCCATCGGGACATGTTGCTATTTTCTCATGTCAGCTGACAAAGACACGACCAGCCCCTCCCCATTTGAAGCGAACACTCTGCACAAGGGTAACTAGTTTCACACGAACCCCGCCAGTACGTACTCACCGGCACTGGTATACCCCTGAAACCCCCCGGACCACGTGAGCAGCATACCCTTTACTCACAGAGGAGCATTGCGTCGCTTGTCTCAACTCCCGTACGAGCTGGGCAAGACCGCACCTTGGAAAACGCAACAAAAGCGAGGTAGCCGGTTCTTCCTCGCACCACAACCCCCCCCAATACTAATTGGACAACCCCATTGGTACGTAAACACCCCGTTCACACTAGTAACACCATGGTTAAGCGATACTTCTATCATCCACAGTCCCATGTGGTCCATGAGGGAATTTCCCCATAAGTCAGACATGAATAAAGAGATATTAGAAATAAATCTGGTGCATAGTCTTCCATCTACAGACATCGGCATTCACGCACATTCCAACTACATTTGGGACTACCAGTCCTGCGGCGGGCATTGAGTTGGGCAGTGATCATGGGGGTAAAGGGTTGGGTGGGGCGGGGGAATGCATACTCTCCACATGAGGACAAAATAGGGCGAGCGGAGAATCAGGCGCATGGCCTGCGGAACGTCGGGATTGGTCCAAACACCCAATATATGGGAACCTCGAGCTACTGGGTTGGGGGACCCCCATCGTTCGGCAAATACGGACGTCGTATAAGGGGGCTGGGGGCTGTAGCCTTTGCTAGGAGAGATGAGGCGAGTGAGGAGAGATGGATTGGTGGTGAGTCCAAGTCGGTGTGTGGGGTCGGCAGTCGGGGGCGGCGAATCATGGCTTGGTTATGCCTAAGGTCGGGGGGGAGTGTTGGGTTGTCGCCCTCGGTATCATTTTTGTGAATCTTAGTTATGTCATCGAGGATAATGGGGAGAACGGTAAAGAGAAGTTTGTAAGACCACCATGTGAGGACGAACGTGATATTTAGTGATACAAAGAGAATAGGCGTGAGCGCGTCAAAAGATCAGAGGTTCTTGTTGTGAGTGGCCTTATTGGTATCTAAAACCCCCAGGAGTGGCCTGTTTTTCTGAATGACTAGTGCAGGGTGACTGGTGATAAGTGGACGGTTCCGGTGTAGTATAATGAGTAATACTGGAGAGATGGAGGGTAGGGTTCCAGGTATCCGAAACAACTTACGAAGGACTGGTTGGGGGGCAACTCACTGGGGGCTGGGCGCGCATTTGGGCTAAAAGGGTAAAACAAACATAGGATAGGTTTTACTGTAAGAGAACCGATGAGAAAACCTCCCTGCACTGCGTGGTTGTAGTGGTAGGATGGCTATGGAAGGCGGGATAGTTGGCGGGTAAGGGACAACACACCACCATGAGCAGGAGGCAAATCTTGGCTGAAGGTGGCCGGTTTGGAAACTGAGAGCTGAAGCAGAGGGAGCCACCCACAAATGCCCCACCCCTTGCTTTAACTCCACGCAAGGTCGTGAGGCAGTGGTCCACCCATCAATGAGTACCGCGACGCAACATGCGGGAGCGGAGGTTTCATTTTTATACTTTCTCTAGTTGATTCTTCCGTCGCGGAACATCTTCGTATGCTAATACAAATTAGCAAGCCGCACCTGTATCGGTTACGTTACACTTTAGTACATTTTTTGACTCCTGATCCTGGTATCGATGCACCACGGGTCTGCGATGTGGGAGTTGAATAGGTATAGGGATGGCAACCACCCTGGGGGTGACAAGGAGAGGCTGGGGAGTGCGGGGTGCGGGTTTTATACGTGTATCCCCCAATGCGAAAGTCGGATGGTTTGGGAGGTAGGGGTCACTTTGGCGGTTGGGTTTTGACGATTGGCAGTTAACGGGACCCGCTAAGCACCCACACCCATGGGGAATTGATTGGTACGCATGGAGTGTGTCGGTTATGGTAGGGTACTCGGCGAGATTTCGTACAAGGGAATATATCCCGATCGTTGGACGGGAGTGAACGGATTAGCAAGGCTATCTACGCCGACAGGGGAATATTATGAGTTTGACATACCGTCGATTCCCAAGGGCCCCCCCCCGCCTCCCCACCTGTGCTTTGTGTTATATTTCAAAGAAAGGTCTGTTACGGCAGACAAACATTTGAATCTTTGAATTTAGTTTTGAATTAACAACATTATACGGAGAGAGCCGTGTTATTTTATTTTGCATTTAGGGTTTAATTCTGATAAGTTTACTTATTTTTATAATATATATATATACTATATATTATATGTATAGGCGTAGTTGTAGTTGTGAAATTTGTAAAGCACGTCGGGTGATGTATTTAAATGTATATTAATTCGGGAACGATATTCAACGTTGGATGTAGGAGGTGTGAAGTAACTTTGTCAGAGCATGCGGGAGCTCGTGTACTGGTAAAAACTACGGGGTTTTAACTGATAAACCTGGTTTTGTTGTATAACGGTTGGCGTATGAATTTGCTATATGGACTTTGCAAGATGTTGTGTTAGAACATATTAGGGATTATCAGATTGTTTTTATGGTGCTATCTGGGTCCCCTCGAAACCCGTGTCGCTAGTGATGAAACAAAAGGCACTCGTTTTATGTCCACCATAATTCTATTTGGCCAATTAGCTATTGTTTGGCGTTATGAGATAACAACTCATCACATACTACAGGGAACACACAATTTAGGTATAATCATGGACCAAATGCGTAAAATAAATTCCTGCAGCCGCGGGACCTGACAGTAGCCATATGAAGCTTGTGGTGTGGATGGCAGGTTGAGGACTTCATAAAATGTAATTGCCCATTTGTTTGAGGTTATGGTATTGTCTGGGGGGGATGAGGGGAGATAGGAAAAGGGAAGTTTTATTGATAGGGAGAATTTGTTATAGGAAGACATAGTTTTTCTAAGTTATCGGGCTATGACGTACATACGGGGAGTTATGTAGTAAGGGGACTTGTGACTGAACCAGGTTACGGCCCGGGTTTTTAGTAACTTTCAACTTTACTCTTTCTCTTATCAACAATTAATTTAATAGTTTTTTTTCAGCTAGTTTTGGGGTTCTGAGGGATTTCTACGATGTTAAATATTTAGTCATGAGTACAACACAAAAAATACTGTCAAATAGAGCGAAAGTAGTCGATTGGGAAAAGGCCTCAGGAACGGATAGAAGTTGCTCGAACCAATGTGATCTTGTGTCGTTGAAGCTATATACTGGTGCGGGGTATTAATTTCTGGATAGTGGCCCCATTGTTACCACCACACGCCTGTCCACTCCGTAATTCGTAGTGAAGAGAAGTCACAAAAAAAGATGGGGTACTTGGATACTTGACCCCGCGGTTGAACACCGGATGCAAGAGACCCGCAGGGTGAGTTCAAAACTTGTTCAATATATATTATGCCAAGTGACACGCTAGTTCATCTCGGTTCTTTGGGAGGAGTACCACACAACAAGTGTGGTATACTTTTTTAGGTTAATATGACTAAGGGACACCCGGTTTGTATCGGACCTTGTACAATGTTGAGTAATAAGAACTATATGACACAACACTTCGTGGTTGTCAGGATCAGGATGACTGTGTTTCATAGTTATGGGAAAGCAAAATCTTGCGGGCATAGTGTAGATCGTGTACATCGAGAAGAAACAGTACTAGTTGGCAAGATCATAATTAATTTCACCCCCCCTGCTTTCTCACATTACCAGGCATCACTAGGCTATCACTTGCGGCTGAACTGCCCACACCCCCACCCCGCTCGGTCGTACAAAGTAAGACCCCCCCCCCCCCCCCCCCCCCCCCCGGAAAAAAAGGAAGACCAAAAGAAACACTCAGAAGATCAATAATAAGAGAAGGAAGAACGTTGGGATTAAACAATGTGCAAGAGCTATGAGGAGTGGCGTCACAACGTACAACCTGGAGAACACTGGTTTCTGCCTTATGCGCCGTGTTTGGTGCTTAAATAATTTATTATTATTATATGCTAGCGTAAATTGTATACGTTATTTATTGTGCATTGTGGTACTGTGTAATCAGAAGACGAGAGATGAAATTTTATTTCTGATAAGGGAATATTTTTATTACATTTTGGATGTGATTAATTTGACGGAACGGGAATTTAAAGATTCCTAGTGTAGGTCTAATTTTATTTTGGCGTTGATCATTGAATCATCAAGGGTCAGTGTAGAAGTAGCCCAAAGTATTTTCGGACAGGTAGGTCCTCAGTGAAAAATTGTTGTGACACGTGGCTAGTCATGCAGAAACAAAAACAGATATGGGGTCAGACGATGCTTTACTTTTGGAAACAGAGAGGGGAGATGGGATGAGAGGGGATTGTCCTGGAGGTTGACCGTGTTTGGGCATAAAGATTTTGCATCGGTTGTCGCATAGCGGGAATAGATCAGGGGATAGATCAGGGGAGTTAGGAAGTAAGGGAGATAATTTGTGTAATAGGATGTGTCCGATAAAGCTGTTGCAATTTCTTTGTCTAACAGCAGGTCAGCCGCGCACAGTGGGAGAGAGAGAAAATTTGCCACTACAAATTTACCCACGGAAAAGTTTTGGCATCTGACAGAAGCGCAGAGCTGAGAATAGTATGCCAAAGGCGAAGGAAGAAGAGAAATACGTTTTCTCCAGGGGAGGGAAAGTCATTCTTCAGTTGGAAGGGAATTTGTCGGAAAAATCCAGAGATCTGAAGCTCGTTATTGTTACGCACGCCAAATAGACATGTGCCAGCTTGTTGTTGTAATTTCGCTTCTTCACGACCACAATAAAGTCGTGGCTCTAAACCCGAAGAGGGGTAATAGGGCCAATTAAGAAGCGGTCCCTCATCAGTGAAGCTTCTACAGTTGATTCAAGTACATTGTGCTTGACACCCAAGTCATCAGTGCAGGAGTCAGAACAGGAGAAAGGGTTACCATTCCTGGTTCTGAATGTTAACGAGAGAAGAGATGAATGGAGACGCCACCTCAACAGACGGGGAGAGGAGAGAGAGAGAGATAGAAAATAGCCGGGACCAGTAGGGTCTTGTATTATTCTTAGAGCATAGCCTCTGAACCATACCTGTAATAAAGTCTACTAGCGTAGCAGTATAAGTGGTGTTAGTGAAGTGCATATCGCCTAAAGAGCTTGAAAGGGAGTGTAGTAGTCTTTTGGGACAGTGACAGTAGTGAAAAGTAATAATAGTTGGTTAGAGTACCCTAGAATAAGTAATTCTGCTCACCTGTCTGCCCCAACCTACTTTTTTCACTGCACCAATCAGAACTTCCCTTGCATTCACCCCTGACTTGCTGACCTTGCAGTTTCGTGTCGTCAAGTTCACACCACTCTACTGACCACCCCTCATACAAGACTGACATTACGTACCTGCTTCCAGCAGAGCATTGACAGTCCACAGTTTGTTAAGCATTCGACAATTGAGATAGAGAGTCAGCTACAGCGTTAAGCTTACCCTCTAGGGGCAATACAATAAATCTGTACTGCTGCAGTAAGAGGGCCCAAAGAGTTAATTATGAGCTTGTCAATTTCGACGACTGTAAAAATGAGAGTGGTTGATGGTCTGTCTGTAATACAACATGTGAACCTATCAAGTATCGGGACAACTTTGAAACTACCTACACAATTGCCAGGCATTCCCTTTCAGTTGTGGAATACCTAGTCTCAGCAGGTAACAGCTTCCGACTCGCATACATCACCGGATGTAAGGTACTCTGGTGGTCTCTCATTAAACGAGCCCCAGTACCCACAGAAGGTGCGGCTGTCTGCAACACACAGAGTTTGCATTCATCTAGCAAAAGCAGGATGGGTTTCTCTGAGAACACTGTTGCAAGTGGATTTATGGAAGGGAAGTAATCTTTAGAATGTTTTTTTAGACAAATTAAATTTCGAGTTGCAACGCTTGATTAAGCGGATACTCGTTTGACTTTAGGATAGAATTATCTTTTCCTATTTTTCGAGTGACAAAGTACAGATAAGCGTGTGAACGCTGTTTAATCTCAAATGTTGAGATGTATTTATTCTGTACTGTTTTGAGTCATGTGAATAGCTCGCAGCTAGTCTGCATGTATTGTCGAGAGCGGTGTTCAAGACAGCCGAGTCTCGTGACGGGGTTTTTTGGCGGGACTAGTGTGTGTGATTTAAGGGGAGTTGTGTTTTTAGCGTGGACCGTGTAGGTCGAGTCCCAGTGGTTTTTGGATAATGTATACCTACGTAGGACTTGAGAAAATGTCGACTTATATATTTCGCTGTGTGTACAGCCTATTTGAGAAACTGCAGTGAAGATTTATTAGGCATATGAAGATTATTATAGCTGCCGGGTGAGCATGCTTTATTGTGTAAGGAAGATTTGTGTAGGCCATATGAAGATTATTATAGCTGCCGTGTGAGCAGGCTTTATTGAGTATTGGAGGACTGTTCAGGCCATATGAAGATTATTATAGCTGCCGGGTGAGCATGCTTTATTGTGTAATGAAGATTTGTGTAGACCATATGAAGATTATTATAGCTGCCGTGTGAGCAGGCTTTATTGAGTATTGGAGTACTGTTTAGGCCATATGAAGATTATTATAGCTGCCGGGTGAGCATGCTTTATTGTGTAATGAAGATTTGTTTAGGCCATATGAAGATTATTATAGCTGCCGTGTGAGCAGGCTTTATTGAGTAATGAAGGTTTGTGTAGGCCATATGAAGATTGTTATAGCTGCCGGGTGAGCAGGCTTTATTGAGTATTGGAGTACTGTTTAGGCCATATGAAGATTATTATAGCTGCCGGGTGAGCAGGCTTTATTGGGTAATGAAGATTTGTGTAGGCCATATGAAGATTATTATAGCTGCCGTGTGAGCAGGCTTTATTGAGTGTCTGTTCAGGATATGAACGTTATTATAGGCAGGATGTGGATCGGCCGTATTTATATATTTTAATGCAATGGAGTAATGTTTAGGCCATATGAAGATTATTATAGGCCAGGATGTGGACAGGCCGTATTATATATATATTTAATGCAATGTGGAAATTATATGATTCGTGTTTTGCTGTCGAATGTGTTGGGAATTTTTATGGGGTATTAGTAACTACACAGCTTTGGTGAATGTCCAGCAGACCAGAGGCTCACTCATCTTATATTTTGTAGCTCTGGTGCTGAAAACTGATGGTCCCACCTCTCCGTGCTGGCGGGCAATAATGGTGGTCTCTGTCACAAGTACTGCACAGATACACTCGAGTAAAGTCACCAACTGAATAGTCACTGCTTTGTTGACAACAGAAACTCGCAGCTCAGATTATGAATAAATAACACAGAATTGCTAGCAAAACTCAGCTGAGCTGCTGGCTATAGTATGGCGTCCCTAAATTTATTACACTTTCTTTCATATGGAAATCACCACACTTTAAAATCTGTGTCTATCACTGAACAACTATTGAAGAATGGCCCCACTTTCGCGTCTGAGCGCTAATGATATGATTGTCTGTGGCCAATCACTGCCTAGGTTTATTTTAAATTCAAATTTCCTACCATAAAGTCATTTCAGTCATGCTTCAGTCAAGTATGGATGGTTATCTGTTAGTCTGTCCGTCTCTACTTGTGTTTCTACAAAAATGTACTTGATTTTTGAACCAACCTTTCTCTCCCCTCCAAAATTTTGTCGTTAAAAGTTATATTTAGACACAGCTACCACCCAAAAACCCTCTCCTCCATACTAAGTAAATTTGAACACCTGCGTTTCGAGGTCGTGTTTTTTTTGTGCAATTAGCGACACTTTTAGATTCAATACAGTCTGTCGATGATGTGAACAACACTGTCTTTTGTCATTATCTTCAATATTATCTATCCGTCTGTAAAATTAAGACCATATTAGTTCACTGCTCAGAATAGGCCATCCGGCCAGCTAATTTTTATATTCCAAACATCTGCGTTTTAGCCGCTGAATTCAAATCAAGGGCTTGGTATTGCAAAAGCGTCCATAAATGACTGTGGCGTAACATATCTATGGTCCCTTCTGTCGAGTTGCTTACTTTTTATGTCAACTTGGGAAACGTGACTTTTCTCCGTTTCTACCCCCCCCCCCCCCCCCCCCCCCGCCCCCCCCCCCCCCCCCCCCCCCCCCCCCCCCCCCCCCTCCCACCCCCCCCCCCCCCCCACCCCCCACCCCCACCCACCCCCCCCCCACCCCACCCCCCCCCCCCCCCCCCCCCCCCCCCCCACCACCCCCCCCCCCCCCCCTCCCCCCCCCACCCCCCCCCCTCCCCGCCCCCCCATTGCGTCTCCTTAGCCTTTCTAGTCTCACGCAATCTTTCCAGTCATATTTTTTTCCTTTTTGATCCGCCGTTCCCCTCCTGTCTAGCAAGTCAATTTTTATGGAGGATGATGACCCGCGGTCTAGGCGATCATGTACTATTCGCAGCCTACGCATTATGTTTTTATCCTTAAATGTTATCTTTGGAGGGATTTTACCGTTGTATCTCTGTCAATTTCACTACACATCTCCCCACTTGAAAACATGCCTATGGCAAGTTCCAAAACCAGCGATACACATAGGTAAAATTACTCCTCACGTCTGCCACTACTCTAATTTTGATCACAGGGGTGCCGACTGAGGAAATCTGCACCGACATTCAATTTGCCTGGGATATATTGGATACTAAACTGATAAGGTTGAAGCAATAAAGACCACCTCAGCAATCTTGCGTTTTCATGCTTAGCCTGACAAGAACACGAGAGGCTGATGGTCCGTCTCCACCACAAATGTCCTACCATACAGATAGATTTGAAACTTCTTTATTGCCCAGATTAATGCTAAACATTCTTTTTCGCTTGTGGAGTATCCTTGTTCCGCCTTATTCAATTTGCGGCTTGCATAAGCGACTGGTTTCAGTTCCCCATCAGGTGAAGATGATCTCTGCAACAAAGCCCCTCCTGGTCCGACATTACTTGCAGCGGTTCTTAGGACAAAGTCCTGTGTCAAATCAGGCAGTTTGAGAATAGGCTTGCTAGTGAGTTTTTCCTTTAACTCTTGGAACGCTAGTTCACATTGTGCAGTCCAAATAATTTTATCTGGAAGTCCCTTGCGAGTCAAATCAGTCAGAGGAGCACAAATAGCGTTAAAATTTTTGATGTATTTCTGATAAAATCCGCATAACGACACGAATGATCGCACGTCTTTTTTTGTTTGCGGCCTAGGTGCTCTCTGCAGTTTTTCCAAGTTCTTAGGATCAGGGGTCATATTACCCTGATATACAGGGTGTCCCAAGAATTCCAACTCTTTGCATCCAATACAACATTTTGTTGGCCTAGCAGTTAAGTTCGCCTCCCGAAGTCTATCAAACAACATCTCCAGAGCTTCAATGTGTTCTTCAAATGTCTCTGTGGCGACGAGAATATCATCCATGAAATTCGTGATACATGGGTTATTCAGGGGATCCAACAATTTTCGCATCATCCTTGAAAACACACTCGGAGCATTTTTCAGTCCGAATGGTAGCATATTGAATTCATAATGTCCATCCGAAGTGCTAAAAGCCAAATAAGGTCTCACTTCAGGCTTCACTGGGATCTGGTAATAGCCTTTACTAAGATCCACCTTTGAAAAGTATTTTGCCTTGTTCAGTCTGGCAAATAACTGTTTTGTGTCTGGTAATGGATCCACTTGTCCTTCTGTGACAGCATTCAGTTTCCTGTAATCTATGCACAGTCTGTGTTCCCCAGACGGTTTTCTCAACAAAACGACACTAGAACTAAAAGATGATTCACTGTGCGAAATAATCCCCTCCTTCAATAAATAATCTATTTCTTCCTTTAATGCCATCTCCTTCGCGAACGGAATAGAATAGGCTCTCATACAGATTGGGTTTGAGTCTACCAGTTTCATGTCATACTGTAGCAAATTTGTATGGCCTGGTTTATCTGTTAATACATCTGTATGTTCCTCCAGAACCTGTTGAACTCTCTCCCTCTGGTTTTTAGTCAGGTGCTTACTGACTTTTACCTGTGCTGCTGTTTCACAAGGATGTAATGGGTATTCATGTGAGGTGAGTGGTTCTTTTTGCATCTGGGTTGCAGTAGCCAAGGTCAATAAGGGGGTGCTTTCCTGGAGTGGTCTGTCCAGATACTTCTTTAACAGGTTTACATGATAAACTTTCTCCTTCCCCTTTTTGTCAATTTTATAGTTTGTTATAGACACCTTCTCTAGAACCGTATATGGACCTTGCCAACCAATTTGTAATTTATTCTGGCTTCCGGGTAGTAGAAGCAGCACCTTCTCTCCGACTGCCAGTTCCCTGTCCTTTGCCTTCCTATTAAAATATGCTGCATGTTTCTTCCTGGCTTGTTTCAAATTATCATTTGCCAGTTTCCATCCAGCTTTCAAACGAGTAGTCAGTTCGTTCACGTATTGATACGATGAGGTAACAGTCTCTTCCGCCTTCTCATCTGTCCAGGTCCTTAATAAAGCTTCTAAAGGACCTTTTATTGGCCTCCCAAATAGCAGAGTTGCGGGAGCCATCCCGGTTGAACTATGTGGTACCTCCCGGTATGCAAACAATGCGGCGGGCAGGAATTGATCCCACAGATCCGGTTTTTCGTGTGCCAGCTTTCTCAGGATAGAAATGAGAGTCCCGTTGAACCTCTCTACCTGGCCGTTCCCTTGTGGATGGTACGGACTACAATGAAAGTGTCTGGCTTGAAATAGCTTAAAAACTTCTTCCGTTAGTTTCCCCTTGAACTGAGAACCATTATCCGTCAAGATTTGATGCGGGAATCCTATTCGGGTAAATATTGTAAGTAGTGCCTCTGCTACATGTTTTGAATCAATTGATGGCAGGGCTACCGCCTCTCCCCACATAGAACAAGTGTCCACCAGAGTAAGGATGTAACTGTTCCTCCTCTTGGTCCGAGTGAGAGGTCCCACAATATCCACTGCAACCCTCTCAAAAGGTGTTTCCACTATGGGCATTTCCCCTAGAGTTGCAGGAGCAGTCCAGTGCTTTGGAGCTACCCTTTGACATTCTGGGCAGGATTTGACATATCTTTTTATATCCTCCGTTATCCCTGGCCAGAAGTAATGACAAGCTATACGCTGTCCTGTGGCGCTGATCCCCATGTGACCACTGAAGGGAGTCGCATGCCCGAGTTCCATCACTTTATCTCTATATGAAATGGGAAGAACCAGCTGGTTGTGACCATTTGTTCCAGTTCCGGCCTTCCTGTATAAGAGTTTGTTCTTCATGAAATATTCCCCCTTGCTCGGAGGTGTGTGGCATTTGGGCAATTTTTTAAAACAGGGCTTGAGTGTCCTATCCTCAGCCTGCGCCTTCCTCATCTCCTCTGGATGAGCATTTATAGGTTCACCTTCTTCCTCCTTCTTCTTTGACCTGGTCTGCACTGTCGCCATGATCACAGGTTTCTCGGGATTCCCCAAGAAGACGTATCTACACCCCAATATCAGAGGGTAGATTGGTTCATCTATCACTGCTGCTCTGATTTCTCCTTCCACATAGCGAGTTTTCACCGTTATCCTTGCGATGGGAAGTGTCATGAGTGGTATGTCCTTAGTCGCCCCTTGTATTTCCACTGTTTCTGTGGTATACTGACTTGGGTCCACTAGGCTAGACTTCACAAGTGAATCATAATCCAAACCTGTATCATAAAGGCACCTTATGGTGACCCCATTACAAATAACATCCTCACAAACTGGGGGGTGATAAGGTTCCTGTTGTCCATTAGGATTTCCTTTTAATCTTCGCGTCCCCGACTTCATTGCAGCATTGTTTGAAGGTTTCCTTCTACAAAATTCGGTGTTATGGTTATCCTTCTTTTTCCTTGGTTCAACGGTTTTCTTTCATTGAACTTTTGGTCATTGAACTGTGAGTTTCTGTCGCGATAGTCATTTCTTGGCCGCTCAAAGTTTGTCCTACCTTTATTTCCCTGCTCTCTATTATCAAATTTATTAAATTGCTGTGGAGCTTTAAAATTGTCTATGTGCTTCTTTTTAGCACCACTTACCTCTGCCTGAGCTGCCTGATACCTCTCAGCAACATTTAAAATTTCCCCCAACTTCTCTGCACCTTGTTCCATGAGAAATTTTCTCATGTCTGGAGCCATGGACTCTCTCAATTGCTCAATCATGATCATTTCTTTATGATCTTGGGTCTTCCCCAGAGCCGTCCATTTCTCCAAATAGGTTTCTAGTCTAGCAGAGAATTGGTGGTATGTCTCCCCAGACAACAGTTTGGCATTTCTAAATTTCTTCCGATAAAATTCACCATTCTTCTCGTACCTTAATAACAAAGCCTGCTTTAACATGTCATAATTGTCTTGGTCTTCCCTGTTCATTTTGGCAAATACTTCATAAGAAGTACCTCTCAATCCCTGTGATAGCTTTAAACTCCACCTCTCTCTCTCTAACCCATTTGTAGTAGCTAATAACTCAAAACGTCCTAGGTACCCCTCTATGTCATCGTCTTTTTCAACAAAATGGTCTAAATGAAACCCCATAGCTGAGTTTGAGGCTCCCAGACTGGGCGTAGCATCTGAGGCAAAAGGGCTGGCACCATTTTCAGGAGCCGGGCCTTGTAATTCCAGCTCCCTTAGTCGTAATTCGTGCTCCCTCTGCAACCTTCTATCTTCTGCCTCCCTTTCGGCAGTCAACCTTTTTTCTTCTGCCTCCCTTTGCTGTCGTTTTTCTTCTGCCTCCCTTTGCTGTCGTTTTTCTTCTGCCTCAATCTGCAGCCTCTTAGTCTCAGCCTCTAACTTCTTCTCTTCAACCAACCTGTCAGACTCCAATTTTCTTTCAGCCTCTTTTTCTAATCTCCTTTCTTCCCGTTCAATATATTTATCACATTCAGCCGTTACGTATTGAATTAAAATTTGACCATCCATTCCCATCTCCTTCGCGGTGAGCACAGCAGCTGATCTAAATTTTGCCAGCTCCGCCATACTTTTTAGACAATATAATAATATACAAGCTAAATCTCTAACCAGTAAATACACTAAGTACTTCTTATGACTATAGTCTAACTAATTCTAACTAACCAGTTAACTAATTAATTATTACTGGCTGTGAAGATTCACCAACTTTTATCTGCAGGGACACTTTTAATTTTAAAGGGAATTTTACAATTTATTTCCCTACATTTATTTCTCCCACCAGGAGATCCTAATATTACTGTTGGGCTAATTATCCCTGGACAAGACCCCAATTTATGTAGTGGTGTTGATGGTATAGTATGATGGTGATATTACTAATTGTAATTGTATGAGGCCAGCTGTGAAGGCTCCTGAGATAAAATGTAGTTGTGAATTGTCAGAAGGCCTTTCTTGCTACCACTACGACCTCACACTTAATTTTTTTTAATGAATGTGGATACGTAAAGTGTCTAGGGTTATGATATGTAGTGTGGTGTAATAGGTTATAGATATACCCACAGATATTTAACAAGACTAATAATATTAATAAATGTTAAAATACACTGAACTAACTCACGTGTGTAAAATTTTTTGATAAAATTATATTACATTTATTTTGTTCTGGATCAATTTTTTAGGTTGACCAGAACTTAAAAGGATTTAGAGATTATGAAAGAAATGCATGGAATATTATATCATAAATGCAATAGTGTACATATATATGTACTATACTAGTTAGTTTTATTAAAATGTTCTAGTAGTCATCTACTTGGGAGGATAGTTACTGTTTGTGCTGTTGGGGTGGCCTCATCACACCTGTCTATATTGACTACCCAGTGTCCAGAAAATGGTGGGAATTTTTATGGGGTATTAGTAACTACACAGCTTTGGTGAATGTCCAGCAGACCAGAGGCTCACTCATCTTATTATTTGTAGCTCTGGTGCTGAAAAACTGATGGTCCCACCTCTCCGTGCTGGCGGGCAATAATGGTGGTCTCTGTCACAAGTACTGCACAGATACACTCGAGTAAAGTCACCAACTGAATAGTCACTGCTTTGTTGACAACAGAACTCGCAGCTCAGATTATGAATAAATAACACAGAATTGCTAGCAAAACTCAGCTGAGCTGCTGGCTATAGTATGGCGCCCCTAACTTTATTACCCTTTCTTTCATATGGAAATCACCACACTTTAAAATTCTGTGTCTATCACTGAACTCCTATTGAAGTATGACCCCACTTTCGCGTCTGAGCGCTAACGATATGACTGTCTTTGGCCAATCACTGCATAGGTTAATTTGAATTTCAAATTTTCCTTTACCATAAAGTCATTTCAGTCATGCTTCAGTCAAGTATGGATGGTTATCTGTTAGTCTGTCCGTCTCTACTTGTGTTTCTACAAAATGTACTCGATTTTTGACCTAACCTTTCTCTCCCCTCCAAAATTTTGTCGTTAAAAGTTATATTTAGACACAGCTACCACCCACAAAAACCCTCTCCTCCATACTAAGTAAATTTGAACACCTGCGTTTCGAGGTCGTGTTTTTTTGTGCAATTAGCGACACTTTTAGATTCAATACAGTCTGTCGATGATGTGAACAACACTGTCTTTTGTCATTATCTTCAATATTATCTATCCGTCTGTAAAATTAAGACCATATTAGTTCACTGCTCAGAATAGGCCATCCGGCCAGCTAATTTTTATATTCCTAACATTAATATTAAGAAAAAAGTACTTTTTAAATTTTGTAATATTCCAAACAGCTGCGTTTTAGCCGCTGAATTCAAATCAAGGGCTTGGTATTGCAAAAGCGTCCAATAAATGACTGTGGCGTATTATATCTAAGGTCCCTTCTGTCGAGTTGCTTACTTTTTATGTCAACTTGGGAAACGTGACTTTTCTCCGTTCCCCTCCCCCCCCCCCATTGCGTCTCCTTAGCCTTTCTAGTCTCACGCAATCTTTCCAGTCATATTTTTCCTTTTTGATCCGCCGTTCCCCTCCTGTCTAGCAAGTCAATTATTATGGAGGATGATGACCCGCGGTCTAGGCGATCATGTACATCAGCAGCCTACGCATTATGTTTTTATCCTTAAATGTTATCTTTGGAGGGATTTTACCGTTGTATCTCTGTCAATTTCACTACACTCTTATGTACGTACTGTGGTGTGCGAACATATCAACACACACCCAGGTCAACATTCCAGACACGGTGACACGACAGCAGCACACATATATTGAATTAGCCTGTGTGGCGATGATATAGACCGAGCCACTACACTCGCAACAGTGGGTGTAAACAGACTATAACATTTAGACTTAGCGCCGTTATCAGCGGTGGTTTCAAAGGCCTTAATAACATTAGTATAATAACATTCAGTGAGAAACCACAGCAAATTTAGTTTGTATCATTTGGTGGTTTTCAGTTAACAGGATCTGACATCTACGACTATTCGCGTCGATAGCCTAAGTGGCGTAGTTTTCGTATCATTAGATATCATTTAAGATGTGCCTGTGTGGCGTATACGATTAAGAAATTGTTACATCTACAGTGATATGTACTTGAAGCAAGAGGGTAAAGTGAATCAAATTTTGTCCACCAGACCATAACATATCTAGAGGATCAGTCACTACAAGTTGGAAATAATACATATGACTTTCACGTGACAAGAGTGTAGAACACTTGACTTTGTTATAATTAGCCCTATGTGAGCGTGGCTTGAATCTCCTGTACTTCAGAACTGTGACCTAAATATTATCTGCCTGTGTGGCGCATTTGAGAAACAACGCACGCTTTATTTGGTGGTATGCAACTTTACACCAGTAGCAATTGACGTCCTATTTCATTCCTATAGACTACAACAACGTCTGCAGTGGTCAAGGAAGTTCAATTAGACTTGGACAGTATTTGTACCAGCATTTGTACGGGTTGTGACGGATTCCTGCAATATTCGGGTTACCTGTGCCAGTTATCACCATCACAAGTTCAAGATGTTATGATACACGGAGTTGCCGTGTACATTTCAGACTACAGAAGAGTCAAGAGTTGCAGTGTATGCTGTATTATGGTTCCTGTCAACTTGTGCATTGTTAAGCACATACCATATTGACGAAATTACATGAAGAGAAACGAATCAAGTTCCAGTGCTTTCCCGCAGTGGAGGTTTTAGCAGTCTATGTGATATCCAGTGTCGTGGCGGAAAGGAACGGGATCATTGACAGATAAGTGATTTTTTCTTGTGTAAATTGTGTCACTTCATATATGTCACTGGGCCTCCCTAATTGCTCATTTTGTTGTTATTGTTGTTTATGTCTAATTTGACATATGATTAAGATTTTATGCATAGGTGTTAATGGCTGTTGCCATATATCGATTTTCCTGATAATGATGTGACTTGAAAAAGGTGCTATAAAAAGGAATTGGTGATACATAATTGAGGAATAAGCTCATTTCTTGACAAATAGTTAACTTTGTGAGCTGGAAGGGTAATTGTCAAACCTTTTGCGACAGTAATTTGTCATAACTATAAGTGATTACTATATATATTTGATTAAGTAAGTGAATCACTATGGATGATGATGATATAGATCCTGAGGATATGAGGCCTGTATTGGCTTATTTGCTGGAAGAAGGTAGAGATTATCAAGAATTAAAAGGCCCAGAGCTTGAGGAACATGTGATAGACAAATTTTTGGTCAATGCGTCAAGAGCCCTTAAGTATTTTGCTGAGGAGAATTTTCACTCTCATCCTCATCTAAGGATGGCTAAAGATTTAGCGGCGTTACTGATTATGGATCTTCGATTGTTTTCGTACCACTATATGGGTGTTGAACGCGATCAGATAATGAAGAGTATACGTAAGATAG
Organism: Oreohelix idahoensis; assembly: GCA_024509875.1. Lineage (NCBI taxonomy): Eukaryota > Metazoa > Mollusca > Gastropoda > Stylommatophora > Oreohelicidae > Oreohelix > Oreohelix idahoensis. The sequence continues at coordinate 1,413 of JAMPIV010020191.1, read as the reverse complement.
TGCGCAACGACATGTCTGATGACCAGAAAAAGAAATTGGAAGATGAGAAGCGAATTACAAGTGATTTAGATAAATCAAAGTCGGAACTTGCTAGTGTGCAAGCAAGTTTGAATTCTGCATTGGGTGAGATCAAAAATTTGGAGGTTAAGATGAAAGATAAGCAAGTTGAGGTGGAAAATCTTAAACAAGAGGTCCAACAGAATAAAGAGATATATGAGAAATTGAAAGTTGAGAGCAATGAACATGAGAAGACTTATATAAAAATGCTTCCAGATGTAATGGATGATAATGCGAGTCTCAGTGATCAAATTAAGGAGATGAATACTGTACCCCCCAAGAAAAGTAATAGGATTATGAATAACAATGATGATATTAACATTCAGTCACTACAACTAGAGTTGACTCAGTTGAGAGCAAATAAAGAACAGTATGAGAGAGAGACTTTAGTGGAGTTGACGGCGGAGAAAGAGAAGGTTGCTAAGATTGAAAATTTACTAGCAGAGGAAAGCTGCAAAGTTTTAAGAGTTGAGAGTTTTAACAAGAAATTATGTGAAGAGATCTCACATAGAGATGTGGAGATTGCACAGGCAAGAAAACGAGTAGATGGCCTGCTTGACATCGTCTTGAATAACAATATGTGGTCTTCTGTCAATGTTGACAGTGATAGACAGAAAGTTGCGAAAAGTCAGCCCCATACACTTTTTGCTCATAGAGAGGTCATTCAGAGTAAAAATAGATCTTTTCGTGGGAAATATAACTTTCGAGGTTCTAATATTACTGATAATTCTAGTAATAATTCTTGGCGTCAGACCAACAAAGATTCTAGTGTAACAGCCAATTCTGTTGGTCAGGAAAAGAAAGGTGATAAATTTCAGGTCAAGACTCATAAGAGCAAATATTTCTCGACTATTGGAAATTCTCAGAAATTAATAACAGGGGTTGAGGCTATTACTACTTGTTCCAAAGATGAAACCCATATGCGGAACAATAGAGATACTATTGTTTCTGGCAGTTGTCAAACTCAGCACAGTCAGTTTGAAACAATTGGTAAATATATTCCCATAAGGGAAAAGAAAAACAGTTCTAGAAAGAAAGATAACCCCAAGAGTAAACAGTACCAAGGGAGATCAGTAAATAATAATTTTCCCTCTCCTAGATACTGTAGACAATTTAACAAATTTCAAAGTTGTGATTGTAAGAGTGTTGGAAAGTATGATAGAGATAATAGCTTTTCAAATGTTGCTTTACATCACCAGAGTCATGTTCCTAAACAAAAGACTAAAGTCATTATTTGTAAACAAGGCAACGGTAATAATAAGTATTTTGATCATAGAACAAATAATAAGCGCAATTGTGCTAATCTTGTTCAACATGAGCCCAGAGTCATTTATAATCAAGGTAAACAGAGTAAAA
>JAMPIV010020190.1:0-275049 GCA_024509875.1 Oreohelix idahoensis | reverse complement strand
ACAAGGGTCTAGTTTAGTAAAAAGAATTTAGCTTTAGAAAGTCTAATAAGTAGATCATCTAATAACGGCATGGTTCAATTATTTGTAGTTGAATCATTTCATCCAATTCTTTCTCGACTTGTGCTTGAAAATGAATAGGTATTGGGTATGGTCTTACTCTGATCGGATTACGATCAGTAAGTATGATGTCATGTTCTATGACATCTGTGTGTCCAGGAATGTCGGTAAGGACATCCTGATATGATTGTAACGTAGAGGATACTTGACGCTGTTCCTCAAAAGACAAGTTGGAAGAGACTGTAACGTCTCTCCACGATTCCGTTGAAGTAAGTGGAATCGCAGGAAGAGGTAAGTTCACGTCAGAAAAAATAGTTTCCTCATCCTGTATAACAGACAGGGATGAGATGTGACCATGTTGAACTGGAGAGTCGTCCGTCGCCTGGAAAATAGGCTGTAAATAGTCTGGACGTTCAATAAACTCTGTTAGCATATTTATATGGAAGGTTTTATGCCTTCCATCCACATCGACAATATAGTCGACATCAGAAATTTTCGAGACTATAGTGTATGGACCCTTCCAAGAAATGAGAAGTCTATTCTCTCTTGAGGGCAGTAAGACATATGCTTTGTCTCCAGGACAAAGTTGACGTAGGCGTCTTTTCTTATTAGCAAATCGCCTAGCTTTTTCTTTCGCAAATTCGGAAGATGAAGTTGCTAACCTGCACGATTCGATAATCTTTTCTCTAAGAGCTATAACATATTCATATGACGATTGTGTATCATCGTCAATATTATCGGAAGTTATCAAATCGTGTAACAAGGACATTGGCCCGCGCGGTTGCGCGCCAAAGACAAGTTCGAAAGGAGAAAACCCTGTATGCTCGTTGGGAACCTCTCTATAGGCAAAGAGGACTGCAGGTAAAACCCTGTCCCAATCTTCAGGATGATCCTCCGTTATCTTGCCAAGTAAGTTCTTTAGTGTCCTGTTAAGACGTTCTACCAATCCATTGGACATTGGATGATAAATACTACTGAGAGACCTTTTAATGTCTAGCGTAGCCATTACCTGAGACATAACGTCCGAAATTAACTGAGTGCCGTGATCCGACAGTATTTCTCCGGGGAATCCCAGACGAGAAAATACGAGCCAAAGAGCATCAGCGATATCGACAGTTGATATGCTCTTCAGAGGAATAGCCTCTGGCCAACGCGTGCACATGTCCACGCAAGTGAGGATAAATTGGTGTCCTCTGGCTGACTTAATTTTGAACGGACCAATGATGTCTATAGCCATTTTCTGAAACGGCCGAATCGGAATATCTGCAGCCTGAATAGGAGCAGCATGTCTCGGACCCCTAGACTTGACCTCTTGACAAATTTTGCAAGATCGGCAATAAATTCGGATGTCTTTATTCACGAATGGCCAAAAGAATGACGCAAGGACTCTAGTTTTAGTTCTGGAAAAACCCATGTGTCCAGCACACTGAGAATCGTGTGCATGCCGAAGAATTAAGGCTCTCATACACTTAGGCACAAGAATTTGCGAATGCATAGACTTGTCCGAGTGTTGTACCATTCGTACCAATATACCATTCTTCATAGTAATATACGATTTGTGATTCGTATTTTGATTGGGATCCCCTTTCTTTGCCAGAAGGAAGTATTTCTTCAAAGAAGGATCCTCTTCTTGACGTTTAACAAACGAGTCATGGGAAATCACCAAGTGCTCGTCTTGGCTATCAACTTCATTACTATTATCAGATGAAGTTGGGGGATTAAGAGCTTGAGCTCTTGTCACCACTGCATTGACCGTTTGAATGTTTTTTTCTTCCCAACTAGAAATTTGTTGCGGGGTGCATTCCTTAACCCCATGAATACGACCGATTATAAGATCCGCAATAGGATTAGGAAGAAGACATGCATGGACATCTCCTGTGAAGAAAGGAGTGTCAATCCTAATAATAGCAGTAGGATAGCTTTCCATAGTACCACCAAATGTAACACATTTGATTGTTTTTCCAGTGGCACAGCAAGGATCTATCAGAGACTCCTTAACCCCGACGGTAGTACATCCCGAATCGAAAAGTACTGAGACTAGCCTATCATTTATTAGACCTTTATCTAAGATGAGAGATCCTCTCCCATCATGCGCAACTGTAGCAGGTAGAGCAGGAAGAGGGTGACCACAACTTAGCGTAGATACAGTCGATGAATCAAACAATGTTAAGCATTGGGGGCATTCAGTTGCTCTCCCAAAATCGAAAGCACAACCAGTGATAGCCCTAGAGTTACCACTATCATTTACTGTATTACAGGCTCCATCAAACTCTTGTTGTGCAGAGTTTGCCTGTTGGTAAGGTCTTTTCTTGTTAAACCTAGGTCTACCTCGATTATCATTTCCCCTGTAATTATTTTTGACTATCATTTCCCCTGTAATTATTTCGACTATCATTTCCCCTGTAATTGTTATCATATTGCCTATTGTAATCATCATTCCGGTTTGAATCCCGGTTTCTAAATTCACCATCGTCATAATCTTGACGTCGAGAATGATTACCTCGAAAATTTGAATAGTTATTATTTGGATAGCCTTTGCGAAAGTGTCTCAAATTATTACCACTAAAATTACGAGAACTACCATCTTGTCTCCACTGCATAGACGAAGAACCATCATGTGTTGGATTACTCCGCTTCTGAGTGTAATTTTGATTACTTCCCCTATTCCAATTTTGTTGAGCACCCTGAAATTTTTTTTTTGAAATTAGGGCCATATGGTGTTGCCGAAGCAGCTGGCAACCCTTCTTTCACTTTAGAATTGCTAACTGTAGCATGGGGATGTGCTGTGGCATACTGACAACAGTATTCCTCCATTTCTTTTAAGTTTTTAGGCTTACGCTCATGAAGGAATGCAAGAAAAGAATCATTAACAGATGACAAAACCTTATCTCGCAATAATAAGTCCATTAGACCTTCATATGTTTTCTCAATCTGAGACAACTCAACCCATCGTGTAAATGTACGACGTATCTTTGTAACAAAATCAGAGAAATCTACTCCATTTTCTGGCAACATTGTCCTAAAACGAAGACGATAGTCTTCTTGTTTTAGTTGATATTTTTTTAGTAATGCTGCCCTGACAACATCATAATTAGTCCTCTCATGTTCGTCTATTGTCATAAGAGTAGTCACTGTGTCACCTGTAAAAAATGGCATCAGTTGTTCAACATATTTTTCCTTTTTTATGTTATGCGTATCGCACAAAAATTGGAATCTATCTAGATAATCTGCTACGTCATCCTTTAAAGGATTGAAATGAGGCAATTTAATCCTACTAACAAACTCCCTTGTCGTACTCGAAGTTGTTTGCTGAGCACCCGTACTCGCCAATTTCAATTTCTCTAACTCCAAAGTTGCGAGTTTTTCATCAAGTTCCATCTTCTGTTTTCTTTCCTCATGTTCCATTTTTCTAATTTCAGCCTCAGCTTGAGCTTTCCTCTCCTCTGCAGCAGCTTGAGCTTTCCTCTCCTCTGCAGCAGCTTGAGCTTTCCTCTCCTCTGCAGCAGCTTGAGCTTTCCTCTCCTCTTCAGCAGCTTCTTTGTCTAATCTCTTTTGTTCAGATTCTTTGTCTAATCTCTTTTGTTCAGCTTCAAATCTCCTTTCCTCCACCTGCATCTGCAATTTCTTTTGTTCAGCAGCAATATCAGCTTCTCTGTCTAGCCTTTTTTGTTCAGCAGCTGCTTCTCTTTCTAATCTCTTCTCTTCAGCCATAGTTTTTTTTTCCTCTGCAGCAGCCCTTCTCTCTTCAGCAGCTAATGCTTTGTCATACTGAGCAACAGCCCATTGTTCTAACTGTTGACCAGTCTTATCAAGGGCTCTCCCTTGTGTAATAAAGTAGTCCAATGTAGACATCTTGTCTACTGAGATCAGTAACTTGCAGAAGCAAATATATTAAATTATCCCACTTTAATGGGAGACAAGTCTGAAATGATAGACTTGTATACTCACTTCACTTTATTTTACTGTCTTAGTCTTAGACAAAGACTTTGTATGTTCCTCTTGTTTATAATGTACCCAAAAAATCACCTGAGTACCTGTGGAAAAAAAAAAATTCCCTTATATCCCACTCACTATGGGCACAAGTCTTTTTTATAAAGAACTTGAATATGTATTTCACCTTGTCTCAATCTTTGTAGATAACAAGTCTTTTATCAAAGAACTTGTATAAATATCTTATATAATAATATTATATAAGAAACTCTATATGAAGAGTCTACCTTATCAATAATATCAAAACATGACCAAGTATGTGTATGTAGACTGTGCATGACAGTAATGTAGTACAACCAAAAAAAAAAATACAAAGACAAAAATACAAAACAATACAAATGGCAACACTGTTTTAACCAAAAATGTGTAGAGAAATACACAAGAAAGGAGAGACCTACAGAATACAAACAAAACAAATCGACAATCAAAACTGAAAAACAGACAAAATATTACAAAAACAACGTTAAGTACAATTACATCACAGCTAACATCAATAGCGACCAATTGTCACTAGCAAATTTCCAAATTAAGAAAATTTGCACCTACAGAACGCTTACAGTAAGCCTCGATCAAGTGGCATATTTACCGTAAGACCCACCAACCGAAAAACCCGCAGAAAAATACACAAAAAACAGTAGAAGTAACATAAACATATAGCAATCAATTTCAATGTGTTGCAGAACAAGTTCAGTCACAGCTGAAACTAAAATAAATTTCTTGCTCCTTGCGAACACAGAAACGAAATGTCAAACGCGCACTGAACGTCAAATCCACTGTAACATAAAGTGGTATTCACGAACCAAAGTTACTATGACCTTCTCAAATTAGGGCTTGCACATTGAATGTTTACTATTTTCACGTACTGTTTACAGACACTTGACCTCCAACAATGTAGCTTGAATGCTCTGACCTAGAAAAGTCTGTTGTTGAATGAAACGTGTAACAACCAGCAGTACTGTTTACAATAGGAACCCGCCTTCTATGCAGTTATGGTCCACGTAGCAAATGCCTAGTAGTTAACTTCAGTACATGTCTTGTTATGCTTTATGTAGCATTATAATATAAATGCTCGTACTGTTTATTTGGGTCAACCGTTGATGACCTATATCTGTCCTGTTGTAGCCAAAACTTGCAAGTGTAGAATTAGCGCTGTGTGTTACGGCTGTCCCGTGTGTAGCTTAGACCCACAGATCAGAAGTGTAATGTGTACTTGTCCTTCTTGTAACTTTCTCGACAAAACTGGAGACATCATACATGTAACAGCCAACCAGGAATGTAAATTTCTGGATCCATAAATGTCAACAATAATGTCAAATGCTCGCTCTGTTCTTTTTAAACCCACAGATCTGGTCCATCAGAAATGTAAGTTTCTAGGCCACATTGGCGACAAGAAATGTATCATAAGAGCCCACGTAACTGGTCCACCAGAAATGTAACTGTCTTTTTTTCCTTGTGATGTGATCACTGGCCCAAGACAGTATACATGTTGTTAGATGTGTAGTGCGAGCGTATGATGAATTGAGTGTGGGTGCGAATGAAGGCGCGAATGTGTTTAGGCTCGTATAGATGTAGATCCTGCAACCCATACTCTCACATGCAGTAATCAAGGATGCTTTGACACTGCAGGCATGTTTCAAGACATTTATTGACGGGAACACACATAGTATCAACAGGAACAGTCAGTGTAACAAGGTCATGCTGACCTGACATCGATAGGTATACATTTGGCATTCAAAAAGGTAAACATCAGAATAGACGTGCATGGTCAATAGCAAAGTTCTTCAATAATGACAGTTCGTAGCGTCGCCCTTGGCGTCTCTGACTAAACGCGTCAGATGCCTTAGTTACTATGACACATAGGTGCAACTTGGCACTCCCCGCCAATTGCACATATCAGGCTGTAGTATAATAGCCGAAAGCACAGGCCTCGTTCTGACGTCGGCCGTGTACTTCTGTTAAATAGGTTATCATCAACCCTGCAGTAATACTTATTGTAGATAGAAGTTCCGCCAATCTGCGGCTCCCACAATATATCTTCGTCACTGGATTTCTGGACAATATAAGACTAACAGTCTTGGATGGCTACCTCGAGCACAAATATATAAGTTCTGAAATGGCGGATCAGTGAGCTGCTGTTCACCCTAGGTAATCCTTTACATGTTCTGCCACCGAAAAGCGTAATAATGCATAAAGGTCGGTATTACCTGGAAAATGAATCCTCAGAACTAAACAAGGAATTCTGTCGTCATCCCGACGCACAGAGATTCACTGGGGAAAACTGCCATAGCAGTTACTTCGAAGATTCTCCCCGAAAAACAATGGACTCTTGGTCCCTTCAGAAAAACAGGACCTCCCGGCTTCCCGGAAGTATATCTCACTCCCGCTTAAAAAACCTTCCCATAGGCCTACGCCGAACTGTCAACCTCTGACCCTAAAGGTCAAACACAATGAATGAATAAACAAGGGAAGACAACCCCTAATCAACCTGACATCGCAGGTAAAGACACAATTATACTTATGATACAAACATAAGCAAATAACTTGACAGATGACTCCGTCGAAAATGACAGCAACATTACTACCACCCCCCTGTAAAAAAAAAAATGCAATTTTTTTTTTTTTTAATATGTTCATGAGCAAGATAGCACCAGTATCACTTCTGTGCTCATGCAAACAATGAACCTAATATCAGGTACAATAGAAGAGGGTACAAATCATCTCCCAACATAGGAGAAAATATTTCCTTTAAGCCAAACAAACTAAGGGATACCATTCAAGAAACCTAAGTTGCTGGCAATACCAATCATATATCAAACATTACTAAATAATATAATCATAGCAATATACAAATGTCAATGCTATTTTAGCAACATATCACTGATGGATGGACAAAATGAAATTTGTTAAATTATCTAAACATCATCCAAATACATTTGTATTACAACATATTATGATATTAAGGACAGACCTAAGTCTGAAAATATATCAGGAAAAACTAGGACACAAGATTTAACTGGAATCATGTGGGCATCTAGACAATATGTCCGCCATCACATTATCCGAACCACGGATAGCTCGCACCGTGAAATGGAAAGGCTGAAGAGCAATAGCATAACGAGTAGATCTCGAGCTCTTCAAATCCTTACTTTGCATAGCCGTAAGAGCTTTTTGGTCGGTTTCCATAAAGAAATGCGCGCCCAGAAGGAACCTTTGTAGCTTAAGAATGGACCAAACCATAGCCAACAATTCACGGTCCAAAACCGAGTAATTCCTTTCTGCCGCATTCAGCTTCCTAGAAATATACATTACAGGATGCAGAGTTCCTGAATATTCCTGCATTAGTGCCGCTCCAATGCCAGTGGAAGAGGCATCACTACGAAGGACAAAAGTCTTATCAATCGTCGGTAGTCTTAAGATAGGATGAGATGAGAACAAATTCTTAACCTGATCCAATGAAGATTGGCATTCTTGGGACCAACGCACCATATTAGGAGAACCTTTTTTCAATAACGTTGAAAGTGGTGCCATAATGGAGGACAGATTCTCAATGAATCTTCCATAGAATTGTATCAATCCCAAGAGACTACGCACTTGCTTTTTTGTCTTCGGAACCGAGATATTTAATATCTTTGAAATGTTTTGGTCCTCTGTCTTCAACAGACCATGACCAACTCGATGACCTAGGAAGGAAATTTCACTAAACCCAACAAAAGCTTTAGAGGGTTTAGCAGTCAAACTATGCTCACGTAGAGTAGATAGCAATTCCTTTAGACCCACATAGTGTTCTTCCCAAGTATCGCTGAAAAGACAGATGTCGTCTAAATATGCAATGACATCTGCACGATCTGATAGAATTCGTCGCATCATGCGCACGAAAGTCGCTGGGGCGTTCATAAGCCCGAAAGGCATAAAATTCCATTGAAACAGACCCCTAGGTGTCGAAAAAGCAGTGAGAGGTTTGGCGTGTTCCGTCAGTGGGACTTGCCAATAACCTTTCGACAAGTCTAGTTTAGTAAAGAATTTAGCTTTAGAAAGTCTAATAAGTAGATCATCTAATAACGGCATAGGTTCAGCATCGAACTTCGTAACTTGATTTAATTTGCGATAATCAACGCAAAGACGTATGTTATTGTCTTTCTTTCGAACAATAACTATCGACGAAGAATAAGCTGAAGTGGATGGTTCAATTATTTGTAGTTGAATCATTTCATCCAATTCTTTCTCGACTTGTGCTTGAAAATGAATAGGTATTGGGTATGGTCTTACTCTGATCGGATTACGATCAGTAAGTATGATGTCATGTTCTATGACATCTGTGTGTCCAGGAATGTCGGTAAGGACATCCTGATATGATTGTAACGTAGAGGATACTTGACGCTGTTCCTCAAAAGACAAGTTGGAAGAGACTGTAACGTCTCTCCACGATTCCGTTGAAGTAAGTGGAATCGCAGGAAGAGGTAAGTTCACGTCAGAAAAAATAGTTTCCTCATCCTGTATAACAGACAGGGATGAGATGTGACCATGTTGAACTGGAGAGTCGTCCGTCGCCTGGAAAATAGGCTGTAAATAGTCTGGACGTTCAATAAACTCTGTTAGCATATTTATATGGAAGGTTTTATGCCTTCCATCCACATCGACAATATAGTCGACATCAGAAATTTTCGAGACTATAGTGTATGGACCCTTCCAAGAAATGAGAAGTCTATTCTCTCTTGAGGGCAGTAAGACATATGCTTTGTCTCCAGGACAAAGTTGACGTAGGCGTCTTTTCTTATTAGCAAATCGCCTAGCTTTTTCTTTCGCAAATTCGGAAGATGAAGTTGCTAACCTGCACGATTCGATAATCTTTTCTCTAAGAGCTATAACATATTCATATGACGATTGTGTATCATCGTCAATATTATCGGAAGTTATCAAATCGTGTAACAAGGACATCGGCCCGCGCGGTTGCGCGCCAAAGACAAGTTCGAAAGGAGAAAACCCTGTATGCTCGTTGGGAACCTCTCTATAGGCAAAGAGGACTGCAGGTAAAACCCTGTCCCAATCTTCAGGATGATCCTCCGTTATCTTGCCAAGTAAGTTCTTTAGTGTCCTGTTAAGACGTTCTACCAATCCATTGGACATTGGATGATAAATACTACTGAGAGACCTTTTAATGTCTAGCGTAGCCATTACCTGAGACATAACGTCCGAAATTAACTGAGTGCCGTGATCCGACAGTATTTCTCCGGGGAATCCCAGACGAGAAAATACGAGCCAAAGAGCATCAGCGATATCGACAGTTGATATGCTCTTCAGAGGAATAGCCTCTGGCCAACGCGTGCACATGTCCACGCAAGTGAGGATAAATTGGTGTCCTCTGGCTGACTTAATTTTGAACGGACCAATGATGTCTATAGCCATTTTCTGAAACGGCCGAATCGGAATATCTGCAGCCTGAATAGGAGCAGCATGTCTCGGACCCCTAGACTTGACCTCTTGACAAATTTTGCAAGATCGGCAATAAATTCGGATGTCTTTATTCACGAATGGCCAAAAGAATGACGCAAGGACTCTAGTTTTAGTTCTGGAAAAACCCATGTGTCCAGCACACTGAGAATCGTGTGCATGCCGAAGAATTAAGGCTCTCATACACTTAGGCACAAGAATTTGCGAATGCATAGACTTGTCCGAGTGTTGTACCATTCGTACCAATATACCATTCTTCATAGTAATATACGATTTGTGATTCGTATTTTGATTGGGATCCCCTTTCTTTGCAAGAAGGAAGTATTTCTTCAAAGAAGGATCCTCTTCTTGACGTTTAACAAACGAGTCATGGGAAATCACCAAGTGCTCGTCTTGGCTATCAACTTCATTACTATTATCAGATGAAGTTGGGGGATTAAGAGCTTGAGCTCTTGTCACCACTGCATTGACCGTTTGAATGTTTTTTTTCTTCCCAACTAGAAATTTGTTGCGGGGTGCATTCCTTAACCCCATGAATACGACCGATTATAAGATCCGCAATAGGATTAGGAAGAAGACATGCATGGACATCTCCTGTGAAGAAAGGAGTGTCAATCCTAATAATAGCAGTAGGATAGCTTTCCATAGTACCACCAAATGTAACACATTTGATTGTTTTTCCAGTGGCACAGCAAGGATCTATCAGAGACTCCTTAACCCCGACGGTAGTACATCCCGAATCGAAAAGTACTGAGACTAGCCTATCATTTATTAGACCTTTATCTAAGATGAGAGATCCTCTCCCATCATGCGCAACTGTAGCAGGTAGAGCAGGAAGAGGGTGACCACAACTTAGCGTAGATACAGTCGATGAGTCGAACAATGTTAAGCATTGGGGGCATTCAGTTGCTCTCCCAAAATCGAAAGCACAACCAGTGATAGCCCTAGAGTTACCACTATCATTTACTGTATTACAGGCTCCATCAAACTCTTGTTGCGCAGAGTTTGCCTGTTGGTAAGGTCTTTTCTTGTTAAACCTAGGTCTACCTCGATTATCATTTCCCCTGTAATTATTTCGACTATCATTTCCCCTGTAATTATTTCGAGTATCATTTCCCCTGTAATTGTTATCATATTGCCTATTGTAATCATCATTCCGGTTTGAATCCCGGTTTCTAAATTCACCATCGTCATAATCTTGACGTCGAGAATGATTACCTCGAAAATTTGAATAGTTATTATTTGGATAGCCTTTGCGAAAGTGTCTCAAATTATTACCACTAAAATTACGAGAACTACCATCTTGTCTCCACTGCATAGACGAAGAACCATCATGTGTTGGATTACTCCGCTTCTGAGTGTAATTTTGATTACTTCCCCTATTCCAATTTTGTTGAGCACCCTGAAATTTTTTTTTGAAATTAGGGCCATATGGTGTTGCCGAAGCAGCTGGCAACCCTTCTTTCACTTTAGAATTGCTAACTGTAGCATGGGGATGTGCTGTGGCATACTGACAACAGTATTCCTCCATTTCTTTTAAGTTTTTAGGCTTACGCTCATGAAGGAATGCAAGAAAAGAATCATTAACAGATGACAAAACCTTATCTCGCAATAATAAGTCCATTAGACCTTCATATGTTTTCTCAATCTGAGACAACTCAACCCATCGTGTAAATGTACGACGTATCTTTGTAACAAAATCAGAGAAATCTACTCCATTTTCTGGCAACATTGTCCTAAAACGAAGACGATAGTCTTCTTGTTTTAGTTGATATTTTTTTAGTAATGCTGCCCTGACAACATCATAATTAGTCCTCTCATGTTCGTCTATTGTCATAAGAGTAGTCACTGTGTCACCTGTAAAAAATGGCATCAGTTGTTCAACATATTTTTCCTTTTTTATGTTATGCGTATCGCACAAAAATTGGAATCTATCTAGATAATCTGCTACGTCATCCTTTAAAGGATTGAAATGAGGCAATTTAATCCTACTAACAAACTCCCTTGTCGTACTCGAAGTTGTTTGCTGAGCACCCGTACTCGCCAATTTCAATTTCTCTAACTCCAAAGTTGCGAGTTTTTCATCAAGTTCCATCTTCTGTTTTCTTTCCTCATGTTCCATTTTTCTAATTTCAGCCTCAGCTTGAGCTTTCCTCTCCTCTGCAGCAGCTTGAGCTTTCCTCTCCTCTGCAGCAGCTTGAGCTTTCCTCTCCTCTGCAGCAGCTTCTTTGTCTAATCTCTTTTGTTCAGCTTCTTTGTCTAATCTCTTTTGTTCAGATTCTTTGTCTAATCTCTTTTGTTCAGCTTCAAATCTCCTTTCCTCCACCTGCATCTGCAATTTCTTTTGTTCAGCAGCAATATCAGCTTCTCTGTCTAGCCTTTTTTGTTCAGCAGCTGCTTCTCTTTCTAATCTCTTCTCTTCAGCCATAGTTTTTTTTCCTCTGCAGCAGCCCTTCTCTCTTCAGCAGCTAATGCTTTGTCATACTGAGCAACAACCCATTGTTCTAACTGTTGACCAGTCTTATCAAGGGCTCTCCCTTGTGTAATAAAGTAGTCCAATGTAGACATCTTGTCTACTGAGATCAGTAACTTGCAGAAGCAAATATATTAAATTATCCCACTTTAATGGGAGACAAGTCTGAAATGCTAGACTTGTATACTCACTTCACTTTATTTACTGTCTTAGTCTTAGACAAAGACTTTGTATGTTCCTCTTGTTTATAATGTACCCAAAAAATCACTTGAGTACCTGTGGAAAAAAAAATTCCCTTATATCCCACTCACTATGGGCACAAGTCTTTTTTATAAAGAACTTGAATATGTATTTCACCTTGTCTCAATCTTTGTAGATAACAAGTCTTTTATCAAAGAACTTGTATAAATATCTTATATAATAATATTTTATTAAGAAACTCTATATGAAGAGTCTACCTTATCAATAATATCAAAACATGACCAAGTATGTGTATGTAGACTGTGCATGACAGTAATGTAGTACAAACAAAAAAAAAAATACAAAGACAAAGATACAAAACAATACAAATGGCAACACTGTTTTAACCAAAAATGTGTAGAGAAATACACAAGAAAGGAGAGACCTACAGAATACAAACAAAACAAATCGACAATCAAAACTGAAAAAACAGACAAAATATTACAAAAACAACGTTAAGTACAATTACATCACAGCTAACATCAATAGCGACCAATTGTCACTAGCAAATTTCCAAATTAAGAAAATTTGCACCTACAGAACGCTTACAGTAAGCCTCGATCAAGTGGCATATTTACCGTAAGACCCACCAACCGAAAAACCCGCAGAAAAATACACAAAACAGTAGAAGTAACATAATATAGCAATCAATTTCAATGTGTTGCAGAACAAGTTCAGTCACAGCTGAAACTAAAATAAATTCCTTGCTCCTTGCGAACACAGAAACGAAATGTCAAACGCGCACTGAACGTCAAATCCACTGTAACATAAAGTGGTATTCACGAACCAAAGTTACTATGACCTTCTCAAATTAGGGCTTGCACATTGAATGTTTACTATTTTCACGTACTGTTTACAGACACTTGACCTCCAACAATGTAGCTTGAATGCTCTGACCTAGAAAAGTCTGTTGTTGAATGAAACGTGTAACAACCAGCAGTACTGTTTACAATAGGAACCCGCCTTCTATGCAGTTATGGTCCACGTAGCAAATGCCTAGTAGTTCACTTCAGTACTTGTCTTGTTATGCTTTATGTAGCATTATAATATAAATGCTCGTACTGTTTATTTGGGTCAACCGTTGATGACCTATTTCTGTCCTGTTGTAGCCAAAACTTGCAAGTGTAGAATTAGCGCTGTGTGTTACGGCTGTCCCGTGTGTAGCTTAGACCCACAGATCAGAAGTGTAATGTGTACTTGTCCTTCTTGTAACTTTCTCGACAAAACTGGAGACATCATACATGTAACAGCCAACCAGGAATGTAAATTTCTGGATCCATAAATGTCAACAATAATGTCAAATGCTCGCTCTGTTCTTTTTAAACCCACAGATCTGGTCCATCAGAAATGTAAGTTTCTAGGCCACATTGGCGACAAGAAATGTATCATAAGAGCCCACGTAACTGGCCACCAGAAATGTAACTGTCTTTTTTCTCTTGTTGATGTGATCACTGGCCCAAGACAGTATACATGTTGTTAGATGTGTAGTGCGAGCGTATGATGAATTGAGTGTGGGTGCGAATGAAGGCGCGAATGTGTTTAGGCTCGTATAGATGTAGATCCTGCAACCCATACTCTCACATGCAGTAATCAAGGATGCTTTGACACTGCAGGCATGTTTCAAGACATTTATTGACGGGAACACACATAGTATCAACAGGAACAGTCAGTGTAACAAGGTCATGCTGACCTGACATCGATAGGTATACATTTGGCATTCAAAAAGGTAAACATCGGAATAGACGTGCATGGTCAATAGCAAAGTTCTTCAATAATGACAGTTCGTAGCGTCGCCCTTGGCGTCTCTGACTAAACGCGTCAGATGCCTTAGTCACTTGGACACATAGGTGCAACTTGGCACTCCCCGCCAATTGCACATTATCAGGCTGTAGTATAATAGCCGAAAGCACAGGCCTCGTTCTGACGTCGGCCGTGTACTTCTGTTAAATAGGTTATCATCAACCCTGCAGTAATACTTATTGTAGATAGAAGTTCCGCCAATCTGCGGCTCCCACAACATATCTTCGTCACTGGATTTCTGGACAATATAAGACTAACAGTCTTGGATGGCTACCTCGAGCACAAATATATAAGTTCTGAAATGGCGGATCAGTGAGCTGCTGTTCACCCTAGGTAATCCTTTACATGTTCTGCCACCGAAAAGCGTAATAATGCATAAAGGTCGGTATTACCTGGAAAATGAATCCTCAGAACTAAACAAGGAATTCTGTCGTCATCCCGACGCACAGAGATTCACTGGGGAAAACTGCCATAGCAGTTACTTCGAAGATTCTCCCCGAAAAACAATGGACTCTTGGTCCCTTCAGAAAAACAGGACCTCCCGGCTTCCCGGAAGTATATCTCACTCCCGCTTAAAAAACCTTCCCATAGGCCTACGCCGAACTGTCAACCTCTGACCCTAAAGGTCAAACACAATGAATGAATAAACAAGGGAAGACAACCCCTAATCAACCTGACATCGCAGGTAAAGACACAATTATACTTATGATACAAACATAAGCAAATAACTTGACAGATGACTCCGTCGAAAATGACAGCAACATGCATTACTTATATGGACTTACGCTCTACCCCTATTGGAATTGATCATCATGTATGTATCACTGTGAATAAATGTATGGACTCAATGAACCGACTTATCACATCAATGGAATTACAAGTTCAATATAATTGCAACTTTCAAATGTTTGCTCACACGTTTTTCTACCCCACCCCGCATTCGCGTAAAGCAACACCAATTGACACGATGAAAATCTGGAATGAAACCATATAAGAACTAAACTAACATGGCCAGAATTTATAACCACTTTATTGACATTATATGGAACATTGTTGTCAAATTGAATGTTCCAGAACAACAGAGAAGATCGCCTTCAACAGATGGTGTCCATTGATTGGGGATCGAAAAAAAAATTCGGAAATTAACAATTGTTTACATTTGAAGGACGATCACATGATGTGCTGAATTATGACCTATGACGCAGTACTCAGTATAATCCCTAACAACCTTACGTCACCAAAGTTCGTGTACATGCCATACAAGTTGACAGCAGCAAGCCTAGTTTCTACGGAGGAAAAAAATAACAAAGTCAACGAATAAACCCTGTATATGCATCAAGAGCAAACAGTCAGACATACTTCTACACCGTTGGTGCATACCGTCATCGACAGGAGTCCGAACTGAACACAAAAGATAAGTCATTTAAGTGTGACCTTTGTCGGTCGATAAATAACAGTGCTGAGTCCATTTTGCTTTGATCAGGCATGTCTATGTATTTTCATGTATATATGTTAAATTTGTTTTCCATCGTATGTATTTGTTACTAATTGTGGGAGGTAGGGAGGATGAACTGAAATTAAATTCTGCGGCTCTCACGATGCCTGAATTGATTTCGGTCGGTTCTTAGGGCAGTTAAACGATTGCACCTTTGGAAACCCCATTGAGGTTTGACATTGGACTTGTTGTCCAAATCTGCTATCGTTTGACGATTTGCGTTAGCTGTACTGTCCCGTAGATAATTGGTGTATTTTATTCGTACTCAGTTAATAATTTTATTCAGTTCTGTACCATGTTCGTTACTATTCGTCCAGTCTCCTCTGACTATCATTTATTTTATGATTGTTAAATTTTCGTCCGTTATGAGTCCTGTGACGTCATCATTTTTCGCAGTCATTTTTTTTTGTGTGTACTTTGAATATTCAGTTGACCTCGGGTCAGACCTTGACCCTTCATTTGGTCTGTGACATTTCCGCTTGTTTTATTTAGTTCATAAATTCATTTTTAATTGTGAAAATGTCTTGTTTGCGTCTTAACATTGTTTGTACCCCTTAGTTGCATCATTGTTTTGTTTGTCCTCATAATATATATTAATACTACATTAATAATATGATATTATATGCAATAATACACTTGTAATTTAATTTAATTAATTTTTTCTGATAATTAAGGTTAATATGGGACATTGCATAATTATGCAGTGATAGTCCAAGAAAGTAGCACTACAATTTATAATAAATGCCTAGGGCATAATAATATAATATATATATATTGACAAAATAAAATAATCTTATAGCTACCTTTGAGGTAATAGACCCATTGTATATTATTTAATATACTTTTCTGGTACTAAGAGAGTGACTTAGTACATTGAACAATATAATTACTAGGAATTATACCCAACATTATTGGATATTGAGATTAATTGTGTGATATAATTACATTATATTTAACAGATATCATAACTATTTATGATATAGTATTATTTAGATACAATATTGTTACAAAATATTGTCTATTAGTTGAACTTAGACATTAAGTTCAGTACTATTGTGATTAATTATATTGAATATTTCTAAGTTGAGTAAGTATAATAATTACTCTGAAGCTACTATTGACTATTTTAATCAGTAATTATCAATAATTACTTACAGATAAAAGTCAAAATGCTTACTATAGACCATTTCGTTAAAATTGGTCGGGAATATGGTTATAAATCTCAAGAACTTCGTCAGTTTGCTGAATCAGAACTGGAAAAATATGAAAGAAAAGAAGAAGAGAAAAAAACTGCATTAAAGAAAGAGGAAGCAGAACGTGAGATGAAGCAAATTGACAAGGAAAATAGACTGAGAGAGATTGCTCAACGTGAAAAAGAAGAGCAAAGAACAATCGCCAAACAGGAAGAAGATAATAAATTGAAACGAGAGGAAATTATTTTACAACAAGAAATGGAATTGGCGCGTATTAAATTGGAGACAGCAAGATTACAAGCACAAAATGCTGATGCAAACCAGAATAATAACGCACAAAATGGATCATCATCCAGCCAACCTAAACATTTCTACAACTTTAAATTACCCATTTTTAACTTGAACGTCGACGACCTTTCATCGTTCCTGGCACGTTTTGAACAGACTTGCAAAACAAACCATTTGCCTGAAGAGTCATGGGTACTCAAATTAAATGAATTCTTGGTTGGAGAACCATTGACAGCTTCTCAAAATGCTGACCCATCAATAGCAAATAACTACGGTGCTATTAAGTCCTTGCTTTTACGAAGGTTTCACCTGGACGAGGAACACTGTAGGTTGAAATTTAAGGGAATTTTACCTGAATCTCCAAAGGATTTTGCAGGATTCATTGCGAATATACGCAATACATTTAATAGATGGGTTGAACTGGCAGAAGTCAACAAATCATACGACAAATTAGTTGATTTACTACTGCGGGATAAGGTATTATCTTCGGTTAGCCAGCCATTTTTTGCATATTTGCAGGAGCGTAAACCAGGTACTATGGATGAGTTAGAAAAAAATTTCTTTAAACTACTGTTCGGCACATCCGAATGCAACCATTTCTAACTCCTCATTAAGAGAACCTCTACCTGTGGCGTCTAATATGGCCTACAATCATAATAACAAACAAAGACATCACAGTGTAGACAGAAGCAGGTTCCAAAGAAATCACAATGTTAACTTTCAGAAGGGACATAATAATGATTTCAACAATAAAAATGAGTTCAACAGAGGTAGATCACGAGATAGAAATTATTCACCTCAAACAAACTACCACAATGGTCAACATAACACTCATTATAATCGATCACATACTCCCAATAATAATAATAACTGGAATGGTAATAATCATGGCTCGAGACATCGAGATAATAGTTACTATAGAGGACGACGAGATAATTCTAACAATTATACTCGGAATCGATCTCATTCTCGGGGATCATCTCATTACAACCATAATACAGGGGCGGCAGTTACAAATAATACTACCCCTATAGCTCAGGTCCCACTTGACAATAATACAACACAGTCTTCTGCTGCATGTTTTGCTATTAATTATAATGTGGCAAATAGTTGCCAACAATGCAATCTTATTTTTCAGAAGGCGAAAGAAACAGTGCTTAACTGCGGACATATTACACCAGAGGTAGGTCTTGCAGTCAACGATGGAACAGGCCTATTAATTTTTAACAGGGGATTAGTTAATGGATCCGTCGTCTCAGTGTTGAGGGATTCGGGATCCACAACGATTGGTGTACGACAGTCGCTGGTACATCCTAGCTGTGCAACGGGGGAATATGTCCGTTGCATGACTTTTGGTGGAACAATAGAGTTTTACCCCACAGCTATTATTCATGTTAACACTCCTTTTTTCACAGGGAACGTAAAAGTATGCATGCTTCAGAATCCAATTGCAGATCTGATGTTGGGACGCATCCATGGTAGTAAGGATTGTTCCCCACAGGAAATTAATGATTGGGAAAAAAAAATTTGCATTCTTTTAGCAACGCTAACGCTGTTGTTGATATGGCTACACTTCGTGCCAACAACATAAATACATGTGGCACAGCAGTTTCCAACTTCACTCTCAGTACTATCCTGGAAATTGATGAAGATGATAGATCTATTGGACAACATACTAAGGATATAACTGATCCTAATAAAACTGTTGACGTTGTCAACATTGATAAAAGCATTTTGAGGAAGAATAAGAGGTTAAATAATAATGCTGGACTTAAAAGGAAACATAAAGTTAACACAAATAATCATAATGAAAAAGTTTTTACTTTGCCCAGCAAGGACATGTCTACGACATGTAGGAAACTTAATACCTTTGGTGATGATAGGTATCTGTAACTGTCTTTTTTTCTTTGTTGATGTGATCACTGGCCCAAGACAGTATACATGTTGTTAGATGTGTAGTGCGAGCGTATGATGAATTGAGTGTGGGTGCGAATGAAGGCGCGAATGTGTTTAGGCTCGTATAGATGTAGATCCTGCAACCCATACTCTCACATGCAGTAATCAAGGATGCTTTGACACTGCAGGCATGTTTCAAGACATTTATTGACGGGAACACACATAATATCAACAGGAACAGTCAGTGTAACAAGGTCATGCTGACCTGACATCGATAGGTATACATTTGGCATTCAAAAAGGTAAACATCAGAATAGACGTGCATGGTCAATAGCAAAGTTCTTCAATAATGACAGTTCGTAGCGTCGCCCTTGGCGTCTCTGACTAAACGCGTCAGATGCCTTAGTTACCTTGACACACAGGTGCAACTTGGCACTCCCCGCCAATTGCACATATCAGGCTGTAGTATAATAGCCGGAAGCACAGGCCTCGTCCTAACGTCGGCCGTGTACTTCTGTTAAATAGGTTATCATCAACCCTGCAGTAATACTTATTGTAGATAGAAGTTCCGCCAATCTGCGGCTCCCACAATATATCTTCGTCACTGGATTTCTGGACAATATAAGACTAACAGTCTTGGATGGCTACCTCGAGCACAAATATATAAGTTCTGAAATGGCGGATCAGTGAGCTGCTGTTCACCCTAGGTAATCCTTTACATGTTCTGCCACCGAAAAGCGTAATAATGCATAAAGGTCGGTATTACCTGGCAAATGAATCCTCAGAACATCACAAGGAATTCTGTCGTCATCCCGACGCACAGAGATTCACTGGGGAAAACTGCCATAGCAGTTACTTCGAAGATTCTCCCCGAAAAACAATGGACTCTTGGTCCCTTCAGAAAAACAGGACCTCCCGGCTTCCCGGAAGTATATCTCACTCCCGCTTAAAAAACCTTCCCATAGGCCTACGCCGAACTGTCAACCTCTGACCCTAAAGGTCAAACACAATGAATGAATAAACAAGGGAAGACAACCCCTAATCAACCTGACATCGCAGGTAAAGACACAATTATTCTTATGATACAAACATAAGCAAATAACTTGACAGATGACTCCGTCGAAAATGACAGCAACATTACTACCACCCCCCTGTAAAAAAAAAAAATGCAATTTTTTTTTTTTTTTAATATGTTCATGAGCAAGATAGCACCAGTATCACTTCTGTGCTCATGCAAACAATGAACCTAATATCAGGTACAATAGAAGAGGGTACAAATCATCTCTCAACATAGGAGAAAATATTTCCTTTAAGCCAAACAAACTAAGGGATACCATTCAAGAAACCTAAGTTGCTGGCAATACCAATCATATATCAAACATTACTAAATAATATAATCATAGCAATATACAAATGTCAATGCTATTTTAGCAACATATCACTGATGGATGGACAAAATGAAATTTGTTAAATTATCTAAACATCATCCAAATACATTTGTATTACAACATATTATGATATTAAGGACAGACCTAAGTCTGAAAATATATCAGGAAAAACTAGGACACAAGATTTAACTGGAATCATGTGGGCATCTAGACAATATGTCCGCCATCACATTATCCGAACCACGGATAGCTCGCACCGTGAAATGGAAAGGCTGAAGAGCAATAGCATAACGAGTAGATCTCGAGCTCTTCAAATCCTTACTTTGCATAGCCGTAAGAGCTTTTTGGTCGGTTTCCATAAAGAAATGCGCGCCCAGAAGGAACCTTTGTAGCTTAAGAATGGACCAAACCATAGCCAACAATTCACGGTCCAAAACCGAGTAATTCCTTTCTGCCGCATTCAGCTTCCTAGAAATATACATTACAGGATGCAGAGTTCCTGAATATTCCTGCATTAGTGCCGCTCCAATGCCAATGGAAGAGGCATCACTACGAAGGACAAAAGTCTTATCAATCGTCGGTAGTCTTAAGATAGGATGAGATGAGAACAAATTCTTAACCTGATCCAATGAAGATTGGCATTCTTGGGACCAACGCACCATATTAGGAGAACCTTTTTTCAATAACGTTGAAAGTGGTGCCATAATGGAGGACAGATTCTCAATGAATCTTCCATAGAATTGTATCAATCCCAATAGACTACGCACTTGTTTTTTTGTCTTCGGAACCGAGATATTTAATATCTTTGAAATGTTTTGGTCCTCTGTCTTCAACAGACCATGACCAACTCGATGACCTAGGAAGGAAATTTCACTAAACCCAACAAAAGCTTTAGAGGGTTTAGCAGTCAAACTATGCTCACCTAGAGTAGATAGCAATTCCTTTAGACCCACATAGTGTTCTTCCCAAGTATCGCTGAAAAGACAGATGTCGTCTAAATATGCAATGACATCTGCACGATCTGATAGAATTCGTCGCATCATGCGCACGAAAGTCGCTGGGGCGTTCATAAGCCCGAAAGGCATAAAATTCCATTGAAACAGACCCCTAGGTGTCGAAAAAGCAGTGAGAGGTTTGGCGTGTTCCGTCAGTGGGACTTGCCAATAACCTTTCGACAAGTCTAGTTTAGTAAAGAATTTAGCTTTAGAAAGTCTAATAAGTAGATCATCTAATAACGGCATAGGTTCAGCATCGAACTTCGTAACTTGATTTAATTTGCGATAATCAACGCAAAGACGTATGTTATTGTCTTTCTTTCGAACAATAACTATCGACGAAGAATAAGCTGAAGTGGATGGTTCAATTATTTGTAGTTGAATCATTTCATCCAATTCTTTCTCGACTTGTGCTTGAAAATGAATAGGTATTGGGTATGGTCTTACTCTGATCGGATTACGATCAGTAAGTATGATGTCATGTTCTATGACATCTGTGTGTCCAGGAATGTCGGTAAGGACATCCTGATATGATTGTAACGTAGAGGATACTTGACGCTGTTCCTCAAAAGACAAGTTGGAAGAGACTGTAACGTCTCTCCACGATTCCGTTGAAGTAAGTGGAATCGCAGGAAGAGGTAAGTTCACGTCAGAAAAAATAGTTTCCTCATCCTGTATAACGGACAGGGATGAGATGTGACCATGTTGAACTGGAGAGTCGTCCGTCGCCTGGAAAATAGGCTGTAAATAGTCTGGACGTTCAATAAACTCTGTTAGCATATTTATATGGAAGGTTTTACGCCTTCCATCCACATCGACAATATAGTCGACATCAGAAATTTTCGAGACTATAGTGTATGGACCCTTCCAAGAAATGAGAAGTCTATTCTCTCTTGAGGGCAGTAAGACATATGCTTTGTCTCCAGGACAAAGTTGACGTAGGCGTCTTTTCTTATTAGCAAATCGCCTAGCTTTTTCTTTCGCAAATTCGGAAGATGAAGTTGCTAACCTGCACGATTCGATAATCTTTTCTCTAAGAGCTATAACATATTCATATGACGATTGTGTATCATCGTCAATATTATCGGAAGTTATCAAATCGTGTAACAAGGACATTGGCCCGCGCGGTTGCGCGCCAAAGACAAGTTCGAAAGGAGAAAACCCTGTATGCTCGTTGGGAACCTCTCTATAGGCAAAGAGGACTGCAGGTAAAACCCTGTCCCAATCTTCAGGATGATCCTCCGTTATCTTGCCAAGTAAGTTCTTTAGTGTCCTGTTAAGACGTTCTACCAATCCATTGGACATTGGATGATAAATACTACTGAGAGACCTTTTAATGTCTAGCGTAGCCATTACCTGAGACATAACGTCCGAAATTAACTGAGTGCCGTGATCCGACAGTATTTCTCCGGGGAATCCCAGACGAGAAAATACGAGCCAAAGAGCATCAGCGATATCGACAGTTGATATGCTCTTCAGAGGAATAGCCTCTGGCCAACGCGTGCACATGTCCACGCAAGTGAGGATAAATTGGTGTCCTCTGGCTGACTTAATTTTGAACGGACCAATGATGTCTATAGCCATTTTCTGAAACGGCCGAATCGTAATATCTGCAGCCTGAATAGGAGCAGCATGTCTCGGACCCCTAGACTTGACCTCTTGACAAATTTTGCAAGATCGGCAATAAATTCGGATGTCTTTATTCACGAATGGCCAAAAGAATGACGCAAGGACTCTAGTTTTAGTTCTGGAAAAACCCATGTGTCCCGCACACTGAGAATCGTGTGCATGCCGAAGAATTAAGGCTCTCATACACTTAGGCACAAGAATTTGCGAATGCATAGACTTGTCCGAGTGTTGTACCATTTGTACCAATATACCATTCTTCATAGTAATATACGATTTGTGATTCGTATTTTGATTGGGATCCCCTTTCTTTGCCAGAAGGAAGTATTTCTTCAAAGAAGGATCCTCTTCTTGACGTTTAACAAACGAGTCATGGGAAATCACCAAGTGCTCGTCTTGGCTATCAACTTCATTACTATTATCAGATGAAGTTGGGGGATTAAGAGCTTGAGCTCTTGTCATCACTGCATTGACCGTTTGAATGTTTTTTTCTTCCCAACTAGAAATTTGTTGCGGGGTGCATTCCTTAACCCCATGAATACGACCGATTATAAGATCCGCAATAGGATTAGGAAGAAGACATGCATGGACATCTCCTGTGAAGAAAGGAGTGTCAATCCTAATAATAGCAGTAGGATAGCTTTCCATAGTACCACCAAATGTAACACATTTGATTGTTTTTCCAGTGGCACAGCAAGGATCTATCAGAGACTCCTTAACCCCGACGGTAGTACATCCCGAATCGAAAAGTACTGAGACTAGCCTATCATTTATTAGACCTTTATCTAAGATGGGAGATCCTCTCCCATCATGCGCAACTGTAGCAGGTAGAGCAGGAAGAGGGTGACCACAACTTAGCGTAGATACAGTTGATGAGTCAAACAATGTTAAGCATTGGGGGCATTCAGTTGCTCTCCCAAAATCGAAAGCACAACCAGTGATAGCCCTAGAGTTACCACTATCATTTGCTGTATTACAGGCTCCATCAAACTCTTGTTGTGCAGAGTTTGCCTGTTGGTAAGGTCTTTTCTTGTTAAACCTCGGTCTACCTCGATTATCATTTCCCCTGTAATTATTTCGACTATCATTTTCCCTGTAATTATTTCGACTATCATTTCCCCTGTAACTGTTATCATATTGCCTATTGTAATCATCATTCCGGTTTGAATCCCGGTTTCTAAATTCACCATCGTCATAATCTTGACGTCGAGAATGATTACCTCGAAAATTTGAATAGTTATCATTTGGATAACCTTTGCGAAAGTGTCTCAAATTATTACCACTAAAATTACGAGAACTACCATCTTGTCTCCACTGCATAGACGAAGAACCATCATGTGTTGGATTACTCCGCTTCTGAGTGTAATTTTGATTACTTCCCCTATTCCAATTTTGTTGAGCACCCTGAAATTTTTTTTCTGAAATTAGGGCCATATGGTGTTGCCGAAGCAGCTGGCAACCCTTCTTTCACTTTAGAATTGCTAACTGTAGCATGGGGATGTGCTGTGGCATACTGACAACAGTATTCCTCCATTTCTTTTAAGTTTTTAGGCTTACGCTCATGAAGGAATGCAAGAAAAGAATCATTAACTGATGACAAAACCTTATCTCGCAATAATAAGTCCATTAGACCTTCATATGTTTTCTCAATCTGAGACAACTCAACCCATCGTGTAAATGTACGACGTATCTTTGTAACAAAATCAGAGAAATCTACTCCATTTTCTGGCAACATTGTCCTAAAACGAAGACGATAGTCTTCTTGTTTTAGTTGATATTTTTTTAGTAATGCTGCCCTGACAACATCATAATTAGTCCTCTCATGTTCGTCTATTGTCATAAGAGTAGTCACTGTGTCACCTGTAAAAAATGGCATCAGTTGTTCAACATATTTTTCCTTTTTTATGTTATGCGTATCGCACAAAAATTGGAATCTATCTAGATAATCTGCTACGTCATCCTTTAAAGGATTGAAATGAGGCAATTTAATCCTACTAACAAACTCCCTTGTCGTACTCGAAGTTGTTTGCTGAGCACCCGTACTCGCCAATTTCAATTTCTCTAACTCCAAAATTGCGAGTTTTTCATCAAGTTCCATCTTCTGTTTTCTTTCCTCATGTTCCATTTTTCTGATTTCAGCCTCAGCTTGAGCTTTCCTCTCCTCTGCAGCAGCCTCTTTGTCTAATCTCTTTTGTTCCGCTTCTTTGTCTAATCTCTTTTGTTCAGCTTCAAATCTCCTTTCCTCCACCTGCATCTGCAATTTCTTTTGTTCAGCAGCAATATCAGCTTCTCTGTCTAGCCTTTTTTGTTCAGCAGCTGCTTCTCTTTCTAATCTCTTCTCTTCAGCCATAGTTTTTTTTTTCCTCTGCAGCAGCCCTTCTTTCTTCAGCAGCTAATGCTTTGTCATACTGAGCAACAGCCCACTGTTCTAACTGTTGACCAGTTTTATCAAGGGCTCTCCCTTATGTAATAAAGTAGTCCAATGTAGACATCTTGTCTACTGAGATCAGTAACTTGCAGAAGCAAATATATTAAATTATCCCACTTTAATGGGAGACAAGTCTGAAATGATAGACTTGTATACTCACTTCACTTTATTTACTGTCTTAGTCTTAGACAAAGACTTTGTATGTTCCTCTTGTTTATAATGTACCCAAAAAATCACCTGAGTACCTGTGGAAAAAAAAATTCCCTTATATCCCACTCACTATGGGCACAAGTCTTTTTTATAAAGAACTTGAATATGTATTTCACCTTGTCTCAATCTTTGTAGATAACAAGTCTTTTATCAAAGAACTTGTATAAATATCTTATATAATATTATTTAACAAACTCTATATGAAGAGTCTATCTTATCAATAATATCAAAACATGACCAAGTATGTGTATGTAGACTGTGTATGACAGTAATGTAGTACAAACAAAAAAAAAAAATACAAAGACAAAGATACAAAACAATACAAATGGCAACACTGTTTTAACCAAAAATGTGTAGAGAAATACACAAGAAAGGAGAGACCTACAGAATACAAACAAAACAAATCGACAATCAAAACTGAAAAACAGACAAAATATTACAAAAACAACGTTAAGTACAATTACATCACAGCTAACATCAATAGCGACCAATTGTCACTAGCAAATTTCCAAATTAAGAAAATTTGCACCTACAGAACGCTTACAGTAAGCCTCGATCAAGTGGCATATTTACCGTAAGACCCACCAACCGAAAAACCCGCAGAAAAATACACAAAAACAGTAGAGGTGACATAAACATATAGCAATCAATTTCAATGTGTTGCAGAACAAGTTCAGTCACAGCTGAAACTAAAATAAATTTCTTGCTCCTTGCGAACACAGAAACGAAATGTCAAACGCGCACTGAACGTCAAATCCACTGTAACATAAAGTGGTATTCACGAACCAAAGTTACTATGACCTTCTCAAATTACGCCTTGCACATTGAATGTTTACTATTTCCACGTACTGTTTACAGACACTTGACCTCCAACAATGTAGCTTGAATGCTCTGACCTAGAAAAGTCTGTTGTTGAATGAAACGTGTAACAACCAGCAGTACTGTTTACAATAGGAACCCGCCTTCTATGCAGTTATGGTCCACGTAGCAAATGCCTAGTAGTTAACTTCAGTACATGTCTTGTTATGCTTTATGTAGCATTATAATATAAATGCTCGTACTGTTTATTTGGGTCAACCGTTGATGACCTATATCTGTCCTGTTGTAGCCAAAACTTGCAAGTGTAGAATTAGCGCTGTGTGTTACGGCTGTCCCGTGTGTAGCTTAGACCCACAGATCAGAAGTGTAATGTGTACTTGTCCTTCTTGTAACTTTCTCGACAAAACTGGAGACATCATACATGTAACAGCCAACCAGGAATGTAAATTTCTGGATCCATAAATGTCAACAATAATGTCAAATGCTCGCTCTGTTCTTTTTAAACCCACAGATCTGGTCCATCAGAAATGTAAGTTTCTAGGCCACATTGGCGACAAGAAATGTATCATAAGAGCCCACGTAACTGGTCCACCAGAAATGTAACTGTCTTTTTTTCTTTGTTGATGTGATCACTGGCCCAAGACAGTATACATGTTGTTAGATGTGTAGTGCGAGCGTATGATGAATTGAGTGTGGGTGCGAATGAAGGCGCGAATGTGTTTAGGCTCGTATAGAGGTAGATCCTGCAACCCATACTCTCACATGCAGTAATCAAGGATGCTTTGACACTGCAGGCATGTTTCAAGACATTTATTGACGGGAACACACATAATATCAACAGGAACAGTCAGTGTAACAAGGTCATGCTGACCTGACATCGATAGGTATACATTTGGCATTCAAAAAGGTAAACATCAGAATAGACGTGCATGGTCAATAGCAAAGTTCTTCAATAATGACAGTTCGTAGCGTCGCCCTTGGCGTCTCTGACTAAACGCGTCAGATGCCTTAGTTACCTTGACACACAGGTGCAACTTGGCACTCCCCGCCAATTGCACATATCAGGCTGTAGTATAATAGCCGGAAGCACAGGCCTCGTCCTAACGTCGGCCGTGTACTTCTGTTAAATAGGTTATCATCAACCCTGCAGTAATACTTATTGTAGATAGAAGTTCCGCCAATCTGCGGCTCCCACAATATATCTTCGTCACTGGATTTCTGGACAATATAAGACTAACAGTCTTGGATGGCTACCTCGAGCACAAATATATAAGTTCTGAAATGGCGGATCAGTGAGCTGCTGTTCACCCTAGGTAATCCTTTACATGTTCTGCCACCGAAAAGCGTAATAATGCATAAAGGTCGGTATTACCTGGCAAATGAATCCTCAGAACATCACAAGGAATTCTGTCGTCATCCCGACGCACAGAGATTCACTGGGGAAAACTGCCATAGCAGTTACTTCGAAGATTCTCCCCGAAAAACAATGGACTCTTGGTCCCTTCAGAAAAACAGGACCTCCCGGCTTCCCGGAAGTATATCTCACTCCCGCTTAAAAAAACCTTCCCATAGGCCTACGCCGAACTGTCAACCTCTGACCCTAAAGGTCAAACACAATGAATGAATAAACAAGGGAAGACAACCCCTAATCAACCTGACATCGCAGGTAAAGACACAATTATTCTTATGATACAAACATAAGCAAATAACTTGACAGATGACTCCGTCGAAAATGACAGCAACAGTATCATCCTCAGTCCAGTCAGGATGATACGACATCCTACAGAAAGACAATGTCGGTGTTGAAAGGGAAGGCTAATTCTTTGACAAAGAATACATATCATCATTGTCCACTATTTCGTGACAATGATACTACATATATTGGGAAAAGTGCGTATTCTCGCACAGTGTTAGTGCGAAATCTGCCGCAGGATACTACCTGGCAGGCACTTAGAAATTTTTTTGATTATACAGCAAACGTTAAGTTTGTTCGTCTTCTGCCATCATGCAATGGGCAGAATAGACAGGCGATGGTTACATTTAGTAACAATCGAGACGCTCGTTGGATAATCGAGCGTGATAATGGTGTTTATTTTCATCACCGTTATCTAAAGTTACAATTAGTACATGATTCTGCGCCACGCAGATAATGGTGTACGCTCACCCTTTTGTCTTATTTCTTGATGACTCAGCTCTAGTCAGTCATCATTTCTTTTCCTTATTGGTCATTTATTCTTATACGTCTTAGATATCAAGGGACACAAAAAGATATTTCATATTAACATGCTCAAGCAATTTCATACACGTCCTGAACACTTACAGTCAATTTTTCATGAACTAGATGACAACACAGTATCCACTTGTCATTATTCTAACTTATCTGTCATCCAGGAAGAAGAATCTTCTTTTCCTGAGGTACAGTTACCGTTACCTGTACCAGTAGTTCAACCTACTGAATCTTGGCGGGATGTAACCATCTCTTCAACGGTTACACCGCAACAGCGTCTACAGATTGCTAATCTATTACAATCTTATCCAGATGTGTTGACCGACGTTCCGGGTCGCACATCGGCTATCAGTCATGACATTACTCTCAATGATGATACACCTATTCGTGTACATCCCTATTCTGTCCCTTTACATTTCCTTGCTAAAACTACTAAGGAACTTGAACAGATGTTGTCTCTGGGAATCATTGAGACTAGTAATTCGCCATTCTCTTCTCCATTAGTGATTGTCCGGAAGAAGGACAATAACATCAGACTATGTGTTGATTATAGAAAATTAAATGCTAAGACTATAGTTGACAGCGAACCACATCCACTTATTGACGACTTACTACCACGTCTATCCAACGCAACTATATTTAGTAAGATAGACTTAACTAAAGGTTATTGGCAGATACCACTGACCGAAAAGGCTAAGTACTACACCGCATTTTCCACTCCACAAGGTCTATACCAGTGGAATGTGATGCCTTTTGGGCTTGTTAATGCGCCAGCTACCTTCATTCGCCTGATGCGACAAATTTTATCAGGTAGACCAGACGTTATTACATATATTGACGACATATGCTTGTTTTAGTTCGTCGTTTGAGGAACATGTTTCGGGACTTAGATATGTTTTTGACACTCTAAGGAATTATCATCTAACTGCTAAACCTACAAAGGTGCAAATCGCGTGTAATGAGATAACCTTTTTGGGACATATCATTGGATCGGGATATATCCGAACGTTACCTAGTACAGTCTCCAAAATTCTAAACATAGCAGTTCCTCAGACGAAGAAACAGGTCAGGAGTTTGTTAGGACTTGTTCAATATTACAGTAGATTCATACCAAACTTGTCATCCATCACGGCTGTATTGTCTTCATTGTTAAAAAAAGATATGCCGGTGAAGGTGACATGGACTGGTACATGCAATGAAACTTTCAACAAAATTATAAATTTGTTCTCGCATGAACCAATTTTAAGACTTCCCGATGCTTCCAAAAGATTTTTCTTACGAACAGATGCTAGTAACTACGGCATTGGTGCATGCCTGCTCCAGAACCATGATGGCATTCTACATCCTACCTTATACATATCAAGAAAGCTGAAGCCGGCAGAAACAAAGTATTCAACAGTCGACAAGGAACTTTTATCTGTGATCTGGGCAATAACCAAACTTGAAAAATTCTTGCTCGGTGCTCCCTTCACCATACAGACGGACCAACGTGCTGTAGCATCTTTGCGTCGCTCTAATCATAAGAGCCAGAAACTCGCCAGATATTCAATCATCCTACAGCCATTTGAATTCTCCATTGAACATATTCCTGGCACTGAAAACATTGTCGCTGATGCGTTATCACGTAATCCTATTGACGACGAATGATCAACATTAACATTCCTAAAACATATCAACTATAAATGAACTAACCTTGCCTTCAATTTAAACTGTATAAACACTATATGCATCACAGAATTGAACTAAAAGACAATCAAGGTATACATGTGGACATTGGAACTTCGTCTAATGTCCATACACGAGATATGAATACTCTTTGAACAATCATGGATTTATGTCTGACGACAAACCGAACTGATGTTCCTGTGTATACTTAATTCTTGGATGCTAGGATAAATGACATTTCTTTCCAACGTAAACGTTTGAACATTTTTGCCTAAAAGAATTCATCAGGATCAAGACTACGGATGTATCATCATACCCTATACTAATTAATTAGTTAACTTAACTTCTTAATTGAATTATTATCAATAAAATGAAATGTGAGAAAAAAATGAAATGAAAGAACAAAAAAAAAGAGAACGAAATACTAAAAGAAGAAATTATGAAAAGAGAAAATAAATCTCACACAAGTATTAGATTAATAATTTTTTTTTTTAATGTACCTATACATTATTTAGTTAGTTAAATTAGATAGTTATTATTCACTAACACTTAACACACACAATTAAGTTAAAACTTATATTCAAATTTCTTTCTATTTCTTCTCACTTATTTTGTCTTTTTCTTCTCTCATA
Source organism: Oreohelix idahoensis (assembly GCA_024509875.1). Classification (NCBI taxonomy): domain Eukaryota; kingdom Metazoa; phylum Mollusca; class Gastropoda; order Stylommatophora; family Oreohelicidae; genus Oreohelix; species Oreohelix idahoensis. Next base: position 244,179 of record JAMPIV010020190.1, on the reverse strand, counting down.
ACATCGCGTTACATTAGAACCTTAATAATTTAACTCTTAATTTAATTAATTAATTTAATTTTAATTAGTCAAATTAATTCCTATATGACATACTAATACGACAGACCTTACTTTAATTTAATTTTATCATTCACTATTAACATTGGACATTTATTTAGTTGATATAATAATATGTATAATATTGATATATAATGTGATTTATGTTAGATGACAAATAGTTAGTTGACACGACCGCAACACGGTTCTACTCAGAACATCGTCGGCCATATGTCACAATTGTGTTAAATTTTTTTTGAAAAATTGTTAAGTCGGATAGATATTGAAAAAAAATCTATCGATTTTTTTTTCCCCGGTGTACAGGGAATTGTTACGGTATATGATATTAACGCCGTCTGCTAAAGGTTACCAGACGTGCAATTGTAAAGGTTAAGACATTTAATATATTGCGATAGATGTTTCAATTACTGAACGCTTCATACACGATCGATTATGACGTGTATAGCGTTGTTTAGGACACAGTCGGTAACTAAGAAACGCTACCCTTTTGTACTTGACCGCAAAGCTGAATAGCTGCGTTTTTTCTAACCTTCCAATTTAATGGCAGGATATAGCCATTTTATGTGCATTTTTGATGGATCAGGGTCAGTCCTAGAACTCTATATGAGAGGGAAATTATGGAGGTTAGTATTTAACTAGAATTCTCGGAAGGAGAAGAATAATCGTCAAAATTCTATGAATAATATTCAGACTCGCAGTCTCACTGTCGGCAGGTAGCCATGTCTATCTGCTCGTGCATATAGCTGTGATGTTCTGACGACAATACTGCATTGTATCCTCATAACGGACATTGACACATAACCAGCAGTCTACGTTGTTATTAATTTATGCATTACTTATATGGACTTAGGTTCTACCCCTATTGGAATTGATCATCATGTATGTATCACTGTGAATAAATGTATGGACTCAATGAACCGACTTGTCACGTCAATGGAATTACAAGTTCAATAATTGCAACTTTCAAATGTTTGCTCACACGTTTTTCCACCCCACCCCGCATTCGCGTAAAGCAACACCAATTGACACGATGAAAATCTTGAATGAAACCATATAAGAACTCAACTAACATGGCCAGAATTTATAACCACTTTATTGACATTATATGGAACATTGTTGTCAAATTGAATGTTCCAGAACAACAGACCCTTTACAATGCCTCTACTCTGTCCCTCCCCTACCCTCTTATCAACCCTACCTTCTACATCCCCTCTATGCTCTTCCCCCCCCTTCCCTCTTATCAACCCTACCTTCTACATCCCCTCTATGCTCTTCCCCCCCCCCTTCCCTCTCTGCACTTCTCTTACCCTCCCCTCCTTCTACCACCCCTCCTAGCTGCTCTCTATGCTCCCCCTACCATGTAACACCCTCTCCCCACACAATCTATGCTCCCTCCCCATCTATGCTCTTCACTCTACCTGTTTCACCAACCTGATTATAGCATCATTTTAACATGTATTAACTGTTGCTGGTAGTATCATTTTGAGATTCTTAACTTTTTGCTGGTAGTTTCATTATGAGATTCTTAACTGTTGCTGGTAGCAACATTATTGAGATTCTTAGCTGTTGCTGGTTAATATCATTATGCTGGTAGTATCATTGTGAGATATGTAACTGGTGCTAATAGTGTCAACATGTTTCTGGCTGTTGCTAGCAGCATCATTATGACATGTCTGACTGCGACCAGTGGTCTCTATGAGATGTCTCATTGTTGCTTGTACTATTATTATGGGATGCCTGCAGTACCATTATATTCGTAAGATGTCTGACTGTAGCTAACAGTTCCATTATGAACTTCCTGACTGTTGCTAGTAGTATCATTGTGATATGCCTGACTGTTAGTATTATTATCATTATGAAATATGTGACATCTTCATCATCCAAAATTAGTGTTTATTGGTATTCTTAACATTGTTCTATAAAACCACATTGTTGTTGATAGTAGTATCATTCAGATGCAACATATTTAAGAAAGAAACTTTTGAGTATAAATTTATGGAACAAACAAATACAGGGAAATGGCACAGCAGAAGACTAAACACACAAAATAAGACATAACTAAGCCATTTTGAAGGATTTAATGTACATTTGTCCTCATAACAAAAGAAAGAAAGTGAGCTGTGAATTTATTTCATGTACACTGTTCATCACAAAATTTACAGTGACCAAATATAAAAATGGAAAAAAGGGAAAGGGTCAATTTTGCACCACAAACTTAACATACATTGTTTAAAAAATAAACAAACTTTGTTTTGAAGTAATGAAAAAATACAGATTTCTCCATAAAACAGATTTATTGAAAACTAAAATAAAGCAGTAGTATGTAGCAAAGTTATTTGATTTAGTACTTGCATTTATCAAACTATAAGGACTTTTTATGGCATATACAAATTAAGTTTTGAATTACTGTAATGCATACTTGTCTATACAATACATACTTACAATTATATTATAAAAAAGCAACAACTTAGATGTAAAGCGATTTAGTGAACAGTTTACCTGACAAAACAAAATATAAGTAATAGTATGTTGTGAAGTAATTTAATGTAGCACCTTAATTTATCAAATCACAATTACATCTTCATAAATGTCAAAATATTGGACCAAATCAAGAGTTTCTCATATCTTGATCACAGAGAAATAGATGATTGCAGATGCAAAACAGAAATGAAGCATGTAATAGGCAGGGAAAAGCGACATTTAGCAATATAAGACCGATGCTAACATCTGAACAAATAATTTACATTTTCAATTTGAAAATCAAAAAGCTAATATTATATATTTTCAAATATATAAATATCATAAAAGCTATATATATATATATATATATATTATTGTGTGGTGTAGAAACATAGACAGCAAACTATGAGAAGAAAGAACTGACGCCTCTCCGATGTGGATATATATATATAGAAGAATGTCATTCTACTCATGTAAGAAGTTAACAAAGAAGTCCTTTTTTTTTTTTACGCCCGCTACTACTCGAGGCAAAATCTCAGGTTATTTTTAATGTCTAACCTGACATTGATTTTTACGTGAGTATCCTATTTTCTTGTACAGAGACAAGTGTGTCCCTCGCCATTCAGGCAGATACTCGCCGTTTTCGGAGGTACCCATTGGAGCTGGGTCGGCTCAGGAGCCGCCAGTCCCTGGTCGACGACACTCCTTCAAATGTTCTCGCCAGGTCTCGAGTTAATCCAGTCCAAATCCCGGTCGACGAAAAATCCTCAAATGCCGTCGCCCGGGTTTGATCCTGAATCACCCGGTCGCCAGAGCGGTGTTGTAACCACTACGCTAGCGCGGCTCAAAGAAGTCCTAAAAATGTAGATATCAAGACATTGACAGATCTCGTTATACAGTACAAGGGTCCACCATCAAGACAAGAGACAGATAAAGTTGGAGATCCATTTCAGCCAACATTCGATGCGCAGATGAAGTTGTGAATTATTGTAATACACAATTGTTCTTCCAAGACATAATGACTATTTACCACATAAAAGGGCCAGGTGTACAAATTTCCCTCACAAAAATATTCCTACATAAAAAAAGGAAGCAATAGTATATTATGAAGCATTTTAATTTAGCATTTGCATTTATCAAACCCACAAGAATGTTTCACAAATATACAAAGTATATTGTCAGTTAATTTCATGTAAAGTTGTCTTTACAAAACATAACAACTCAATGCAAAAGACACAAATATCACATGTCAAACAATTAACTGTACAGTTTTCCACACAAAAGAAACAATAAACAATTGTATGCTTTGAAGCAATCACGTTTAGCACTTGTATTTCTGTATCCGTAATTGATGTTTAACAGATACAAATAGGTGAACTTGAATATTATTTAAATGCTCCATTTCGTGCTGTCTTGTGTATTTCACTCAAATGGCTGGCAAGTATACGTATGAAAAGAAACACAACGCAGTGTAATCGATGTTCGAGCGGTTCCACAGACAAACGTTAAGCATGTCGTAAGAGGAAAGTAATATGACTTTGTGCTTGGAGCAACATCATCTTGTAAAAATAAATTGCTACAAGAAACCGGCGCGGCAACAGCAGATGAATGCTTGCATTGAAGTTGATAAAAACATAAAGCAAATAAAACTAAAGTTGACAATACAATTTACATCAGCCACGAGGAGTGTGGAAAGGTTGTGTTGTCTAGCAAGTACTTCTCTGGCACAATGCTGATTGATTTGGTTGCACAGAAAAAATGTTAGCATGTCATAAGTAGAAACTAATAAGAGTTTGTGCTTGAAGCTAGCAACATCATTTTGTACAAATAAATTGCTACAAAATACTGGCGCTGCAGTAGCACATGAATGCTTGCATGCACTATTCCTGCAAAGAGGCCAGCTTCAGTGGGTTCACCATGCTCGATGATGAGGTCTAAGGACAATTGTTTGCCTTTTGTCACATTAGTATGCTCCCATTACAGAGTATAATTTTGAGACAGGCAAAGAAGAAAGGAACTGAAAGGGTCTTCATTTCTACATGAACTTCGCCACATAAATTCGTCAATATATGAGGCAAACAATACCCTGCTCGTTCCAAACTGTCGTTTAAATTCCTTTTTGCACGCATCCACATGTTTTCAATAGTCTGTGTGTGCACTCTGGGGTCTTGAGGGTTCACAAAATTGTGCGCATGCACCACCACGGAATGCAAATAAACTCCACCATTTAACATAGCTATGTTATTGTATGACCCAAATCCGTCTGATACAATATGACTTCCTGGTACAATGTATCGTTCTATAAGACCTTCTAGCGTTCCTGATGTGCGGTCAGGAACTTCAAACAGGATACATTTCTTTGACACCCTCTCAATACCACCAAACACCCAGTGGCCCTCGTACCACCGACCTCTGTGATATTTTCTGTGGAAGAATTTGGATTCATCAATTTCCACTACTATGGGTTCACCACTATCTGAGATACCCCCAATCTCAGGTGGTCTTTGTGCTAGCCACTTTCCACATTCCTCTCGACAAAAATTGCACCAGTCCACTATATTCTGTTTGCTCACATTCACTTCCTGCGATATCCGTTTGCTGGGGGTATCAAATGCCCACAAATATATAATTAGCACTATCTGTTGCAATTTGAGATGACTCCTGGCAAAAAATGAGTCACTCTGGACACTGAAAGATTTATTGCATCGCCTGCACCTCCAGCATTTTCCATCAATGCCTCTCGCATAGTTACTCAGAACTGCAAATCTTGATTAAAAAGTCGATATGGATATCGTACGAATGTTTGCTTAAATCGTACGAATGTTTGCTTAAAGTCGATGTACAAAGTAAACGAAAAGTTACAATAGGACATCGGTGGGGCTAAGGTCAAAAGGTCTTACAGACGGGACAGCGGACAAGTAATTGCTCACATCCTACTTACATTTTGTCACTAATTTATGTTTAATAGTTCGTAAGCAATCTTTGTGTATTAAATATTTCATAAGGTAATTCCATAAGTCAGTTTTCAAGGGTAGCGGAAACATGATGATGTACGCAGTAATCTCTCAGGCGGCAAGGTTATGATGTCTGAAATTACACAATAATTTAAAAACCAGTAAAGCCAAAAACTGACTAACATCAAATATGGACAATACAGCAGTACTGTGATGGTAAAATGAGACAAGTCACAGTCAGGGACGTACTTAAAGTCATGAATATCTTCAACCTTTTTAGGGTCTGGTTTTACACCATTCTGGGTGTACAGCAATCCAAAAAATTGTATCGCAATTGCCTTAATTGTACACTTTTTGCTGGTGAATGTTAGCACATGGGCCTGTGCTACATGCATCAAGTTAATCAAGTTACGGACATGTTCATGTTCTGCCCTGCCATAGACTACAATGTTATCCCCTATAGCCACTGTGCCAGGACATTGCTCAACAATGTTGTCAATCTTCAGTTGAAAGATGTCTTGTGACACATTCAAACCAAATGGGAGTCTCTTGAAACAATATCTGCCAAATGGTGTTCGAAAAGTTGTAAGGAGTTGACTTTCCTCTGCTATCTCAACACTCCAGTATCCATGTACAGCATCTAGTTTAGAAAAATATCTGGCATTGTGGAATTTGTGAGTTATTTCTTCTACTGTGTGCATTTTGTGTGGACAGCGCTTTAGACTGTTGTTTAAATGTTTTGGGTCAAGGCAAATCCGAAGAGAACCATCCTGTTTCAAAACAGTTGTGACACTACTACACCAATCAGAATGCTCTTCAACCTTTCTAATAATGTCATTCTGCACCATCTTTTCTAGTTCTGTGGCAAGTTTATGTTTAACATGTATAGGATACTTTCTAGGTGGGTCTATCTTTGGTTCAGCGTTGTCTTTTTAAAAAAATCTTGCCTTTCCTGGATGTTTGCCTATTCTGTCAAACTGTTCTGGGAATCGCTGTTTAATGCCATCTACTCCAGTGATGTGTGGTTTTACTTAGTTAAGGCTTGACCTTCCAGACCAGTGGTCTTGGAATAGAGATTTATGCGTTGGCGCCATAATAGGAAAGATTCACTTTTATCATCTCGACCGGCAAATCGCATTTGGGGTGCGCTACGGTAGTTTTTGGCTGTCATGGTTTGACCTCAACGTTGAAAGTTAGTCGAACAAACTGTACTAACGTGTTATCGTGTAGCTTTTTCCATCGGTCCGGTATCGGCCGCTGCCACCATGTAATGTTTTTATGTATGTATATAAGCTTTACTACGTCCTCTTCACACGCACACATAAGTTTCACAATGCACACAGTAACGCTTGATTAGTTTGCCGCCATTCAGCTTTTGCTCGTACATGTGTAGTTTCGTATTTTAATGAATTATGTTACAAATGCTACTAGAGGCTGTTTGTATACATATCCACGGCTCGTGTAAGTATACATAATTACCCGACGCTTGATCTCAAACTGTTTTTGAGTAATAAATATATGTCACTTTAATGGTAATTGTTCTTTCTAATTTCTCTTTTGTGCATGTCGTAGATACAAGGCAGAAACGGGGTGAGATAACTTTGGTTATTTCCGTGTCGTTAAAAGCTATATGGGAGCTGCGGTAGCGCAGTGATTAGTGCACTGGCTTCCAAGCTCGGTGGTCCATGGTTCGATCCCCAGTTGCGGTGGGATTTTTTAGACCGCAAACGGCTCCGGGGTCGACCCAGTCTCATGAATTGGGTACCAGAGAAACTCTGGGAAGGTTAAGGCGGCCCATATATATTCCCAATATGCCTCAATGGGCGTGTAACGGGATCATTTATCTTTTACCTTTTAAAAGTTATTTGATAAGATTTAGATACACGCAAAGACACCGGAACCCTGGTATAGCACTGAAACAAATAATTATGTAGGAATTATGTGTTCTGAGAAATAAAGAAAACGTAAATTTTGGTTGAGAAATAAAGAAAACGTTAATTTTGTTTGGATTCATCGTGGGAATAAAATTTGATAAACCAACTGTGGTAAAGTGGGATATTATAAATATTTATAGGGGACTTAGTGTACTGACTGAGATCAGCTGTTAAGGTATCTGTATCTAATAAGTGTAGTGTATTACAGATGACCTTACTTGCTACCACATATTTATACCTCAGTCAGAATTATTCTGGAATATTGTGATGGCTACGTTGAATGTCTAGGGTTTTGTAAATGATGAAGTGTAAGTCACAACAATAACAGACAGATAAACAATTTAATTTATTCCACCACACTTGACAACAGTTTGACACTCACATACATATAACACTCTATGAGACTATCTTAAATGAGTCACTGGTAAATTTTCAAATATCAATATGTATTAAGTACTTTTCATTAATATATATATGTGTCCTGATTCAAATACAAAGTGAACCAGGAATCACAATCAATTTTAATTACAAGTTATATGTACAGAATTTCTCAATATGAATCTTGTAGTGACATATTTTATTAATATTATCTTATGTGTGTCAGTTGTGTAGTGGTACTATGAGGTAATACTGGTTTTGTTTTTTCAAGCTATGTTGGTATTTGTCATCATGACTTCAAGTGTTTGTTTCTGTTGGAACTAGTATTGGAGATGTTCTCAGTTCCTGGCATTAAAACAATTAATTTCCCCTCTTATTTTTATACAATGTCAGTTTAAGATGGGGTTACATAATGTTGAGCTCCGCTGGCCACATAGGCTTATCTTTCGTGATGTCGGCAGGAAAAGACTCCTCTGCTCGATTGCTCCCCTGTGTTCTGGAGACACCTCACTGTTTGCTATATGGACCAAGGAGTATGCTGTCCGCCTCTGGATTCAGCAAAGCTCTGACCAGGTGCTGCTTCAATAACTTTTGGACCACGGTCCCTGAAACAAGAAGGTTGTACCTCCTACTTCAGAACTAATTTATACTCTATTTCTACACTGAGCACAATACATAACAAACACTGAGTTCAGAGCGGTAGGCCAACTGTCAGCTTCATCTGAAATAATTTACTTCAGTATATTCCTCCCTAATGATTACTACGCCTCTGCAATTCCAGCATTATTTCTTTCTAGTCAATAAGCTAGGTGTCAGTGTACTGTTTGGCAATTCCATGTAGTTTTACTTTCCTCCGACACCTTCTGTTCAAGCTGGAGCACTATAGAGGCTTTACCTCATGTTCGCTACTGAACCACACATATATACAGACATAAATTATCAATTTACATTCAATTTTCATTAAAAGATATCAAATATTTCAAGCTTACCACAATTCATGGAAATAATACAGAATTACGTTGACTGGCACTGAATATAACACAATTTCGATCTGCCGATGTCCCAGGCTTTTATTTAGAAAAATATGCACTGGTGCTCAACGCACTGGTTCTGTAGTAAGTTTATTTGCAAATGTGGTGGTGACCTGACGCCTCTAATTGACTATATTGGCAGGTCTAACCAATCGTGCCATGTCTACCCAATCGTTTGAAAAAAAGTACTCCTACTCCCGTTTCCCCTGACAACGAAAGATAGTATTTATAGCCCGACTAATCGTGTTTAGCCTTACATTTATTGCGCTCCAATCAAATCGGATTTAACATGGAGACCCATTTCCCGTACAATGGTGGGGTGAAAATCTGCCACGATTCTGATTTGGGTGTTGTCTGACATCCCTCACTATTTCTTTTGGCTATAATTTGGTAATTCCTAGACTATTTGCGTAACGTTTAACATATTCTTTGTCAGCAAGTCCTAAGGAACCAAAATATACAAATTTAAAGGAGCTAAATGGCTGCGTTCAAAATATGCACTTTCTTCTACCTCCTGTTTACTTCGAATACGATGTGGTGTCTGGGTACTGTAATGTTTTCAAACGTAAACCAGTATAATGTCATATTTCCTAATAAGCGTTTTTCAGGATTTTAAAACCTAACTCTGGTATGGGTAGTGTTGTTTATCACTGTCGATTTGAAAACAAGCTAGTGCTTGTGGCCTTACACGCGTGATGGTAGTAATTGTGTATCGTGCGACTGTGGTAGTATTGCCTGCGTCCCTGCTTTCAGCCCTCCCTTCTTTCTATCTTTAGTCCATCTGTCTTTCGTTTTAGGTAACGTAGTGTATAAAAAGACATGAATGGAATTTTAAATCTAGGTCAACCTGCGTATCTCAAGGTTTTTCTTAGAAATGCAGCACATGTTTTATCGTAGAAAGCGGGTATTGAAGCAGTAGGCTTTTACTATCAACGTGAAACGTTACAATTTGCAGACAAAGTAGAAAACAAGGGGGATTTCGAGTACAGTCATTGTGACAGCACTGTTCTTTACCATTCTTCTTTCCTTTTATTGAATTTATGTGTTAGGCTTTACATTTACGTTTTAATTTATATATGTGGATTAGAATATTTCACGACACCAACATCGCTAGCGTGTAGCCCTACAATGGGAGTAACCAGGAATAGTGGATGGTGTAGAAACAGGTGGATCGAAGAGATGGCATACATGTAGAATACATCTGGTCGCAAAGTAACAACACACAAGGTAAACTGTACTTGCACAGGCTCAAAAATAAATCATTAACATAACCCAATCTATAGTCAATAGGAAGAGAAATGGTGACAAGATGTATCCCAGTCGCACTCTAGTTCTTATCCCAAATGTCTGTCATGATGAAATCTGCATGTCATTTTTTCATCATAAGTTTTCTTTATTATGTTAATGATTTTCAGGGGATTCCATGGTGATGGTGCCTCGTCAATTTCAGAAGTGGTTTTCTGTCTCCAGTCACCTGCAACACTTAACTATATAAATTGTACATACAAATAAAAATCAATTAAAATCAATTAGACCAGACTTGTGCAACTTACGGCCCAAGAGGGGCATCTAATTTTAGTCATGACATATGACAGTTGAACTGCAAATTGTCCTAGCTCACGATTATGCTAAATGTGTGTAATAATAAAAGTAGTGGGGTGAGTATCTGTCAGGAAAATAAAATCAGCCTGTTTGGGATAAATGTAAAATTATTTCTATTCTATAAAAGGTAAAGGTAAAGGAACCCGTTACACGCCCATTGAGGCATATTGGGAATATGGTGTTAGGCCCATATTATCTTGACCGTCGGCATTCTATTCTATGGTCAGAAAAAATTGCCTGCTACCAAGAACAATAAGTTCAAACTTTTAATCATCACCGACTGTTTTATTGTATGGCTGTGAAACATGGAGAACAACAAAAAACAACAACCACGAAGTTACAAACTTTCATAAATGTGGAACAAGAGATGCGAAGGAGATGTTGGTGATGGACCGGATACACACTCAAATGGAAAATTCTTCTCCTTCTTCTTTGTTCACCCTCAGACTTCTACATTAATGACTCTAATAAAGGCAGTAGTCAGCTCAGGGTTCCTGAAATCTCCATACAGTTGTCCATGTAGAGAAGTGGGTTGTTACCATATGCTACCCCGATCAGTGCTGCATGTTTGGTTGCCATATGCTACTCCATTCAATGCTGTATGTTTGGCAGGACTGCAACAGATGTTTGGCTGTCATGGGGCTGGTGCCACAGGTGCAGAGAAATGATGAATGATGATACGATCAATGTGAAGTCATCTAGCTCTATTGGGATTATCAGTTTACAGGGGAGATAAGAACGAAAACATAGACCTTGGAGCAGTGATGTTATCTTGACTTTGGAGGGAAGACTTTCAAGAAACTGTCCTTGAAAACAATATTAGTAAAGTTCTACATAAATTACATCATATAAACTGTTGTCTCCCTTTCGAAGGTTGGTTGTAATGGAGCACCAACAATTTCTGTCACTTGCCTTGATGGTACATTGATGGACTATTATCCGCCTCTCTCTGTACCATCATCATCACCCTTCAGCTCCCCAAGAAGCATTGCTGAGTTGTCGTCAAGTCTTTCCTAGCGAGTCTCATAGTTACATGCTTTAGTTTGAATTAAAGAGCCTTTCTGTTCGTACATTTTGTGTTATTAAACTTAGTTTAAAGTATTTGTTTGTTTGTTCATTAATTTAACTTTGACGTTTAACCAACTTTTGCGTTGAATGTATGTGGTGTCTCAAACACGTTACACCCCTGCAGCAGTTTGTGCTATTGGACTACCTTTACAGCTCTCAAACCAAAATGAATAAAAGCAATATTACTGTATACTGCAGAAGTATTGGCTTTGAACAAGCAGTTGGACGAAAGAGTTCAAGCACTTGAGATGAAAATCAAACCCAGGACTTAGTGGCTTGGACGAGGACAGCCCGCCTGGGATTTGTCAAACATAAAGCTCAGAACGATCATGAAATAACTTCATCGCGAATGTTCGAGGAAGCGCATAATTTGATGACGTGAAACATAATAATATTTATTTACATACCGTTATTTAAAGGATACAAATAAGTGGTCTATCAAAAGTATTAAAATATAGCGTTTACGTTGAACTGTGCGGAAGACGTTACTAGTTCTGGTATCGTCTACGTTTCTGGGATTTCAGTTGCTGCCCATGTCTTTAAGGGAAACATATACATACTCAAACATACGCAGTCAAAAGGTCTTACAGGCGGGTCAGCGGACAAGTAATTGCTCACATCCTACTTACATTTTGTTACTAATTTATGTTTAATAGTTCGTAAGCAATCTTTGTGTATTAAATATTTCATAAGGTAATTCCATAAGTCAGTTTTCAAGGGTAGCGGAAACATGACGATGTAAGCAGTAATCTCACAGGCGGCAAGGTTATGATGTCTGAAATTACACAATAATTTAAAAACCAGTACAGCCAAAAACTGACTAACGTCAAATATGGACAATACAGCAGTACTGTGATGGTAAAATGAGACAAATCACAGTCAGGGACGTATTTAAAGTATCTGGCACCTGGAGCGCATCCTACCATTCGCACCCGTGATCCTCAAGCTGTCACCCGGGGCTGATCACCAGTGGCGTAACTATAGTGTGAGGGGCCCAGGCTCCAAATTAAGTGGGGCTCTCTTTGTATAATTGGATTAATAACCATAATCAATTTTCGACACATCTGTATTAAAAATGTAACTGCCTATATCATCATCATCATTACATTTCGTGGCGAGATGGATGTTGGATAGAAAATGATAGCTTTAGTTCCAAGAAAATAGAGAATAGAACTGGTGAACTTATGTAGTGATGGCACAAGCTAAGTCAGCTAGCTAACTGCCCAGTTTTATATGGTAGCTGTAGAAGAGAGCTGTGAAGTAAGTCACCTTCTCGCTAGACCTATCTTATGCTCCAAGCGTTTCTTTGTTAATGGCTGATGTGAAATGCAGCTCGTTTATTATCCCTGTCAATTTTAAAATATTAAACAATTTTCTTAATTTCCACACAGTAACCAAATTTCTAACAGAACTGAGATTTAAACAAAATCAGTCAACTGAGATTTAAACAAAATCAGTCAACTGCGACTTATGCTGTTGTTATTGATCCAGCAGCGCATGGGGTCTCGCAGTGCCTAATCGCTTTGCGAAATGGTTGACGCACTCTTCTGTGGTTATGTCAATTTCTGGACCATACGGTTTTATGTCGCAGAGTCTGTTGTAGGCCTTGGAATCGCCATCTGATAACAAAACAGTGTAGCGTAGCTTGTGATTTGCCACTGAACGAAGTCAGAAAACCTCACAGGCTTTTTTATTTCCATCATTCCGGCTGACCCTTCGTAATTACGGCAGCAGTCCTTCTGATGCTCTGCTTTCCATTGTTCAAATTTGTCAAGCTGATTTTTCAGTTGCCACTGCCTAGTATTCTCGCAGATGTAACAGAAGGAAGACATAACGTGCGTATCGATGACCATGCCAGTCAAGATGTCGATAACACTGCCAACGCCTATCAGTGACTTATGACCTCTAGTTAGCCATGTTGCATCAAAGCTGACAGCGATGTAAATGACTTCCATTTTTATTAATGGCACGATGCTGACTCTTAGCATGTTCAGCTCGGACGATGCTGACGGCACGTTGAAATACTGTAGAGTTGTGCATGGTATCCAAATGATCAAAAATTTGATTTCATATTTCTGTACGTAGGTTTAGCACAGACAGTGTTATGAGAAGCACCATTCTTGCTCGCGCTAAAGCTCATTATTATATCAGACCGACTTGAGCCAGCGGTGAAAGGCACTATTAGATCAGTGATTTGAACTATAGGCCTATCGGATACAGGTATGCAGACATACTTTGATGATAAGCCTACATCAGGTTGGTTATCATTCACCGCTGATTCGGTCGTAACATTGCTGGAAATTACACACTTTCGACGTGCTTACCTTTTTTCCCCATTTTGAAGTAATAGAACACAATTTAATGAGATTTAGACTGTAATCAAGAGAAACACGTCGTATTACGTACGACGTTCAATGAAACAAAGTTATTTGTTTACGGTCGGAAGTACATGTCGTTATGTTCCGGATTTGCGCAGAGAAAGCTGAGCGTTGTTACGACCAATCAGAAAGATAAACACCAGTGCTTCATGAATGGGCCTTGACTAAAAGAATGGGGTCACTGCGTCACCTCTCTTTATAAGGAAGTTGTCGTAAAACGATGGAAAATTTTGAATACCAAATCAACGAGAGCTATGTGAAATAAAGGTTTCGAATTTGCTATAATCCGGAAGATTAAAAAATCCGGCCAAAAATCCCTTTTTCAGCGATACCAAATACTTCGCGATGCGCTCAGCGTAACTAGGGTATTATTGAGAGAGAAATCGTGCATTTTCGGCACAAATTTGCAAATCATAGCTTGGGGGTAGTGCCGAAAAAATGCTTTTTGACACATTGAATGCATTTTTTTATGTCATACAACCTTGCTCAATCGATTCCTTGAAGATTATTTTTAAAAATAAGCTCTAAAGTAAAAAAATCGATATTTTGTACCTAAAACCAGATTTTCACTGCCGTGCATCCCTTTAATAGATTCAGACATTTTGTTATAGCCTAGCAGAAGAAGTTCAAACTCTCTACAAAACTCTACCGGCAATTACTTGTAAAAAATTGTCTCTTGTTCCATTATTCTCTATCCTATTGTATCTATTTACACTTGAACGACAACTGTCAATCAAATAAGAGGTCACGTTTACGTTTCGAAGCATCGCCAAATCGATACATTTTTTATTGCTTCATGCCTTTCTTTCTTTCATATATGTATATATATATATATATATATATATATATATATATATATATATATATATATATATATATATATATATATATATATATATATATATATATATATATATATATATATATATATATATATATATATATATATATATATATATATATATTGTAAATATCAAAGGTGATTCCTCAGTTTAAAAACAAATATGTTCGCGTTGCGCGCTGGTTGTATACACGTCTGATGCTTCCTCTCATACGTATGACTGCAGGTTTTACGTTTGATGCCAAAGTCCAGCAATCTGGGCCTTGATGATTCATAAACTGCAGTGTAATTCTCTAAAAGGCGATTATTAATTACCGTCAGCATCTCTCTCTTATCCATATACAATGCACCTTCAACGGGTGCTCTTGAAGCTAGTCTGTTAGCTCTTTCATTGCCGCGTACGCCTGCATGACCAGGACAGTAGATGCACACCAGATCCTGAAGATTCGAGGCTTCTATGGAAATGTTCCTTTCATGCCGGAGCCATCCACTTTGGACCTTCCGAAGCATGGATTGTGAGTCTGAAACAATAACTGTCTTTGTTAATGAAGTTTCAGGCAGCCATCTTAAGGCTGCAGTAGCTGCCTCTACCTCCATTCACAAGCTGCTTGTTATCACGTAAGACTCGCTTATTGGTGTAAAGAAACAAAGATGTAATTTTTTGTTGTTGTTGCCCTTCTGAACCATTTTAAATAAGCGTATATATATATATATATATATATATATATATATATATATATATATATATATATATATATATATATATATATATATATATATATATATATATATATATATATATATATATATATATATATATATGTTAAGTCCTTTTTACGCGACGGAGATAAGTGTGTGGTGTGTGAGACTTTCACATGCCAGTTTATTTTTGATAGACACACATGTGAGCGCATCTGATATAGATGTACTTTGTTTAAATATTTATGCGTACTTTTCTGCATCACCATTGAATGCAGATGACGCACTTTTGTTGCGTTGATTTGTTGCTATACAAATCATACCCTTGAGGCATTGTAATATTTCGGTCCTCGTTGATGGACGCATATTTTCTGGTGTTCTGTCTGTAAAGTAAAGAGAAGACCCATACTTACGAATATATTGAAGTACTCAAGAGTTTTTGTTCCTGAGGGATTATTCCAGGAATTCGTTTAAATTTTATAATTATTGCCTGTTAACGGCACGTTTCAAGGTCTCTTGCCTCAAAGACCCAGAGCCCTATTTGTCAAGGCAGAACTTCCATTGTATCTGTAATGATCAATGGCTAGTGCGTCCCTCTGAACATTAGGAGCGAATATATATATTAAAATAAGCTGCAATTCGATGAAGTTTATCCGAATTGGTCAGGACGTTTGACCTTGTCATTATTAAAACTGGCATCGTCAGTCAAAGGCCATATCGATAATAATGTATTTTCTGCAATGAAACTATGATGCCATGTACTGTTACCACTTGCCTGTGATGTGGAATGTCCAAGTCTCGTCCTGAATAAAATGATGTCGATAATGTTACTTACGAGTCCAGCCTGCTTGACTTACCCGTCGTTGCTGTTACGTGACACATCATTGTCGGTGGAATCAGTCAACATAATACCAGCCCAAACACATACTTAAATCAACGAGTTAACAATTGGTGGGCCAGTCTACGGGAGAGGAAAATGTTTTTCATTCAAGAACTCATGCAGCAGGTTACGATACCATATCAAATTTTCGAATATGTCAAGATCTTTCAAATCGACAACTTCAAGGACACAACTTTTCTCTGGGAAATTCACGTAACGGTCAACCTCCTTGACCTTTGGTGATCCGGTCGTCAGCACCTGCAGCGAGGATCAACTGTGGACTACATCACGTTCAGTCTACAGGCTCATCCATGAAACACCCGAGACCCATCGTCGATTAGTGACGCGAAGGCCGGGATTTTTTCTTTATAAAAAGATAAGTGGTCTCTTTAGTTTGTACTCTGTACCACTGTTGCATGTAATTGATGATCCCTTTCTTTAATATGTCCACTATTTATCTTAATGTTCTATGTTCCATGTTCTACGTAGGCTGGTTGGGAGGTGACTTACGTAGGAAAACATCCCAGATTCACCCCCGGGCCTACGTAAGTGTTCTATAGGGACATTTTGCAGACTTCCCACAGTGGAAGTTCCCAGCTTATGTTTGCTGAAGGATTTTTTAATCCACTGCGTTTGTTGTCTGTGACACCTAATTGTTTAGAAGTGATGTGCCGTTTTCAATATTGTTATTGTAATGTTTTTCTTTCACTGTGTCTTATTTTCATGATTTACTTTGTTTGTAATCGTTATTCTCAATCTTACTGTCGTTAATTTTTATACAAAGTTATTGTTTTTACCCTGTGCTGTTACTTGTCTAGTTTTCTTCTTCGCAGCTATTATTGCAAGCTTTGCAATATTTTTCCTCTTTAGTTCTACTTTATTGTTTCTTTGATTCCTGCGGACGTTTTCATTCGTTCTTTAGTATCTTGTCTTTGTAACTGTTGTTCTCATTGTCTACATCTTGCGTTATCTATTTATATGACTTCTTACTTGATTTTTAATGCATGAACAATTGATGGCTAGGTAATAATATAATATATTTCTGACATTGATAATAATTTGTATACAGTTTCTGTGGACAGGAACTTGTCACATGTTAAGTAAGGGATAAATCCTAACCTTTTAAAAATTATTTGACTTTGTAAGTTAAACACTTATAGAAGTAAACAACATTGTTGAAGGCGATCTTCTCTGTTGTTCTGGAACATTCAATTTGACAACAATGTTCCATATAATGTCAATAAAGTGGTTATAAATTCTGGCCATGTTAGTTGAGTTCTTATATGGTTTCATTCAAGATTTTTCATCGTGTCAATTGGTGTTGCTTTACGCGAATGCAGGGTGGGGTAGAAAAACGTGTGGGCAAACATTTGAAAGTTGCAATTATATTGAACTTGTAATTCCATTGACGTGATAAATCGGTTCATTGAGTCCATACATTTATTCACAGTGATACATACATGATGATCAATTCCAATAGGGGTAGAGCGTAAGTCCATATAAGTCATGCATAAATTAATCAACAACGTAGACTGCTGGTTATGTGTCAATGTCCGTTATGAGGATACAATGCAGTATTGTCGTCAGAACGTCACAGCTATATGCACGAGCAGATAGACATGGCTACCTGCCGACAGTGAGACTGCGAGTCTGAATATATTCATACGAATTTGACGATTATTCTTCTCCTTCTGAGAATTCTAGTTAAATACTAACCTCCATATATTTCCCTCTCATATTGAGTTCTAGGACTGACCCTGGTCCATCAAAAATACACATATAAATGGCTATATCATGCCATTGAACTGGAAGGTTAGAAAAACGCCGCTATTCAGCTTGGCGGTCAAGTAACAAAGGGTCACGTTTCTTAGTTACCGACTGTGTCCTAAACAACGCTATACACGTCATAATCGATCGTGTATGAAGCGTTCAGTAATTGAAACATCTATCGCAATATATTAAATGTCTTAACCTTTACAATTGCACGTCTGGTAACCTTTAGCAGACGGCGTTAATATCATATACCGTAACAATTCCCTGTACACCGGGGAAAAAAAAATCGATAGATTTTTTTTTCAATATCTATCCGACTTAACAATTTTTCAAAAAAATTTAACACAATTGTGACATATGGCCGACGATGTTCTGAGTAGAACCGTGTTGCGGTCATGTCAACTAACTATTTGTCATAGTCATCTAACATAAATCACATTATATATCAATATTATACATATTATTATATCAACTAAATAAATGTCCAATGTTAATAGTGAATGATAAAATTAAATTAAAGTAAGGTCTGTCGTATTAGTATGTCATATAGGAATTAATTTGACTAATTAAAATTAAATTAATTAATTAAACTAAGAGATAAATTATTAAGGTTCTAATGTAACGCGATGTTATGAGAGAAGAAAAAGACAAAATAAGTGAGAAGAAATAGAAAGAAATTCGAATATAAGTTTTAACTTAATTGTGTGTGTTAAGTGTTAGTGAATAATAACTATCTAATTTAACTAACTAAATAATGTATAGGTACATTGAAAAAAATTATTAATCTAATACTTGTGTGAGATTTATTTTCTCTTTTCATAATTTCTTCTTTTAGTATTTCGTTCTCTTTTTTGTTCTTTCATTTCATTTTTTTCTCACATTTCATTTTATTGATAATAATTCAATTAAGAAGTTAAGTTAACTAATTAATTAGTATAGGATATGATGATCATCCGTAGTCTTGATCCTGATGAATTCTTTTAGGCAAAATGTTCAAACGTTTACGTTGGAAAGAAATGTCATTTATCCCAGCATCCAAGAATTAAGTGCACCTAGGATAATAAGTTCGACTTGTCGTCAGATATTGTTCCATGATTGATCAATGATATTAGTATATCGTGTATGGACATTAGACGAAGTTCGAATGTCAGTATATATACCTTGATTGTCTTGTAGTTCAATTCTGTGATGCATATAGTGTATATAAAGTTTAAATTGAAGGCAAGGTTAGTTCCTTTATAGTTGATACTTCGTTCCATCCAATGTAGTGCTGATTGAAATAGTTTAAGAGTGTCAATGTTGATTATTCGTCGTCAATAGGATTACGTGACAATGCATCTGCCACAATATTTTCAGTGCCAGGTATGTGTTCAATGGAGAACTCGAATGGCTGTAGGATGATTGAATATCTGGCAAGTTTCTGGCTTGTATGATTCGATCGACGCAAGGATGCTACAGCACGTTGGTCCGTCTGTATGGTGAAGGGAGCACCAAGCAAGAACTTTTCAAGTTTGGTTATTGCCCAGATCACAGATAAAAGTTCCTTGTCGACTGTTGAATACTTTGTTTCTGCCGGCTTCAGCTTTCTTGAAATGTATAACGTAGGATGTAGAATGCCATCATGGTTCTGGAGCAGGCATGCACCAATGCCGTAGTTACTAGCATCTGTTCGTAAGAAAAATCTTTTGGAAGCATCGGGAAGTCTTAAAATTGGTTCATGCGAGAACAAATTTATAATTTTGTTGAAAGTTTCATTGCATGTACCAGTCCATGTCACCTTCACCGGCATATCTTTTTTTAACAATGAAGACAATACAGCCGTGATGGATGACAAGTTTGGTATGAATCTACTGTAATATTGAACAAGTCCTAACAAACTCCTGACCTGTTTCTTCGTCTGAGGAACTGCTATGTTTAGAATTTTGGAGACTGTACTAGGTAACGTTCGAATATATCCCGATCCAATGATATGTCCCAAAAAGGTTATCTCATTACACGCGATTTGCACCTTTGTAGGTTTAGCAGTTAGATGATAATTCCTTAGAGTGTCAAAAACATATCTAAGTCCCGAAACATGTTCCTCAAACGACGAACTAAACAAGCATATGTCGTCAATATATGTAATAACGTCTGGTCTACCTGATAAAATTTGTCGCATCAGGCGAATGAAGGTAGCTGGCGCATTAACAAGCCCAAAAGGCATCACATTCCACTGGTATAGACCTTGTGGAGTGGAAAATGCGGTGTAGTACTTAGCCTTTTCGGTCAGTGGTATCTGCCAATAACCTTTAGTTAAGTCTATCTTACTAAATATAGTTGCGTTGGATAGACGTGGCAGTAAGTCGTAGATAAGTGGATGTGGTTCGCTGTCAACTATAGTCTTAGCATTTAATTTTCTATAATCAACACATAGTCTGATGTTATTGTCCTTCTTCCGGACAATCACTAATGGAGAAGAGAATGGCGAATTACTAGTCTCAATGATTCCCAGAGACAACATCTGTTCAAGTTCCTTAGTAGTTTTAGCAAGGAAATGTAAAGGACAGAATAGGGATGTACACGAATAGGTGTATCATCATTGAGAGTAATGTCATGACTGATAGCCGATGTGCGACCCGGGACGTCGGTCAACACATCTGGATAAGATTGTAATAGATTAGCAATCTGTAGACGCTGTTGCGGTGTAACCGTTGAAGAGATGGTTACATCCCGCCAAGATTCAGTAGGTTGAACTACTGGTACAGGTAACGGTAACTGTACCTCAGGAAAAGAAGATTCTTCTTCCTGGATGACAGATAAGTTAGAATAATGACAAGTGGATACTGTGTTGTCATCTAGTTCATGAAAAATTGACTGTAAGTGTTCAGGACGTGTATGAAATTGCTTGAGCATGTTAATATGAAATATCTTTTTGTGTCCCCTGATATCTAAGACGTAATCAACGTCGGAAATTTTATCAATGACTTTGTAAGGACCATTCCAAGATATCAGTAATTTATTGTTATTGTGAGGAAGTAACACATAAGCTTCGTCGCCTGGGAATAATTGGCGTAATCGTCGAGACCTATTTTGTAGAGATCGAGCCTTAGCTTTTGCAGCCTCAGAAGAAGCTGTTGCCAACTGGCAAGACTCAATAATGTTCTTCCGAAGATTAATTACGTACTCGTAAGATGACTGAGTGTCCTGAGTCATCTCCTCGTCAATTAATAAGTTTTTTATTAGTCCCATAGGACCTCTTGGGGGAGCACCAAAAACTAATTCAAAGGGAGAGAAGCCAGTTTGTTCATGCGGTACCTCCCGATAAGCAAATAGAACAGCTGGGAGTGCTCTGTCCCAGTCATGAGGGTGCTTAGCAGTAACCTTATGTAGTAGTTGTTTAAGTGTACGGTTAAGTCTTTCAACCGCCCCATTACTCATAGGATGATAAATACTACTTAAATTCCTATCAATGTTCCAAGTTTTCATGACTTCCTTCATGGTGTCAGATATAAACTGTGACCCATGGTCTGATAAAAGTTTTCTAGGAAACCCTATTCTAGAAAAGATGAGATGTAGTGCATCAGCTACATCTGTGGTAGTGGTGGTCTTTAATGGGATAGCTTCTGGCCATCGTGTGCACAAATCAATGCACGTAAGGACGAATCTATGTCCTCTGGCCGATGGTAGCAATGGACCAATAATGTCTATTGCCATCTTGTCAAAAGGTCTTACCGAGATATCGCAAGCCTGAATAGGCGCCGTGTGAAAAGCTCCACGTGCTTTCACTTCTTGGCATGTAGTACAGGAACGTACATACTGCGAAATATCTCTTGACACTCCTGGCCAAAAGAATGAAGACAGTACTCGAGATCGTGTTCGAGTATATCCCATATGTCCAGCACAATGTGAGTCATGTGCATGTTGAAGAATGTACCGTCTAAAAGTATACGGGACCATAACTTGTTGTTTCATTTGTGATTTGTCATTAAAACATCTAATCAATATGTCATTTTTAATAACAAAACAATGTTTGTTATTATTACCTGAGGATAGATTGTCAACTTTATCAACCAACTTAAAAAATTTTTTTTAAAGATTTATCCTCTTTTTGTTTGGTTGCAAATGTTTCCCTGTCAATAGGTGAATTGACTACAAATTCCTCTTGGTTGTCTGCATCCATTTTATTATCATCAACTTTCTCCATGAGTTGAGTCTGCGCTCTAGTCGTCACGGCGTTTCCAGTGCATAGGTTATGTTTCTCCCATTCTATAATCTCATCTGGAGTACAATCTTTACTGCCGTGTATACGACCAACCATCAAATCAGCTATAGGCTTTTTTAGCATACATACTTTTACGTTCCCTGTGAAGAAAGGTGTGTTAACATGAATAATAGCTGTGGGGTAGAACTCAATGGTTCCACCAAAAGTCATGCAACGGACATATTCCCCCGTTGCACAGCTAGGATGTACCAGCGACTGTCGTACACCAATCGTTGTGGATCCCGAATCCCTCAACACTGAGACGACGGATCCATTAACTAATCCCCTGTTAAAAATTAGTAGGCCTGTTCCATCGTTGACTGCAAGACCTACCTCTGGTGTAATATGTCCGCAGTTAAGCACTGTTTCTTTCGCCTTCTGAAAAATAAGATTGCATTGCTGGCAACTATTTGCCACATTATAATTAATAGCAAAACATGCAGCAGAAGACTGTGTTGTATTATTGTCAAGTGGGACCTGAGCTATAGGGGTAGTATTATTTGTAACTGCCGCCCCTGTATTATGGTTGTAATGAGATGATCCACGAGAATGAGATCGATTCCGAGTATAATTGTTAAAATTATCTCGTCGCCCTCTATAGTAACTATTATCTCGATGTCTCGAGCCATGATTATTACCATTCCAGTTATTATTATTATTGGGAGTATGTGATCGATTATAATGAGTGTTATGTTGACCATTGTGGTAGTTTGTTTGAGGTGAATAATTTCTATCTCGTGATCTACCTCTGTTGAACTCATTTTTATTGTTGAAATCATTATTATGTCCCTTCTGAAAGTTAACATTGTGATTTCTTTGGAACCTGCTTCTGTCTACACTGTGATGTCTTTGTTTGTTATTATGATTGTAGGCCATATTAGACGCCACAGGTAGAGGTTCTCTTAATGAGGAGTTAGAAATGGTTGCATTCGGATGTGCCGAACAGTAGTTTAAAGAAATTTTTTCTAACTCATCCATAGTACCTGGTTTACGCTCCTGCAAATATGCAAAAAATGGCTGGCTAACCGAAGATAATACCTTATCCCGCAGTAGTAAATCAACTAATTTGTCGTATGATTTGTTGACTTCTGCCAGTTCAACCCATCTATTAAATGTATTGCGTATATTCGCAATGAATCCTGCAAAATCCTTTGGAGATTCAGGTAAAATTCCCTTAAATTTCAACCTACAGTGTTCCTCGTCCAGGTGAAACCTTCGTAAAAGCAAGGACTTAATAGCACCGTAGTTATTAGCTATTGATGGGTCAGCATTTTGAGAAGCTGTCAATGGTTCTCCAACCAAGAATTCATTTAACTTGAGTACCCATGACTCTTCAGGCAAATGGTTTGTTTTGCAAGTCTGTTCAAAACGTGACAGGAACGATGAAAGGTCGTCCACGTTCAAGTTGAGAGTGGGTAATTTAAAGTTGTAGAAATGTTTAGGTTGGCTGGATGATGATCCATTTTGTGCGTTATTATTCTGGTTTGCATCAGCACTTTGTGCTTGTAATCTTGCTGTCTCCAATTTAATACGCGCCAATTCCATTTCTTGTTGTAAAATAATTTCCTCTCGTTTCAATTTATTCTCTTCTTCCTGTTTGGCGATTGTTCTTTGCTCTTCTCTTTCACGTTGAGCAATCTCTCTCAGTCTATTTTCCTTGTCAATTTGCTTCATCTCACGTTCTGCTTCCTCTTTCTTTAATGCAGCCTTTTGTTCCTCTTCCTCTTTCTTTAATGCAGCCTTTTGTTCCTCTTCCTCTTTCTTTAATGCAGCTTTTTTCTCTTCTTCTTTTCTTTCATATTTTTCCAGTTCTGATTCAGCAAACTGACGAAGTTCTTGAGATTTATAACCATATTCCCGACCACTTTTAACGAAATGGTCTATAGTAAGCATTTTGACTTTTATCTGTAAGTAATTATTGATAATTACTGATTAAAATAGTCAATAGTAGCTTCAGAGTAATTATTATACTTACTCAACTTAGAAATATTCAATATAAGTAATCACAATAGTACTGAACTTAATGTCTAAGTTCAACTAATAGACAATATTTTGTAACAATATTGTATCTAAATAATACTATATCATAAATAGTTATGATATCTGTTAAATATAATGTAATTATATCACACAATTAATCTCAATATCCAATAATGTTGGGTATAATTCCTAGTAATTATATTGTTCAATGTACTAAGTCACTCTCTTAGTACCAGAAAAGTATATTAAATAATATACAATGGGTCTATTACCTCAAAGGTAGCTATAAGATTATTTTATTTTGTCAATATATATATTATATTATTATGCCCTAGGCATCTCTGATAAATTGTAGTGCTACTTTCTTGGACTATCACTGCATAATTATGCAATGTCCCATATTAACCTTAATTATCAGAAAAAATTAATTAAATTAAATTACAAGTGTATTATTGCATATAATATCATATTATTAATGTAGTATTAATATATATTATGAGGACAAACAAAACAATGATGCAACTAAAGGGTACAAACAATGTTAAGACGCAAACAAGACATTTTCACAATTAAAAATGAATTTATGAACTAAATAAAACAAGCGGAAATGTCACAGACCAAATGAAGGGTCAAGGTCTGACCCGAGGTCAACTGAATATTCAAAGTACACACAAAAAAAAAATGACTCCGAAAAATGATGACGTCACAGGACTCATAACGGACGAAAATTTAACAATCATAAAATAAATGATAGTCAGAGGAGACTGGACGAATAGTAACGAACATGGTACAGAACTGAATAAAATTATTAACTGAGTACGAATAAAATACACCAGTTATCTACGAGACAGTACAGCTAACACAAATCGTCAAACGGTAGCAAATTTGGACAACAAGTCCAATGTCAAACCTCAATGGGGTTTCCAAAGGTGCAATCGTTTGACTGCCCTAAGAAACGACCGAAATCAATTCAGGCATCGTGAGAGCCGCAGAATCTAATTTCAGTTCATCCTCCCTACCTCCCACGATTAGTAACAAATACATACGATGGAAAACAAATTTAACATATATACATGAAAATACATAGACATGCCTGATCAAAGCAAAATGGACTCAGCACTGTTATTTATCGACCGACAAAGGTCACACTTAAATGACTTATCTTTTGTGCTCAGTTCGGACTCCTGTCGATGACGGTATGCACCAACGGTGTAGAAGTATGTCTGACTGTTTGCTCTTGATGCATATACAGGGTTTATTCGTTGACTTTGTTATTTTTTTCCTCCGTAGAAACTAGGCTTGCTGCTGTCAACTTGTATGGCATGTACACGAACTTTGGTGACGTAAGGTTGACCTCTTGTGGTAACTATGCGTCATTGGTCATAATTCAGCACATCATGTGATCGTCCTTCAAATGTAAACAGTTGTTAATTTCCGAATTTTTTTTTTTCGATCCCCAATCAATGGACACCATCTGTTGAAGGCGATCTTCTCTGTTGTTCTGGAACATTCAATTTGACAACAATGTTCCATATAATGTCAATAAAGTGGTTATAAATTCTGGCCATGTTAGTTGAGTTCTTATATGGTTTCATTCAAGATTTTTCATCGTGTCAATTGGTGTTGCTTTACGCGAATGCAGGGTGGGGTAGAAAAACGTGTGGGCAAACATTTGAAAGTTGCAATTATATTGAACTTGTAATTCCATTGACGTGATAAATCGGTTCATTGAGTCCATACATTTATTCACAGTGATACATACATGATGATCAATTCCAATAGGGGTAGAGCGTAAGTCCATATAAGTCATGCATAAATTAATCAACAACGTAGACTGCTGGTTATGTGTCAATGTCCGTTATGAGGATACAATGCAGTATTGTCGTCAGAACGTCACAGCTATATGCACGAGCAGATAGACATGGCTACCTGCCGACAGTGAGACTGCGAGTCTGAATATATTCATACGAATTTGACGATTATTCTTCTCCTTCTGAGAATTCTAGTTAAATACTAACCTCCATATATTTCCCTCTCATATTGAGTTCTAGGACTGACCCTGGTCCATCAAAAATACACATATAAATGGCTATATCATGCCATTGAACTGGAAGGTTAGAAAAACGCCGCTATTCAGCTTGGCGGTCAAGTAACAAAGGGTCACGTTTCTTAGTTACCGACTGTGTCCTAAACAACGCTATACACGTCATAATCGATCGTGTATGAAGCGTTCAGTAATTGAAACATCTATCGCAATATATTAAATGTCTTAACCTTTACAATTGCACGTCTGGTAACCTTTAGCAGACGGCGTTAATATCATATACCGTAACAAACATGTCGAATTTAGATTACTTTATTAAATAAGGTAAATAATTAGGAATGGACACTGAGGAGATAAAACAATTCGCATTGGTCAAATATTAAAAGGCTCAACAATTTGAATTGCAGAAACGTCAGATGGAAGCTGAAGAAAAAAGAATTCAGATGGTAGCTGAAGAAAAGAGACTTCCGATAGAGGCCGATAAACAGAAGCTTCAGATGGAGGCTGAAGACAGAAAACTTCAAATGCAATTACAGGCTGCTGAAAATGAAAACCGGAGACTACATGAGCAAACGTTGATAGCTTTAGAACTTGAAAAACTCAAAATATTGAACGGAAATAATTCTCATACTGCTCCTGATAATCATGCTTCCTCTCACAAGGACAATTCTAGGTATTTCAAAATCAAGTTGCCACACTTTAAATCACCCTCCGACGATATACTATTTTATCTAAATAGATTCGAGACCGTATGCGAAGCGCATAAAATTCATAGGTCGGAATACTGTGTACGTCTGATGGAATTGCTTTCAGGTGAAGCAATGACGACTGTTAATATGTTGCAAGAACCTGACAAAAATAACTACGATGCCGTCAAAGCTGCTCTGCTTAAGAAATTTCAACTTCATGAGAAAGGATATCGTCTCCGTTTCAAATCTTTATTACCAGAAACTGGATAGGATTTCACTGAGTTCATAGCAAATATACGCCTCACATTTAATAGGTAGATTGAGCTCTCGGGGATTGAACATACGTATGAAGCCATAGTCGATTTAATGCTTCGCGATAAATTCATGACTTCAGTCAATGCATCATTCCTTTCTTTTCTACATGAACGGAAACCCACACATTTAAATGATATGGAGCAATTTTATCGACAATACGTCACAGCCCATCTAAATATGATTGTTAGCCATTCTCAGATCAGAGAAGGATTACCTGTTGCCTCTGCTATGCCGCACGGAAATCATTTCCGCAATCGATCACATAGTGCTGATCGGAACTTTAGAAAGGGATACTATAAGAATTTAAATTCTTACAAAGGTAAACCATTCCGTGGTAATTCTCCAGCACAACAAAACTGGAGGCAATCTAATATTCCACAGGATTTTAATAGATATAATTCTGGAAATTTTAGAAGAGATAATCTCAACAGTGATTGGCAATCACGATCTAATTTTTCTCAAAACCAACAAAATTCTCCACACAGACATTTTGGTCAAAGGGAAAATAATTACCACAGTACTTCACAGAATATTTTGAGGACCTTCTCAATAGACCAGCTCCACAAAACCCCCGGACTGAAGAAGAGCTACAAATTAACGGTGAAAGACCAACGAAAGAAGAAATAAAGAAAGCCATAAAGCTTCTAAGAGATGGAAAAGCGTCTGGACCTAATGGCATTCCAGCAGAGGCCATCAAAGCAGATATCGACACGGCTACAGAGATGTTATATAAATTACTTGGTAAAGTCTGGGAAAAGGAAGAGATACCAGCAGAATGGAAGGAAGGATATCTGGTTAAGTTGCCTAAGAAGGGAAATTTACAAGAGTGCACAAATTATAGAGGAATAATGTTACTTTCAGTGCCAGGAAATGTATTAAACAGGATTATCCTTGAAAGATTAAAAGAGTCCATAGACAAGAAACAGAGATGAACAAGCAGGTTTTCGACAAAACAGATCCTGTACAGACCAGATAGCCACTTTGAGAATAATAGTTGAACAAAGTCTGGAATGGAATTCGCCACTATACATCGGATTTGTGGACTACGAAAAGGCATTTGACAGTGTAGACAGAGAATCACTTTGGAAATTGATGAGGCATTATGGAGTTCCCCTGAAGATCATTAATTGGAGGGACAGACAGTGATATCAAAATAAGAATACAAAAAGCAAGAGGAGCTTTCATTGCATTGGGAAATATATGGAGATCAAGAGAAATCGGATCCAACACGAAAATAAGAATCTTCAACTCGAATGTGAAGTCAGTCCTATTGTATGGCTCTGAGACATGGAAAACAACAAAGACAACTACCAAAAAGCTACAGACTTTCATAAATGGATGCTTGCGTAGAATAGAGGGATTAAAATGGTATGACAAGGTTACCACCGTGGAACTGATGACAAGAACTAGACAAGTGCCAGTAGAACAAGAGATGAGAAGAAGACGATGGCGATGGATAGGACACACACTGGGGAAACCTGTTGATAGCATTACAAGGCAGTCCTTGTTCTGGAATCCCCAGGGCAAGAGAAGCAGAGGTAGACAAGAAGCACATGGAGAAGAGAGCTGGAAACAGAGGTGAACATGATAAGGAGAACGTGGAAAGAACTTGAGATGATGGCACGTGACAAGAGGACTTGGCATGTGTTTGTTGAAGGCCTATGCTCCTTTGGGAGTGGAGGGTTATGAATGAAACTTCACATTCGGGTTCAAATCAAAATAATGGTCCCAATAGAGGAAATAACAATAATCCCTTCAGGGATAATATTCAAAATCGATCTAGATGTAGAGATAGATCTTCAAACGATAGGTCACATCGCCATGCTAACTCAGCTCAGCATGATCTTCAAACAAATTTAGATCAGGGTGACGGTAATGATGTTCATAATGCATCATCGTGTTCTCTTGATTTTGAGCAGGCTTCTCGTTGTCCCGAGTGCACAACGTTATTTCAGCCAAAGGCGATTACAACTTTGAGTTGCGGTCTTCCGCTGCCGACTCTTCCTGCCATGTCTGCCATGTCTGCCCTTGATGGAACTGGCTCTCTTGCTTTGCACAAGGGACTTACGAACAATATTCCCGTGTCAGTTCGTTTTTCGATTCAGGTTGTTCTACGTTGGGAATTAGGCAATCCTTGGTTCACCCGTCATGTGCAATAGGTAAAATAGTAAAGTGTATTACTTTCGGTGGTACAGTCGAGACTTTTCCGACTGCCATCGTTCACATAGCCACACAATTTTTTACAGGTAACATACACGTCTGTATGCTTCCGGCACCAATAGCTGATCTTATAATCGGACGGATACATGGAGTTACAGAGTATACTGCACAGATTGCCATCTGGGAACAGCAACACATACATGCTGCTTATGCAGTTACAGCTAGAGCACGAGCTCAGGATCTTTTACTGGTTCCACCTGCCATAACTCATGAATTACATAATGATGATGCTAACTCTATTATGTCGCGGGAGTCTTTTATTGAGCTCCAACAAAAGGATGCATCATTAAGGAAATTTTTTCTGTTGGCTCAAAATAATAACACAAATCATGAGACGAACCTTAAACATTGGTTCTTACTTAAAAATGGAGTACTAGTTCGGATGGTACGTGATTCTACTTCATCCGTACGATCTCAAATTTTGGTACCTACAGACATGAGAGTGCGTATCTTATGACATGCTCACGACTCTCAGTGCGCTGGTCATATGGGTTTCTCACGCACTAAATCTAGGGTGCTTTCTTCTTTTTTTGACCAGGCCTTCATAGGGATGTAACTATCTATTGTCGCTCCTGTACGACATGTCAAGAGATTAAGGTACGTGGTCCGCGCCATGCAGCTCCTATTCAAGCTGCTGACATTCCTATTCGTCCTTTTGAGAAAATGGCTATCGATATTATCGGTCCTTTACCAGTCATGTCTGCCAGAGGACACCGATACATACTTACATGTATTGACATGTGTACTCGGTGGCCAGAGGCTATACCTCTTAAAAGCATGTCACCTGCTGATGTTGCAGATGCTCTCTGGCTAATTTTTTCTCGTTTAGGTTTGTCTGATCATGGTACGCAATTTGTGTCCGAGTCTATGTCTCAAGTAATGGCCATGCTATACGTTGACAGATCTCTTAGTAGTATATTCCACGCCATATCAAGACAAGGTCAAACGTCCTGACCAATTCGGATAAACTTCATCGAATTGCGGCTTATTTTAATATATATATTCGCTCCTAATGTTCAGAGGGACGCACTAGCCATTGATCGTGACAGATACAATGGAAGTTATGCCTTGACAAATAGTTCTCTGGGTCTTTGAGGCAAGAGACCTTGAAACGTGCCGTTAACAGGCAATAATTATAAAATTTAAACGAATTCCTGGAATAATCCCTCAGGAACAAAACTCTTGATTACTTCAGGATATTCGTAAGCATGGGTCTTCTCTTACTTTAGAGTCAGAACACCAGAAAATATGCGTCCATCAACGAGGACCGAAATATTACAATGCCTCAAGGGTATGATTTGTATAGCAACAAATCAACGCAACAAAAGTGCGTCATCTGCATTCAATGGTGATGCAGAAAAGTACGCATAACTATTTAAACAAAGTACATCTATATCAGATGCGCTCACTTGTGCGTCTATCAAAATTAGACTGGCATGTGAAAGTCTCACACACTTAACTCCCACGCGTAAAAAGGACGTAACAATATATATATATATATATATATATATATATATATATATATATATATATATATATATATATATATATATATATATATATATATATATATATAAAATTCTTCTTTGATCCTTAGCCGCCGACCGTCAAAGCAGTCAGTGGCCATTACGCCTTCTGGCGTCTTGTAGGGCAACAACAAATTGATTCCACTTTGTTCGGTCGGCGGCCAACCTTCGTACAGAGCCCCAACTCTGGTTCATTCTTTGCATCTCAGCCTCCACAGTCCTCCGCCAAGTTGTTTTTGGTCGGCCTCTCTTTCGTTTTCCTTCAGGGGTCCATAGCATAGCTGTTCTTGTGATGGCATCGGGGTCTCTTCTGAGAAATAAAATCAATGAGCAAAATAACATGCTCGAAAGACACAACATTGTCTAAATAAGGTGTAGAAACAATCAGATACACCGATAAAGCACGTATGCTAATAATGCTACATGAATTATGTCATGTGCCAAAATTATCCAGCGCTACTAATGCGCGATCATCGAATAATGGAATTGAGTTGCACTAGCGTATCGAAAATACTAAACTTAATTAAGTTATATTAATTATCATAAGTGTATCAAATAGTTCAAGGCGTATTAAAATGTTAGTAATCTATAAGTAAGTAATTAAAAGTGTCACAAAGTCACAATGTTAGGTAGTAAGACTGTTAACAATAGCACCATTAGTGTTATGTTTGAGTGTCAAATGTTATTAAACTATCACTATTATATCAATTTATTTCTAAGTTCAAATTATATCACATTATTTCTATAAATTTGCACAATAGTTAATGTTGAAAATACGAAGCCAATACTTGCACGATAGTCAATGTGAATGAGAATATGGTGACGTTAGGTTAAATAACAATGTCATCGTAAGATTAGAAGTATCATGTGTTCCCAAGCAGCCATTTATTATTTATGACTGGGTAGCGTAGAGGAGTCACACTCTGTGAGGCGCAGCGGCCCGGTTGAATCTTGAGGGCAGCGTGCTAAAAGTTCATTCATCTCGGTATCAGAATCATGGATGGCTCGAGTGTAGAAATTAAAACTACGGACGTTGATAGAAACTCGTGCAGGAATGAAATTAGTGAAGTACGCAATCGTAAGTTCAACAATCGTCCGCGGTACTGATGAAATGACAAAAAAAGGCCTCAAGCAGAAAGCGTAACGACCAGACAATGGTCGACAATGTGATGTCTATTGTATACTTGAGGCATGTAGTTTCGATCCATTGGCGATAAAAGTGATGTATGTTCATAGCACCGATCCCCATCGCAAACGCGTTCCTGCGAATAAGGAAACGAAAAGTTCTTTTTGGTATAAGTATGATATTTGTAGAACAAGATATTAAATTTATTTTATAGTATGTGGTCTGGTACATATTGGACCACTGTGACATGTTAGGTGACCCTTTCTTTAAGAAAAGAGAAAAGGTAATATTGAAAGTAACCAAAAAGTAAATGACCCAAGGAACAACATAGTGTGACAGGATTTTCCGAATAAAATAATGGTATAGTATGAAAGTAGCGCACATGACTATGCGTAGCGTAAAATACAAGCACAAGGAATATTGAGATACTATAGGAATGTGCGCAGTGACGTATAAGTAAGATATAATTATACAAGTGACGATGACATGAACAGGAAAATCGAGAAGAAAGAAACTGTAATTGATGATCTGATATGACGTGTGAAACAAAGGCAAATCAGTAGATAAAAGAATAGATCTACTAGGATGAACTGATGTTGTAGCGTGAGTACTTGGCAATGAAAAAAGTATCCAAAAAAAATGAAGATACAAAACCAGACATGTGTGAATCTGGACTTGCGTTGAATTCCAAAAGGAGAGCAGTGAGTGCGGTAAAAAATAGAAGACCAGGTAAATGCTGAGCTAACCGGCCCAGAAAGAAACGTAAATAATCCTACAAGAAATACTAATGTATGAAGAAATAAATCCGAACATGTGGTAAAGAACTCACAAATCTGTGAAAAATACAAATTGGAACCTACGTGACTGAATGTAGATTCAGTTGACGCGGCAAAAGTAGTGTGCGTATGTAGCAAAGTTAGATTTTGCTGGGGAGGTTATGATGGTATCCTAAAAGAATGAAATCCGTGTATGTATTAACCGTGTGAGGTCAAGCACATGTAGGCCCCTGACTCTATAAATGATGATGATGAATTATGTGCAGGGAACCTAACGCTACCTCCCTAGATCTCACACGGTCACTATTTTGGCTCTAGTGTCTGGTGTATGATGTACCTAGTGTCTAGGGGAGAAATGAAATGATGGTACACAACATAAAAACGCTTTAAGTTTCTATGAGGAAGTGAATAAAACCTGTGGTTAAGTTTTTCTTTAAGTTAATTTTTTTTTTACAATTTATTTTGCCTGTCCAGTCATATCGTTTGGACAGGTCTTTGAAAATGAGGACAAGATAGTTTACATAAAAGATTAACTAAAATTGTGTGGACAATCTGCCCAAATAACTACAAAGTTCATATATGTCTTTCCTGTTGGAATGTTCACAGTTTACACTATATTCTTCTAAGAGAGAGAGTCACTGTGTATGAGGGGCTGTAATGTCATCATACCCCACAAAAGTCCTGAGTATGACTTGAAAAACCAAGGTTTATTTAAACCGAAACTGTCAGATATACCCAGGTCCTTAACATATCACCTGGGGTTTCTTGTTGAAAGATAAGATATTGTGTAGTTGCAGAAATATCGATATCAAGTATTAAGGTCCTTGTCTTGTTGGATTCGGCCTATACTGCTTGATAGAAATACAACAGAAGTGATTGCGTCATTAATAGGCTGAACTGCCCATGGCGGACTTCTGGTGTCGTGTATTGTGGTTCGCACTGTTGACCTGCCATTGAAACATCATTTTTTGATGATGCGTAGATGGCAGGGCGGATAGTGTGATTCGCTTGCATGGCTAGGCGGGGTTGTCGCACGGAAGGTCCAGTGTTCAAATCCTGGGTAAGCCACTCATGTCTGTTGTTTTTCTGTTGTCTGGTGTTCTACTTCTTTATTTCCTGCGAGTGCCTGATAACATACCTTTATATTTGTTTCATATTAATTCACACACCCAAGCTCCTGCTGTTATCTCTTGACAGCATACGTAAAGTGTAGGAGACTTCTTGGCGTAATCGTCACTCCTCAGGTTTCCTGTCACCAGCTGGCAACAGGAAACGAAACCTCTGCAACAAAGGACACCCTGGCCTTTTACATCTGATCACTTATTCTTTTATTTAATTTCATACGTGGGTATGGGGTCAGCCTCGCGTGCATTTCAGGTGCACTCATCCCCTAATTTTTCATGACTCCCACCTTGCTGTGACCACCCCTCAGGTCCCTATGGCAGATACGCCATTGTACGTTTACATAGTTTCCCTCAATAATATAATGTGGGGTAACCACATTTTCTTTTATATATTTTTCTCATCTTTTTCTTTTTAAATATAAATGCTTCAGGCATGTTGAACAGTGTTCATGGAACACGGAGGCTTACTAATATACTCTAATACAATATTATTCAAACATAATCATGACAACATACATTAGTTAGATACATTTTAACGTGAGGACTCAACAATGTCTGCTCCCGGCACGTCCTTCACTTTTTCCCAATAGCAGTATCTAACTTTGGTAATGGGATTAAACATATTAAATTCATAAAGCATTCTTACCACAAATCAAGAAATATAAACAAATGACGCTGACTTTGCAAAGAAATGGCCTCAGTTTCCTCTGCTCCGTCCAGACTGTGAAATACTCATATAGTTATTTAATTTACTTTTAAATTTATCACAGCTGTTCTCAGCGTATCTGAATAAAAAATACAGTTCAACTGGCAATGAATAGTGAAAGCTTTTTGCTAATATTTAGTAGCACTGGCCAATCGAAAGCTTGCGACTACCAGAATTCAAATGCAGTTTTTGAAAACGAAAAATAATTCCAAACATACTCTGCGTCTGGTAGTCGATTGGCCAGTCCGCTTTAGTTATGCCAATGCAAAACGATGTTAGTTTTTTGGTAACAATTTTCCTACCGCTCCCCTCTCCTCCTATACTCTTGTTACCCAAGCTAATTTGAATTTACCTCAATGCCTCCCTTCTAAACCGGTGTCCCCACTAACGTTAAGAAAAAAACAAGCAGGAACAACAGTCTGTCTGGTCGTGCGTTCGTAGACATTTAGTATTTCCTCAATAACTTGTCTAATACTGGGACTATCATATTATTTAAAACACATTCTTGCTCAGTGATTTCTAAGCTATATTACCATATATTTTTTATGTTCAGTTTCATTATGGTTTTAGATTTTCAATTTTGTCACCGGTCATCGTCAAATAAATATTTTACACAAGACGGCCATCTTCCCCTCTCGCTAGCATGTATTTTTCAAATAACTAACTTGTTTTTGTGACGTCAGAAATATTACCGAGAGGAGGCAATAAAATTGTCTGCGTGTTTTGCTTCTGTTGGCTTTGTCGCAACGTGTATATATGCATGGCGGACTATCAAGCGAAGCGGGGTGTTGGCGTGGCGGGTTAAGAATCGGCGTTAATAATTTGTATTGTATCGTGTAACACTACCAAAAAATGTAAGGATTACTACTAAATTTTGCGTTAAAGTTGACAGAATACGTTAATTCAGATAGTTATTTTGCGGCACACTTCCGAAAAATCGTTAATTATAAGTCTAGGCTGCAAAATGTATGCAGCAGATCTGGCAAAATGTTAAATATTGGTAGTACGTTTTCGAAACCGAAACTAAAACGCGTGTTAGATTTTTACCGTGGAATCGTTCTATAGGCTTTAGCACTGCACAAAAGGCAGCGTTGCTGGCGTGTGAGAGCATCACCGTCAGACACAATAGGGCGGATTTATTTATTATCATTTTATGACTAAAATCTTACTGAAATGAGCGATTATTCTCGCAGATTTTACTACAGCGTATCAGACACAAAAGAGGAATCTTCCTCTTGAATAGTATCCAAAGAAGACTTACGATTTGAGTGATGATGAAGGGAAGTATGTCGTAAGGGGCTCAAAGGAGCACCAAAATTAGTATAATGAATAATGGTATCATTATTACTACAAGATCTCACTACATTAGACGAACGTGTCACGTTTGCTGAATGTAACTGGTAATGAGTTTTAGGTATAGTGGTATCTGCATAAGCATCATGTATGTGTTGCTTTTTCCAAATAGCAATCTGGTGTGGGGTACACTCCTTAACTCCATGTATACGACCGATAATCAAATCAGTGATTGATGACGGTAGCATACAAGCATGGATATTACCTGTAAAAATGGCGTAGCTACGTGTATGATGGCAGTTGAAAATGTCTCAACTGTACCTCCGAATGTAATGCATTTAACACTTTTACCTGTTGCACATGACGGGTTGACCAAGGATTGTCTAATCCCGACTGTGGAACAACCTGAATCAAATAAAACAGACACAGGAATATTATTCACAAATCCCTTGTGCAAAGCCAGAGATCCTGTTCCGTCGTGTGTTGCTGCTGACATGGCGAACGCGGTAGACATCGCAGGAAGGCTTGGTAAGATATGGCCGCAACTCAACGTAGTAATCGCATTAGGCTGAAATAATGTTGTGCATTCTGGACAACGAGAAGCTTGCTCAAAATCTAGAGAACATGAGAATGCATTATGTACATTAACAACTGTATCTTGATCTAAATTAGTTTGAGGATCATGCTGAGCCGAGTTAGCATGGTGATGCCACCTATCATTTGAAGATCTGTCTCTACCACTGGAACGATTTTGACTATTGTGGTGAGTGGGATTATATAAATATTTATAGGGGACTTAGTGTACTGAATGAGATCAGCTGTGAAGGTCTCTGTATCTAATAAGGTTGGTGTGTTACAGAGAACCGTGCTTGCTACCACATTTCGACCTCAATCAGACTTATTCTTGAATTGTATGATGACACCGTTTAATGTCTAGGGTTATGATAGTGATGAAGTGTAAGTTCACAACAACCAACAGACAGATAAACACATAAGTTAAGATTCACAACAATTTACAACTCTATGACAATCACAAACACATAACACTCTAAAGATTTATCGTAAGTAAGTCAAGTGTTACATTTTATACAATGTATTAGCTTTTTCAATATGTAGATATCCTGATCCTACTACAATGTGAATCAGGAATCACAATCAAATGTAAGCACAATGTTTATATACACGAATTTATACAAAAGATCTTTGTCCAGACATATCATAGTATTGTAATATAAGTGTAGTGTTGTGATGTATTATTATGAGGTAATACTGGCTTTTAATGCTAGGTTGTTGTTTGTCATCACGACTTCATGTGTTTGTTACTGGTGGAAATAATATTAAGGGATTCACAGATTCTGTTTCTTTAAACTTTCTGTCCCTTTTGTCTTTTTAATAAAGTTCACTTCAGGGGTATTTGATTCAAGGTTGGGCTTTACGTGCTGACATGCTCTTATCTCATAATGCAGCTGCAGGAAACCTGTATCCTCTGCTCGCTTGCTTCTCAGTTTGATAATATGATAGGCAATGGCCGCTATCTTGTGCATGGAGTCTGCTGCCAACTTTCTGGATCACGCAGTACTCAGACCGGACGATGCAATATCACCATCTATACCACGGTCCCTGAAAGTGAAGGTTATGCATCCTTCTTACTAACTAGTATACAATATTATTCCACACTGAAGTACATGACAGTACAAACAAACATAAAGTTCAGCGCTTTAGGCCAACTGCTAGCTTTTCATGTGACAATATACACCAGTATTCCTCTCCCTAATGGTTACAACGCCTCTGCAATTCCAGCTGTAATCCCTTCCATACAATAGGATAGATGTTATGTTACTATATGGCAATCCAATATATATATATATATATATATATATATATATATATATATATATATATATATATATATATATATGCAGTTATACTCCTCTCTGACAATCTTTTACATGGTGGAGCAATATCTAGGCTTTGCCTCATGTTTGCTACTGAACCGCACACATACAGACATAATTTATCATTTCACATTCAATTTTCATATAAATACAGATTAAAAATGGCTAGCTTACCACAATTCGTAAGGAAAACACACTAAAGATGACTGGCACAGTTTGATCTGCGGTATGTCCAAGCTGTTATCATATATTTAATTTAGGATAACACTGCCTGATCTCATCTCTCAAAATGTGTAACGATATGGCGTCCCCTCTAAGATTTCTTCTGCCAATATCCAGTGTATTGACCAATCGTTTTGAATATATTCAAAAGAGTACCCAGTCATTCCAACATTTTCATTCACTTCTACTCTGTTTCTAGGCATTTATTTGTTATTCATAGGTCACCCAATCCAATTTCTTTTAACTTCAAAGATCAGCCAATGGCCTCCCACGTACTATCTTAGACTTTCTGTCACTACTATGTTTCAACAAAAATCAGTGATTTCCATCCCAAGCAGATATGACCAAACCTGACAGCATCTCTGTTCTCTATATGTTTTATTACCAATATCTAATTATCTAATGGACTTTTTAGATAATTTATTACATATTCCTAGTCCACTAGCCTTCCTGTTCACGAATATATGATTTTCAAGGGGCTAAGTGGTGTAGTTAAGAATACGATCTTTTTTCGATGTTAAGTGTTTAATTTCAACTACCACCTGTTCAATCCTTTACGACTGTACTATCAGTATAAAGTCAGGAGCACTACGTAAAAATTCAGGTTTCCTAATAAGAATTAAACCTGTTTTCAAAACTTAACATCGTATCGTTAGTTTTTTTCATCACTGTTTATTTGAAAAAATTAGGCCATGCACACTGCGAGTTGGTTTATTTTTAGACACACAGCGAGTGGCTTGCGCTACTGTGTTCCATGATCCGTCTACCTCTCTCTGCTTTTTTTCTTCATTTTTGGTATCCTGGCACCAGGTTCTTAATTCCAGTGTCAAGGAAGTCTGC
Source organism: Oreohelix idahoensis (assembly GCA_024509875.1). Taxonomy (NCBI): domain Eukaryota; kingdom Metazoa; phylum Mollusca; class Gastropoda; order Stylommatophora; family Oreohelicidae; genus Oreohelix; species Oreohelix idahoensis. The sequence continues at coordinate 205,128 of JAMPIV010020190.1, read as the reverse complement.
CGCCAGTGTCTTGAACCATTCATTAACGCCTGTCTGCAGTTCATCATCAGTTTCAAACTGCTGGGATGCCAGCCACTTCTTTAGGTGCATGAAAAGGTGGTAATCACTTGGCGCGAGATCGGGGCTGTAGGGCGGGTGGTCAAAAATTTCCCAGTGATATTTTTGCAACAATTGAACAGTTCGATCTGCGGTGTGAGGTCGAGCATTATCGTGCAAAAACACAATCCCAGTGGACAGCAACCCACGTCTTTTGTTATGGATGGCACGTCTAAGTTTTATCAGTGTCACAATAAGCATTGGCATTAACTGTCTTTCCACGTTCAAGAAAATCAATAAACGTGACCCCTTCTTTGTCCCAGAAAACAGTGGCCTTGATCTTTTTGACAGAAGGTGCTTGCTTAAACTTCTTTGCTTTCGGGGACCATGAGTGTCGCCATTGCATCGACTGTTGCTTTGATTCGACGTTTGTGTAGGAAATCCAGGTCTCATCTCCAGTAACAATGTGGCCCAAAAATTCATCTCCTTCATTTCGATAGCGCTGCAAAAAATTTTGAGCCGAAGCCAGGCGTTTCTGCTTGTGTTCATCGGTTAACATTTTCGGCACCCATCTGGCAGCAGACTTCCTTGACACTGGAATTAAGAACCTGGTGCCACGATACCAAAAATGTGTTGAAGTCAATGGTGACTATGTTGAGAAATAATGTAAATGTGTGGTCCACTTTTGGCTGCAATATATCATTTTTATATATGATGGTTTTTTTATTATTTTAAAATGGGAATTACTTAAAAAACGCGCCTCGTAGATATGGGTTACAGAGAACCAACGCAGTGGACTGAAAAAATCCATCAGCATACATATGCTGGAACTTTCCACCGTGGGAAGTCTGCAAACGTGTCCCTACAGAACACTGACGAAGGCCCGGGGTGAATCTGGGATGTTCCCTTCGTAAGTCGCCAACCCAACCAGACCACATGGAACATAGAACATGAAGCATAGATGTGGACATATTAAAAGAAAGGCTCAACATACAAACACGCCACAGTGGTACTTAGTGTAATTAATAAAGACCACTTAATTTTTTTCAAAGAAAAAATCCCGTCTTCTGCGACACTAATCGACGATAGGTATCGGGTGTTTCATGGATGAGCTTTACTAAATTGTTGAAGTCCAAAGTTGACCCTGACAATGTACGTGCGTCTGGATCACTTGAAGGTCAGACTTGATAACCGTTATTTAGACTTCTAAAAGAGAAAAGTAGTGTCCTTGATCTTGAAGATTTGAAAAATTTGCCATGGTAAGGAAACTTGATATCTTCGAATTGTTGCATTAGATCTCGAAGCTGTTCTTGATCTCGAGAAAAATTTTCTTCATGTCCCCTTTGACTGGCCCACCAGCTGTTAGACTCCGGGTTTTTACGTGAGTAGTGGTGGCACGGTTAGAACTGTTAATACGATTACTGACTTAAATATTATCAGCTTTGGTCGGGCTTACAGGTGGCCGACAAATTGTGGGTCGTAAAGATCGACCAATGTTAACCAACGATCATCGTGATAATGATGTGGTCATAAGGTTGACCAACTGGAAAAGTAATGCACACAGGAATCATGGCTCGACATCAAGGACGGTACATTTATTTGTAGACGAATTACAGACGATCATCATAATTTCATGTTAGGCAAAGTACATCATTTATAATCATTAACTGGCCAATTTGACCGACCTCACTGACCGCCGAAGTCCCAAGGACGGCGGGAGTATTGCGGTAAATATTTCATATTTCGATTCAATAAGTAATTAATGATGCCGGATATCTTCACTGGAGATTCAACAGTGTAATGATTCAAAAACTATCCCAGTAGTGGATCTGGACACACTAGTGGCAGGCCATGAAGAGACGTGCCGAAGCCCTACGAAGACCTTGCTGAGAATTTATAGGTGGTATCATATCAAGATACTGGAAACAAACTAAACGAGCCAGAATTGGCTAAGGCTAACACTTCACCCTGGAAGGTAGCATATAAATAAAATCATAAAGTCTTCCCACGACATGGGGATAAAGACTTTCAACGAAGTTTGTTGGAAGACGTCTGTCTTCATCAACCGGCTTTTTACATCTCTCAGCGTCAGCGCTGTTTTGCCACAAATCAAAACCCGATCGCACCAAGTTGCGCTCTTTAGTGCAACAATTGGTACGTAATTAATTAAACCTATAATACTTACTCAGATGCGCACACATATTGCATCTAACACAGTTAGACTTGCATCTAGTTATGTTAAGTCTCGCACACTTAACTCCTATGCGAAAAAGGACTTAACAGATTGACTTGCTTATCCCACGTAATTCAACCGTCGTTATCAGACTATGACTCGGCGCTATTCGGCAGTCTTGTCTGGACATTTCGTCGGTTATCCGCACCTCCAAACTGCAAGTCTATTATTCTGTAGAATTGTAAAGGATTACTCCCATCTTGTGCAAACACAGTCATTAGCCTTTCCATTGGGATCAAAAATGGGACCGTCACGTTTTTGTGACGCAATTAGTCCCTCATGGATGGATTGGCGAATTGAAGTGAATTGAAGTGTGAATGTTATGTGAACATTAACCTTCGGATGAGTTTTCTGTGTTGACAAATAAGGGCAGGAGAGAGAGAAATAACAAAATTTCACTCGCACATGGATGTAATACAATCCTGCCGGAATGGACATGAGAGCGCACAAACCGTTTTGTGACATTCTGTGTCAAAACTATTGAAGGCCTTTTCTTTATATTCAAATAAAATGTATAGTGTTGAGCTCAGTTATAATATCTGCTCTACTAATACTAGCAGTGTTACTGTCTGGTCTATACAACATCTGGATTGAAACAACCCTGCTGGCTCTTGTCACATTTGTCTGACTATGTCCGCATTAAGTGACCTTGTTTACAATGTCCTCTGGTTTTTTTGGCAGCTAGACTCAAATGTTGACATTGTTACTCAACCATGTTTCAGACTAGCTTAGAATAGCGGCAGGGATCTATACCATCGTACAATTAGTTTGAAATTTATTTAAATTTTGTAACTTCGCAGACAAGTCTGGGACTAAGCTCCATAAATGAATTTCTTTTTTTTCCGCGCGACAAAATCCTACATAAAAAACCACCAAGAATACATTGTCGCACACAATACGCCATGTGAGGGATACTGAATCAAAATCAATAGGTCCGAATGCACAAGCAATGAACTTCAGCAAATAACCCAAGACATCGAACCCTAGTGGTCAATGATACCTTGATCAAACACGTCAAAGAGTTCAAATACGTAGGAAGCATGTCCACAGACAATGGTAGAATGGACAGAGAAATAGAAAGAAGATATGAAAAAGCCGTAGCTTGCCCATGGACTCAACTGTACAGGCTTCTTTATATTAACATAAGACAGTAACAGCGGACACACGTGTACACAAAAATCAATGTAACATGGACTCTGTTTAAAACCTAAGAGAGCAAATTCGTAACAGCTGAGACGACAATAGAGAAGATGCAAATGGCACCACAAGACACAGAAGCAAGAAGATAGATATTATGAACTTGGTGGAAGCACGGCATGTATCAAATAAAGTAAGTGTCAGTTAGATACACAGAGAGAAAGAAAACAATGTGGTATGAGCATCTCAGAAGATGCAACTCAATCAGCTACAAATACAAACCACCAAAAACAGAAAACCTGGCTGCATGTAAATGGTACGCAAGATGGATGCATGGACTGCTAACGAATTGCCGAAGACACATGGTAGGAAAATAACCCAAGGAATACATTTTGCATTAAAGCAGGAACGTCTCTTCGCACACAAGTGAAAACGTGTCTTCGCACGCGAGCAGAAACTTTTCCTCGTACCAGAACAGAAACTTTTCTTAGCACAAGAACATACATTTTTTCATTGTCGCAGCGTATGTACTTAATTAAAAATAAGGGAAAACTTTCCGTATTTGACGTCATAGCTTAAAGATCGCGAAATATCCTCGACGCATATTGTAAAAAAAAGGCTTAGTAGGAAACTTGTCTAACGGCCGAGAGAGATAAAAGAAGCGTTAAAAAATGGCATTGAACGTTTTATGTTTGGACATGCGCCCTAATATAACCGACTAGGTTGAACGGGACGCGCCTCGCCAAAACGAGGCAAAACTTAAAAAAAAAGGCATGAAAGTAAAGAAGAAAAATGAATCATAAGTACAAGCAAAAGGTTGACAAGACAGATGTTATTAATATAAAAACGACAAGTAACATCAGATATCAAGATTAGTTGACAAGTTCATCATGATTGATCTAATAATCCTTACAAAAACTTTACCTTGTAAGTATGGAAACCTTTGTTTCCAGCCCGCTTATGATTTGGGCATCGCTCTACACAAATACCCTGATCTTGTACGTTGATGCTAAAGTTTGACCATAGACTTGTTAGACATCCTGTCGTATAACGACAACAACATTTTACAACCTAGTCTAAGTTTGTTTCGACGACTCGTACTGATTTGAAAGAACGCATTCTAAGGGAATAGAATCTGACGACTAGAAGTAGGAGATAATTTTGAAGGATTTAAATACAACAAGGCCGTTAACAGACTGACAGGTTTAATTAAAAGTGACAGTCCATTTTCTATGGGAAATAGATCTTCTCTGGAATATTATCAGAATATACTCCATTCACATCTCATACCATAACATTTTTTGCCAAGGGCACGATCCATGAATAAATCAAAGATGTCAGAAACTCAGAGATGGATCTTGCGTTAAAGAATCCGATGTTGATATTTATTGGTTCTACGTTGATGGTTGACCATTGATTATAAAATCACTGACTGTGATTCTTCGGTTACTGTTCTGTGTTGTGTAGGTTTAGAAACTGACTAACTTACTTGATGACTCATTTTACATCTATTTGAAAGCTCCTACGAAACTGACTAATATTCCGACAAACTGTGAATTTCATGATCACAACGCCAAGTATTAATCAGAAATTAGTACTCCACTATTTTCGATCGGCCGAATTATTTGAAGGATCTAATTATGACTGTCTTGTGGTCAGTTGGCTACGTCTAACCGGGTGAGGGTTAGATATCCACATCACTGCTACAAGGAAAAGTCGTTTGGATCTATTGATGTTAAACCAAGATTGTTAAGACCAGTGACAGTGGGTTTTAATAGAATAGGTGTCATTCAGAGAGAAGCACCGTCACACCTTCGCATCAGAGCAAAAACTTTTCTTCACACCAGAGCAGAAACGTTTTTTCACACCAGAACACTTTTCTTTATATCACAGCAGAAACTTTTCTTCGCAACAGAACATTTTTCTTCGTACCAGAGCAAAAACTTTTCTTAGCACCAGAACATTAACATTTCTTTGCACCAAAACACTTTTCATTGCACCAAAACACTTTTCTTTCTTTGCACCAGAACGCTTTTCTTCGTACCGGAGCAGAAACTTTTCTATGCACCAGAACAGAAACTTTTCTTCGCAACAGAACAGAAACTTTCTTTGTACCAGAACAGACACTTTTCTTCGCACCAGAGCAGAAACCTTTCTTCGTACTAGAACATAAACTTTTCTTCACATGAGAACAGAAACTTTTCTTTGTACTAGAGTATAAACTTTTCTTCTTTCTTTGCACCAGAGCAGAACCTTTTCTTCATACAAGAACAGAAACTTTTCTTCACTCTAGAACACAAGATTTTCTTCGCACCAGAACAGAAGCTTCTCTTCGCACCATAATAGACATTTTTCTTCGCACCAGAACAAACATTTTTCTTCGCACCAGAACAGATGCTTCTCTTCGCGCCAGAACAGACATTTCTCTTCGCACCAGAGTAAAAATGTTTCTTTGTACCGGGGCAGAAACGTTTCTTTATACCAGAGGAGAAACTTTTCTTTGTACCAGATTGAAAACGTTTCTTCCTACCAGAGTAAAAACTTTTCTTCGTATCAGATTTAAAACGTTTCTTCGTACCAGAGCAGAAACTTTTCTTCGCACCAGAATAGAAACTTGTCTTCGTACCAAACCGGAAACGTGGTTTCGTACCAGATCAGAAACTTGTCTTCGCTGCAGAGAAGAAACTTTTCTTCGTATCAGATTTTAAAAGTTTCTTCACACCGGAGAACAAACTTTTCTTCGTACCAGAGCAGATACTTTTCATCACACCAGAGCGGAAACGTTTCTTTGTACCAGAGTAAAAACATTTCTACGCACCTGCGTAAAAACGTTGTTTCCTACAAGAGTAAAAACTTTTCTTCGCACCAGACTATAAATTTCTCTTGGCACTAGAGCAGAAACTTCTTTAGGCACCAGATCGGAAACTTTCTCACATCAGGACAAAAAAAAATTACCTTCTCATCAGAGCAGACACTTCCTTGTTTTTACAGCATATTTGTAAGCTTTGGTCGTACCAACTGTGCAGGGTGAATCTTGCACATTCTGATGCAAGGCTCGTGATACGATAGAAACTGATCTACCGATAGATCGCAGAGGAAATTATGGTAGATCTTTAGAAGTGAAGGAGAGGGAATAGAGAAATAATTGTAAAGCTAGAGAAATTTTGGGCTATCTCTCTCTCGAGAGAGCATTTAAAGTTCTGTATCCCCAGGATTACAGTTACTTTTTCCGTATTCCCAGTAAAAACATACGAGCTGTCTAACAAAACTTCACTCTAACCATGAACTGCATGAGATAGGAACGCAATATTTTCTTCGAAATGACGTTGACGTTAGATAAAATATCAGTCAGTTTGAATGATCTACAGTTCTCTTGATGGAACTGCAGGAGGCAATTCTTCCGTCCGTAAGAGATAACAGTTACATGTTCGCTACACTTGTTTCCCAATTGAAATCCTCTTAAAAAAACTATAAAAGCCATATTCAAGTCCAAATGGGACAGAGAACACCCATGTCACATAAAAGATGATGCCTATCACCAGCTATCTAGGCAAGACCAGGTCATCATTTTTCGCTTACGTACTGGTCACAAATAGGTTGAGGTACTATCTATTTCACAAGTACTGCATTGGTCCAACAGATCTCTGCTCCTGTGGCACCAGCCCCATGACACGGGAACATCTGCTTCAGTCCTGCCCAACTTACAGCAGTTAAGTCACATATAGCAAAAACCCATTTCTCTCCATGAAAAACTGTTTGAAGACGACAAGAAGTGGTCCGTTTTGAAATGACCGGAAAAAGTTATTGTGGTCACTTTCTGTCTCATGTCCTGAGTATGGCACAGATTCTCCTGTGGTTCAGTTTCTTCTTTTCCATCTCCTTCCACTTTTCACCATCCACCACCCAGGTCAACCCGTCCGTACACGAAGACACTTAGAAACTAGAATTTACTAAAGTGCATTTCCTGAAATGATAATTAAAACCAGGGATGTGGACTCGGAGTTTGGAGTCGGAGATGCGGTGTCGGTCGTCTTTTAGTGGAGTCGAAGGCCGGACATACTGTTTACGAGTTTTATACCATTTGGCTAGTGTTGCCGTCATTTTTGACGGTGGGAAAAACACCAACCTAATTTATGTTTGGTTTAATGTGATCAAAGAGAGATAAATGTTTATTATCTTTCTGTGACAGGATTGACTGGTGATTATCTTCTCCTGTCTTATGTTGTCCTGCCTCAGGCAATGTCTTATTGTTGACATGTCTTAAGTCTATTTATAGGATCATATACGGAGTATCTTTATCACCCGTTTGGTCGGAAACGCCTGGTCTGGGTTTGCCTCGATCTGGTCCATGCTCTTTGGGCATGCGCGGGTCTTGGCGGCAAAAGCCGAGAGACTGATTCAGAGAGAGTGTACCTGAGGCTTAGAACGGATGTACCGATCCGTAGATTTCTCTCGGCCAAGTTTTCGATAGGGATTGGAAATTCTGGGAATGACTGTTTTGTCATTCTTCCGTCCCTGGGTGTTTCTTTATGCCAGTATTGGCTGTGTTGTGTTACCTTAGAGTGTAAGGATTCTTTAAGAAGGTAACTGAAACATTATTCGATCTTTTCGTCTCGTTTAGATCTTACAGATACATTTATCGCTGATGGCGACATAGTGAGCGAAGCTCACAAGGAGTTATTATACTGTACTCCAGTATGGCTTCATATTTGAAAGACTAGGTCTGAGTTGACCCGTTACATACATAAGCCTAGGAATCATCTTTATGGATCCGCAATGCAGGCGGAATATGGTTTGGCAGAAAATATATTTAATCTCAGAAGCTTGTGTAAACTGAGAGTGACCTGATTATCGAGGCCCGCGACCTGCGGCTTGATTTCGTTGTCATCATATTGGTCCGTGTTTACGGCCAATATTCTTCACCAGAATGAAGTATCTGGCATGTGAGGCCAGTCTGAAGTCTTTTGCTAATTGTAGGACAATGGCATTGACTTTGTTTAAATAATTGATATCGCCCGTACTAAGCAAGATATTTGCTAGGGCTTACCTAACGGGGCTCAGTCAGGGATTAGAGCTATTGCATAAACAGTAAACATTGGTCAAGACATTGTTACATGTCTGGGATCTGGGATGCCTGAAGCTGACCTTTGTAACTACACACATTATGTACTCGAGCTTATACTATTGACTGTTTCGTCCATCATCATCATATTATCGTACGTCATGAATAAATATTGTAAACGTCAGCAGCATTCTCTACTTCACTGACTTCTACTTGTGGTTGTGTGAGTTAATGTGAAGACGTCCAAGAGCCTATACGGCCTTCGTGTTATCAGCACTGTTATTTACTCACCTACACAATCAACCACATTGTCATACAAGTACTACACGTCTGAATCTACATGAATACTGACATGATGTATGTGTCTACTATACCCTGGCGGCACCTCACGCTAGTGACCTAAATTCTCGCTTCAACTTGGTACTGTCCAGGACAACACGATATGCTCAAAGTACTAACATTCATAGCACATCAAAACAGTACGTTACATCTGGGCATTTACACTGAACAACCTTATACATCTCCAGTCAAACAGACTTTTACATCTGGTGGACCAGATTCGTGGGTGTTTTTTATCAACGACACGGATTTTCCTGCCCACATCTGGATTTATACATCCGGAAAACAAGATTGACGTTCAGTTGTCAGCTACACAGTAGGAAATAGGTCAACGTCTGCTGACCGACGTATACATTTATGGATGATACAGAATCGCTACGTGGACCACAGTTACTGCAGAATTGCTACATGGACCACAGCTGCTACAATAGTGCTACATAGACCACAGTTGCTGACGAAGTTGGTTAACACTGTGACAATCGTCGAAGGACATATGTATCAAAGTTCACGTCACAATTGTACGTGCAAGCTCGGATTGTAAACATAGAACAGTTCAACCTGTTGTTTACTACGACAGCCTACATACATTCTCAACTGAAGTCGAGTTTGGTTTGATAGCTTCACTTTGGAGACTACTACACCCGTTGTCAAGTTACGGTGACCTTCAACGGTGGAACGTCTACTTGTGTTTACAAGTGTACTGAAATGAACTGCATCTTTGCGGTTGTAGAGGATTACGCTTAAAGATAACTGGCCTGGTTTACGTGTAAAACTTAGCCTTTATTTTGTGTGCAAATAAGCCTTCCTCGTTACATTTATTATAGGCATTCTATTGTTTACTTGTTCTTTGTTTACTTGTTGAGTTAGTGTGTGTTTTTTTTCAGCGGGTTCAGGTTGGAGGGTCTTACAGTAAAAATCCCACTCAACCGAGGGTTACTGTAAGCGTTCTTTAGGGATTGTGCATATTTCTCACAGTGGAAATTGCAAGCGACTTTTGTTGCTATTTATTTTTTTTTTCTTAGCTGTGACGAGATGGGTTAGTGTTGTTTTCGTTATTTTTTCTCCGTACTTTAGTTTTTGATTCGTTTTGTTTGTATTTGTCTGCCTTCTCTTTTCTATTGTTAATTTCTTTACACCCTTTTGTTTATACACTGTGTTGTCATTGTATTATTGTGAATTTTTCGCAGTTATCATTGTGATTTTTCACAACATTTGATTTAATTAAGCTGTATTTTCTTTGGACCTCTGCAAATGTTTTCGTTTGTTTAGATGCTTGTCTTTGTTTAGTTATCGTGATATTGTTGATATATACAGTCTTCATGTATACGTGATCAGGTATTGTTATTATATGATGCAAATTATATACTGAGCTGATTACTGGTGACTTAATAAATAAGGTAATTGTACTTAGTCTTTGTAAAAGACTCATCTCCCACTGAGATTAGGATAACTTGTGTTGCTATTTCAGAGATATTGACAGCACATTTGTAGACAAGATGTCTACATTAGATTACTTTATCGCGCAAGGGATAGCCCTTGGAAAAACTGAGGAGAAATTGGAGGACTTTGCGCTTGCTCAATATGCCAAAGCACAAAAGGCTGAAGAGAAAAAGATTCAAGTGCAGCTAGACAGAGAAGCTGAAGATAGAAGAATTCAGCAACAACAGCAGCATGAAAGAGAACTTCAGGAAAAAAAGTATCAAAGAGAAGCTGAAGAAAGGAAGATTCAGCAAGACAGAGAATTTGAAGAGAAAAAGTATCAAAGAGAAGCTGAAGAAAGGAAGATTCAGCAAGACAGAGAATTTGAAGAGAAAAAGCATCAAAGAGAACTTGAAGAGAAAAAGCATCAAAGAGAACATGAAGAAAAACTCTTGGCTTTGGAGATAGAGAAGTTGAAAGTGACTAATATAGGGAGTTCTCAAGTGACTTCTTCGAGCACAAAAAGTCATGATTATAAGTTCAAACTTCCTCATTTTAATCCTACAAATGATGACATAACGTTCTATCTAGATAGACTAGAACTTAATTGTGTAACATATAAAGTAGATAAGGCACAATATGTTAGACAACTGTTGAATTCACTTACAGGTGAACCATTAAATATTATAATGGCAATAGAAGAACATGATAGGACTAACTATGAAGTTGTCAGAGCAGCCTTATTGAAAAGATATCAGCTTAAAGAAGATGATTACCGTCTTCGTTTTAAGACTATGTTATCAGAATCTGGTGTAGAGTTCTCGGACTTTATAGGAAAGATACGCCTTACTTTCACTAGATGGATAGAGTTGTCTAAGACTGAACATACTTATGAGGCACTTATGGACTTGTTGCTTAGAGACAAAGTAATGTCATCTGTTAATGAGTCTTTTCTTGCCTTTATACACGAACGTAAACCTAAGGACATAAAAGAAATGGAACAATATTGTTGCCAATATGTCACTGCTCATCCACAACAAACGATTAGCAATAGCAAGATTAAAGAAGGTTTACCCGTGGCTTCTGCGACTCCATACAATGCTAATTTCGGAGGTAAAGTTAAAGGTACTCAGCGCAACTTCGATAAGAAAAGTAAGCGTAACTTTGGACAGGATCAAAGTGATTCATGCCAAAGAGGCTCGTCTTCTAGGAATTGGAGGCAATCTGATAGCCCTCATAATTATGGTTCCAATAAATTTGGTAATTTCCGAAGGGAAAGCCACAATAAAAGCTATCCTCGCCATAATACTTCAGGAAGACAGCAGTATCAGTCGGATAGATATTTTCATCAAGGTGTAAATCACAATCACAATTGTGAAAACTGCGGTTCAAACCAAAATAATAATAGCAATTGGGGTAATTGCCATAATTCCAAAGGAAATAGTAATCGAGGTAGATGGCAGCATAATAATAACAGATCATGTCATCATACTAACTGTGCTGAACAAGAGTCACAAGGAGTTAGTAATGAACAAAACAATAGTAAACCTAGCGCTAGTGCTAGTTCTTGTTCTGCCTTTGATTTTGGGAGAGCATCTCAATGCCCTCAGTGCACCACTTTATTTGAACCTACTACTATATAAAATACTTCTATGGCACGCGCCTCAAACAGCCTCTGACAACCAAGTCCAGCTCCCGGTCTTCACGTGTGGCTCAATTTGAGCCCGGCGGAACTGTTTCCATTGACGGGAGAAGGAGCAAAGGCGAGAGACTGGCGCCTTAAAACCAGCAGCTTCGGACAGATAGGGCTCGTGATCCTTGGTTGGTAGCTTATCTAAGAGAAGGAACTCTGAATTCAAACCACCGCTGCCTTGCGGGAATATCCATTTATGGAATTGGCTTCGGGAGTAAACCCTGAGGATAAATCCGGAGTCGGAGTCCCTAAGGCAGTCTAATGTCGATTCGACATTATTCTGGCAACTCCTGCGACATGGCTGGTACCAAACTGTATCGGCTACTGCCGTTCCTTTGGATCTACCGGCTGTGTGGAGAGGGGGAACATGCTGCATGGGCAACAGCTTGATCTCCATATAACTGTGCCCAAGCTCGCGCCCTGGAGAGGACACTCCAGCTTCACCCTATAGGTGTCGGCAAAACACGGGAAGTAGCAGTTACCGGTTACAAGCATTTTGCCCAATTGGCGTAGGGCATGGCGCCAGGGGCTACTTCCGACAGTGGAAGAGGTTCTAGGATCTCACTGGACAGCTACCGCCCGCTTCAAGCTGGGCAGCCCCCAGTCAATAAGGTGTTGTCCCGCCACTGTCTGCTTTCCCCATTGGGTGCATGGGGATTAGGGTCAAACCCGAACTGTGGACAGAGAATTTTGCACCAAGCAATTATCGAAAAAATAGAAATAAGCAAACTCTCAGATTGGGATGCTGGAACGTCCGGACTATGTTGACTGGACTATCTGAAAACCTACAGGATGTAAATGATGTAAGGAAGACAGCCATAATTAATGATGAGCTTAAACGACTTCAGGTGGATATAGCTGCACTTCAGGAAACGCGCCTGGCGGGCTCTGGAACGGTGAGCGAGAAGGACTACACATTTTATTGGCAAGGGAAAGATCTTAATAAAGCTAGAGAACACGGAGTAGGTTTTGCGGTCAAAAAATCGCTAACTAAAATGATTGAACCAGGCGAGAATGGATCAGAACGCCTGTTAACGCTCCGCCTGCAAATTAGCACAGGTCCCATCACCCTTGTCAGTGTGTATGCTCCTACTCTGTACTCTGCCTCAGAAGCTAAAGATGAGTTCTACGAGAATCTAACAGCAATTATCAAAAGCATACCTAGGCAAGAACAGCTTGTTCTCCTTGGTGACTTTAACGCTAGAGTGGGTGCCGATAATGTTTCATGGCCTTCATGTCTGGGCAGGTTTGGTATTGGCAAGATGAATGAAAATGGACAACGGCTCTTAGAGTTGTGCGTCCACCATGACCTCTGCGTGACCAACACCTACTTTCAGACAAAACCCCAGCATAAGGTGTCATGGAGACACCCACGATCCAAGCACTGGCACCAACTTGACCTGATTCTCGTCAGAAGGCCACTCCTCAGGTCTGTGCTCTCCACGCGCTCGTACCATAGTGCAGACTGTGATACAGATCACTCCTTGGTTTGCTGCAAAATCAGAGCACAACCAAGAAAACTCTATCGTGTCAGACATGAAGGGAAACCACGCATTGATACCAGCAAGATGTCAGACCCTGTCATGATCGCTCAATTCACTGCGGCCTTCGAGAAAGTGCTCAGTAGCCCTCAGCATGGTGATACTATTACAGAGAACTGGGAGCATCTACGGAACACCATTCAAAGTACTGCACTTGCCACCTTTGGTAAGAAAAGAGCAACGTCAAATGACTGGTTTGATGCTTCATCAGATGTGATGGCCCCTGTCATTGAAGCTAAGCGCAGTGCTATGAATGAATACAAACGTTCACCGAGTGCCAGAACCCTACAGATCCTGAGGGCTACGAGAAGCAAAGTTCAACAAACTGCTCGACGCTGTGCAAATGACTACTGGCTCCAGCTCAGTGAGAGCATCCAGATCGCAGCGCAAACAGGCAACATTAGACAAATGTATGACGGTATAAAGAAAGCACTTGGCCCCCATAAAAGTAAGACGGCACCGCTAAAAACCATCAGCGGAGAGAAGCTAACCGATAAGGGTAAGCAGATGGAGAGGTGGGTCGAGCACTACTCTGAGCTTTATGCTAGAGAAAATACCGTCACGCCTGCAGCCCTTGATGGTGTCAACAGTCTGCCAACTATGAAGGGGCTGGATGCCGAACCAACATTAGAGGAACTCAGCAAGGCCATTGATAGCTTGGCCTCTGGCAAAGCACCAGGCAGTGATGGGATTCCTCCTGATTTAATCAAATGCTGTAAGAGTACGCTATTACATCCCCTGCATAGGATGCTGTGCCAGTGCTGGGAAGAGACAACTATTCCTCAAGACATGCGAGATGCCAAGATTGTAACACTGTATAAAAATAAAGGAGACAGAAGTGATTGCAATAACTACAGAGGCATCTCTCTTCTTAGTATTGTTGGTAAGGTTTTTGCCAAAGTCATCTTAATGCGACTACACAAGTTAGCTGAGCGCATATATCCAGAGTCACAGTGTGGATTCCGAGCTGGCAGATCAACAACAGACATGATCTTCTCTCTCCGCCAGCTTCAGGAAAAATCAAGAGAGCAGAAAAGACCATTATATATCGCCTTTATAGACCTCACAAAAGCATTCGACCTGGTTAGTAGGGATGGACTCTTTAAAATCCTCCTGAAAATAGGCTGCCCTTCTAAAATGCTGGAAATGATAAAGTCATTCCATGACGGCATGAAGGGAACAGTCCAATATGCTGGAAGCACGTCACAGCCCTTTGATATACGAAGTGGCGTTAAACAAGGCTGTGTTCTGGCTCCGACCCTCTTCGGAATCTTCTTTGCCTTACTCTTGAAACATGCGTTCAGAGATGCAACTGAAGGAATATGCCTTCACACTAGGTCAGATGGCCGTCTGTTTAATCTTTCAAGGCTGAAGGCAAAAACAAAAATCAGAAGGGTCACTATAAGAGACTTGTTGTTCGCTGATGATGCTGCAGTCGTCACTCAAAGCCAACAGGAGCTTCAGAGCTTGATGAATCGCTTCACTAAAGCATGCAAGGACTTTGGCCTCACAATAAGTCTAAAGAAAACGAATGTGCTGAGTCAGGATGTGGGTGCTGCACCAGTTATCACTATCGATAACTATGAATTGGCAGTGGTGCACCACTTCACATACCTAGGGTCTACCATCAATGACAAACTCTCACTGGATACAGAAATCGACAGCCGCATTGGCAAAGCTGCAGCTACCTTTGCCCGCCTCACATCGCGTGTTTGGGGAAACTCTAAACTCACAATGAAGACCAAAGCTGCGGTATATAATGCCTGCGTCACCAGCACACTCCTATATGGCAGCGAGACCTGGACGACCTATGCTAACCAAGAAAGAAGGCTCAATACCTTTCATTTGCGGTGTCTACGCCGCATCCTCGGCATCTCGTGGAAAGATAAAGTGACAAATGTCGAGGTGTTGTCACGTGCTGGCCTTCAAAGTATGTATACGCTTCTTAGACAGCGCAGACTTCGCTGGCTTGGCCATGTTCGCCGCATGGAAGATGGTCGCATCCCAAAAGATATCTTCTACGGACAATTAGCAGATGGCAAAAGAACAGTTGGGCGACCACAGCTGAGGTTCAAAGATGTGTGCAAGAGAGATATGAGGGCACTGGACATGGATCCAGCAACATGGGAGGATGAAGCTGCCGATCGCACTAAGTGGCGATGCTATTTACGGCGCCACCTCAGATTGGGCGAAGAGAGGCTCACACAAGAAGCAAGAGGTGAGGAGAAAACGTCGAAAGGAGCACCAGGAAAATAAGCAGCTGAGGGCTGTCACCTCAGGGGCGCATTCCCATAGTCAGTTATGACTGAAGGGGCTATTATTATTATTATTATTATTATTATTACTATATCCACCTTGAGTTGCGGTCATCCTCTGCCCGCTCTTCCTTCCGCAGCGGCTCATGACGGGAGAGGATCTCTTATTCTACATAGGGGTCTAATGAATAATGATCCAGTCTCAGTCCTCTTTGATTCTGGATGTACCACAATAGGGTTAGACAATCTCTAGTAGATCCTTCATGTGCCACTGGAAGAGTGATCAAATGTGTAACATTTGGTGGCACAGTGGAAAAATACTCTACCGCTATCATCCGTATAGCTACTCCTTTCTTTACGGGAGAGGTCCAAGCGTGTCTGCTTCTGAATCCTATTGCGGATCTTATCGTCGGGCATATACACGGCATTAAAGAGTGTACCCCGCAGCAGATTATTTCTTGGGAAGAACATAACTTAGAAGCTGCTAATGCAGTTGTCACGAGAGCTCAGGCTCAGAATATGCCTCAGACTACATCGATCGAAGGTGTTGAGGTACGTGAACAAGATGATCATGATGTCATTTTATGTGACTCTTTTATCAAAAGTCAACAGGAAGACATTTCGTTAAAAAAATTCTTCGTGCTTGCAAAAAAAGGTGACCCAAATAAGAACACAGATCACAAATCTTGGATCACTATGAAGAATGGCGTACTAGTGCGTATGGTACAACACTCTGACATGTCTATACATTCACAAATTCTTGTTCCAAAAGACATGAGAGTTAGAATACTGCAACATGCTCACGACTCCCAATGCGCTGGTCATATGGGATTTTCACGTACGAAGTCGAGAGTTCTTGCGGCTTTCTTTTGGCCATTCGTCAACAGAGACATACGTCTTTATTGCCGCTTGTCGTGAAAAATTCTTAATACCCATATATAAATTAAAACATAATGTAAAGTAGAACGAACTAATACAAATAAAGAAGAATGGTGTTAGACCAGTGCTTTCCAATAGCGTACGCTGTGTTGTAGAACGCCATAATGGCTGAACCAGAAAACCCCTTTTTCTGCTCCTTCTGCATAAACTACACGCGTTCCTAAAAATAAAACTGGTACTGTATTTCTAGGACGACCTTGATAGGCACACTGCTTAATGACCTATATATAATATAGCATTAATGTCATTATACACACTACGTTAACCTAAAAGACAGACGGGCTTAGAAGAGAGAGAGAGAGAGATGCACGGAGGAATGCCAATCCCACGTCGTCTCGCGATTAAAAAGTGAACGCGAAAGGCATGCAGGCTTGATTTTTTTTTTCAAATAAACAGTGAGAAAAAAACACTAACGATACGAGGTAAGGTTTTAGAAAACATGTTGAATGCTTATTAGGAAACATGACACAATACTGTTTTACGTCTGAGCTCCTGACATTAGTCTGACAGTACAGAAGACATCCAGTGGTGTAGAAGTGAACGAGTGGTAAAAACAAATACACGACTATCCTAGAATAATACATATTTTGAACGAAGCCACTTAACCCCATTAAACTTATATATTCTTGTACCTTAAGATTTGCTGACAAAGAATATGTTATGTGTTACGCTAATGGTCTAGTACTTAATAAATTATAGACAAAATACTATAGTGAGGTTGTCTGACAGCACCAGATCATATTTGTTCATATGGCTGTTTGAACAATTCTGCTTTAGGGGAAATCAGGCCAACAAGTTAGATACGATTTGATTGGCTGTAGAAATATGTAAGGAGAAACCTGATTTGTCGGACTGCAAATACTATTTGGTTGTTAATGGTTACGGTAGGATGGGTAAGATTTTTTTCAAAGGCTCTTGTAAACATGGTCTCATTGGTTAGAGCGTTCGATATAGTCTAATAGAAGCGTCAGTTCAGAGCCAGTTTTGAAAATAAATCATTGTAAGAAGCAAGTGCGTTGAGTACAAGCTAATATTTTTCTAAATAAAAGCCTGGGATAAGGCAGATCAAAATTGTGCCAGAATTCATCGCCAGTCAACGTACTTGTGTATATTTCCTTGAATTGTGGTAAGCTAGACATATTTCCTATATATATATATGTATATTATATATATATATATATATATATATATATATATATATATATATATATATATATATATATATATATATATATATATATATATATATATATATATATATATTATATGAAAATTGAACATGAATTGATAAATTGTGTCTGTATGTGTGTGGTTCAGTAGCAAACAGAAGGCAAAGCCTAGATATTGCTCCACCATGTAAAAGCTTGTCAGAGAGGAGTATAACTGCATTGGCATATATGGGATTGCCATTTAGTAACATGACACCTATCTTATTGTATAGAAGGAAGTACAGCTGGAATTGCAGAGGCGTTGTAACCATTAGGGAGAGGAATACTGGAATATTGTCACATGAGAAGCTAGTAGTTGGCATACAGCGCTGAACTCTGTGTTTGTAATGTCCTGTACTTCAGTGTGGAAATAGATATTATATATTAGTTCCGAAGAAGGAGGTACAACCTTCTTATTTCAGGGACCGTGGTACTGAAGTATTAGAGCAGCACCTGGTCTGAGTTTTGCTAGATCCAGAGGGCTGGCAGCAGACTCCTTGTCCAAGATATCGACCAGTGGTGTATCTCAAGATAACTGAGAAGCAAGCGAGCAGAGGAGACTGTTTTCCTGCCGCAGACACATAAGTTAAGACTTTGTCAGCCAGAGCAGCTCACCCTTGTATAACCCTCCTTAAAATTGACTGTAATAATAAAGCAAGAGGGACAGTTAGTGTTTTACTAATAAAAGAACTGTGATCCCTTCAAGATTATTTCCACCAGTAACAAACACATGAAGTCGTGATGACAAACAACAACATAGCTTCAAAAGCCAGTGTTACCTCTTAATACCAGAGCACACACTACACACATATTGTAATAATAT
The DNA here is from genome assembly GCA_024509875.1 of Oreohelix idahoensis. NCBI lineage: Eukaryota > Metazoa > Mollusca > Gastropoda > Stylommatophora > Oreohelicidae > Oreohelix > Oreohelix idahoensis. Next base: position 186,443 of record JAMPIV010020190.1, on the reverse strand, counting down.
TCTATGTCAGGACAAAGATCCTTTGTATAATTTTTGTACATACACATTGTGTTTGCATTTGATTGTGATTCCTGATTCACCCTGTAGTTGGATCAGGATATCTATTCTTGAAAGAAATTAATACATAATTTAAAAATTTAACACTTGACTTACTTAAGCTAGTCTTCTAGAGTGTTATATGTATGTGCTTGTCATAGTGTTGTAAAGTGTTGTGAATCTTAAATAAAGTATTTATCTGTCTGTTGTTGTTGTGAACTTACACTTCATCATTATCATAACCCTAGACATTCAACGTAGTCATCACAATAGCCCAGAATAAGTATGATTGAGGTCTAAATGTGGTAGCAAAGTAAGGTCATCTGTAACACACTAAAGTTATTAGATACAGATACCTTCACAGCTGATCTCAGTCAGGACACTAAGTCCCCTATAAATATTTATATAATCCCAACTTACCACACCGCTCGTGTAGAGTTTGTCAAGAAGTAAAATCGAAAGGTCCTCGCCATGCAGCACCTATCCAGGCTGCGGACATTTCTATCCGTCCATTTCAGAAAATGGCGATAGATATCATTGGTCCTTTCAAAATAAAATCAGCCAGAGGACATCAATTTATTCTAACATGTGTTGACATGTGTACTCGATGGCCAGAGGCCATACCTCTGAAGAGCATTTCGACTGCCGATATTGCAGACGCTCTTTGGCTGATATTTTCGCGGTTGGGATTCCCTAGGGAAATCTTGTCAGACCGTGGCACCAAACTGATATCTGAGACGATGTCGCAAGTTATGTCTACTCTTAATATCAAGAGATCACTGAGTAGTATTTATCATCCTATGTCTAATGGACTAGTCGAACGTCTCAATAGAACTCTCAAAAATTTACTTGGGAAAATAACTGAGGATCATCCTCAGGATTGGGACAGAGTCTTACCCGCTGCTCTCTTTGCTTATAGAGAGGTTCCTAATGAACATACCGGGTTTTCTCCTTTCGAGCTCGTCTTTGGCGCGCGTCCGCGCGGCCCAATGTCCTTGCTTCACGATCTGATAGCTGCCGATGATATTAGTGATGACACACAATCTTCTTATGAGTGTGTCATTGCTCTCAGGCAGAAAATCATTGAAGCGTGCAAATTAGCAACTTCCGCATCTGAATTTGCTAAAGCAAAGGCAAGACAGTTTGCAAATAAAAATAGATGCCTACGTCAACTTTGTCCTGGAGACAAAGCATTTGTATTACTTCCTTCCAGGGAAAATAGACTTCTTATTGGTTGGAAAGGTCCTTTTGAGATTGTATCTAAAATTTCTGATGTCGACTATGTCGTCGATATTGACGGAAAGCATAAAACTTTTCACATAAATATGCTTACAGAATTTTATGAACGTCCAGAGTACTTACAACCTATCTTTCAAGCGACGGACGACGCTACAGTCGCTGGTGGCCATTACTCATCGCTGTCTGTCATACAGGATGAGGAATCTACTTTCTCTGATGTTAATCTTCCTCTTCCGATGATTCCACTTCATTCTACGGAATCATGGAAGGATGTTGCAATTTCACCTAATTTATCAACTAGGGAACAGTCACAAATCTCTTCCATGTTACAAGCATTTCAGGATGTTCTCACGGACATTCCTGGACACACTACAGTCATTAAACATGACATTGTATTGACTGACCATACTCCTATCAGGGTCAGACCTTATCCTATTCCTATCCACTTCCAAACTCAAGTCGATAAGGAGTTGGATGAGATGATGAAGTTAGGAATAATTGAACCATCCAATTCGGCATACTCGTCGTCTATGGTTATTGTCCGAAAGAAAGACAATAACATACGCATTTGCGTCGATTACCGTAAACTAAATCAAGTAACGAAGTTCGATGCAGAACCTATGCCTCTGTTGGATGAGTTACTTACTAGACTTTCCAATTCTCGTTTCTTTACAAAGCTGGACTTGTCTAAAGGATACTGGCAAGTTCCTTTAACCGAACGAGCCAAACCTTTCACTGCTTTCTCCACACCTAGGGGTTTGTTCCAATGGAACTTTATGCCTTTTGGCCTTATGAATGCCCCAGCTACATTCGTACGCAAGATGCGTCGAATACTGGCATATCGGTCTGATGTGATTGCATACTTGGACGATATCTGTCTTTTTAGCGATTCTTGGGAAGATCACTATCTGGGATTAGATGAATTGTTGTCTACTCTACGTGAGCATAATTTGACAGCTAAACCCTCTAAAGGTTGTGTTGGGTTTAGTGAGATTTCTTTTCTTGGTCATCGTGTTGGTCATGGTCTCTTGAAAACAGAAGACCACAACACTTCTAAGATACTGAACATCACTATTCCTAAGACTAAAAAACAGATCCGTAGTCTCTTGGGCGTAATACAGTTCTACGGAAGATTCATTCCGAATCTTTCCTCTATTACGGCACCACTCTCAACCCTATTGAAGAAAGGGTCTCCTAATATGGTGTGTTGGTCCCAAGAATGCCAATCTTCATTGGATCAGATTAAATCATTATTTTCGTCTCCTCCTATTTTAAGACTACCTACAGCCGATAGGACGTTTGTCCTTCGTAGTGACGATTCAGCAATAGGGATCGGGGCGGCACTGATGCAAGAGTATTCTGAGACTCTGCATCCTGTAATGTATGTCTCGAGAAAACTGAATGCGGCAGAAAGGAATTATTCTGTTCTAGACCGTGAATTGCTAGCTATGGTCTGGGCAATTCTTAAACTCCAAAGATTCCTTCTCGGCGCGCATTTTGTAGTAGAAACCGACCAAAAAGCTCTCACAGCTATGCAGAATAAGGATTTGAAGAGTTCGAGATCCACTCGATATGCTATTGCTCTTCAACCTTTTCATTTCACGGTATGAGCTATCCGTGGTTCGGATAATGTGATGGAAGACATATTGTCTCGATGCCCACATGAAGCTACTTAGCTCTGTTTGTCTAGATCTACTGTTACATATCTAAAGTTATGATCTATTCTTACAATAACATACTTCTATAACACTTGTTGTCACTTTGTTTAAACTTATGGTTATGTATTGATTACTTGCTTTCTCTGTTACCGTCTTCGGTAAAACAGAGGAAGGCTTTGTTTCATATGAAATAAAGGTCGAAAAAATTAATGCGGCCACATTTATAGTTTAGATATATATTAAGTGACTATGGTGCATTATAATATTCTAAGAAGTGTACTATTTGTATTGTTCTCAGCAAACCGGTGTGATATGTTGGAACGCTGTATAACTACGATGACTTCTATAGACGTCCTGATGTTCCTTGAGGATTTTGCTTACAAGACATCGCCGGAATAGAGCATCGTCTTGTTCTTCTGACGTCATCAGATATTAGTTCTATACACATGTATAATCATATGTTTGTAAAAAGAATTTAGAAATGTTGTTAATGATTGACCATTTGAATTTATGGTTATATACTCATTATACGTCGTGAGATTTCGATGTTGGTGTAATCTCTTAATGGAAATTGTCATTCACATTTATACACATTGATATGAATTTTTGTTGTAACATTACCTGCACTTTTGAGTTGGTTGGTAACACCTCCCCGGATATATTTACTTTGAGAAAATAGTTTCTCCTATCTAGTGAGATTTTTTCTTCTCACCAGACGCTCTACTGTGCGTCGATTGGATCTGACATTATGATGTTATATTTTTTGGTGATCCTTTCATCGGCGCATTACTCATGCGTTATGAGCTTAATGCACCTGGCTCATAGATGTATTTCCAAAAAAAAAAAAGTGCCTTTTTTTCCCGGGAGGTGGGGTAATGTTGCCGTCATTTTTGACGGTGGGAAAAACACCAACCTAATTTATGTTTGGTTTAATGTGATCAAAGAGAGATAAATGTTTATTATCTTTCTGTGACAGGTTTGACTGGTGATTATCTTCTCCTGTCTTATGTTGTCCTGTCTCAGGTAATGTCTTATAGTTGACATGTCTTAAGTCTATTTATAGGATCATATACGGAGTATCTTTATCACCCGTTTGGTCGGAAACGCCTGGTCTGGGTTTGCCTCGATCTGGTCCATGCTCTTTGGGCATGCGCGGGTCTTGGCGGCAAAAGCCGAGAGACTGATTCAGAGAGAGTGTACCTGAGGCTTAGAACGGATGTACCGATCCGTAGATTTCTCTCGGCCAAGTTTTCGATAGGGATTGAAAATTCTGGGAATGACTGTTTTGTCATTCTTCCGTCCCTGAGTGTTTCTTTATGCCAGTATTGGCTGTGTTGTGTTACCTTAGAGTGTAAGGATTCTTTAAGAAGGTAACTGAAACATTATTCGATCTTTTCGTCTCGTTTAGATCTTACAGGTACATTTATCGCTGATGGCGACATAGTGAGCGAAGATCACAAGGAGTTATTATACTGTACTCCAGTATGGCTTCATATTTGAAAGACTAGGTCTGAGTTGACCCGTTACATACATAAGCCTAGGAATCATCTTTATGGATCTGCAATGCAGGCGGAATATGGTTTGGCAGAAAATATATCTAATCTCAGAAGCTTGTGTAAACTGAGAGTGACTTGATTATCGAGGCCCGCGACCTGCGGCCTGATTTCGTTGTCATCATATTGGTCCGTGTTTACGGCCAATATTCTTCACCAGAATGAAGTATCTGGCATGTGAGGCCAGTCTGAAGTCTTTTGCTAATTGTAGGACAATGGCATTGACTTTGTTTAAATAATTGATATCGCCCGTAGTAAGCAAGATATTTGCTAGGGCTTACCTGACGGGGCTCAGTCAGGGATTAGAGCTATTGCATAAACAGTAAACATTGGTCAAGACATTGTTACATGTCTGGGATCTGTGATGCCTGAAGCTGACCTTTGTAACTACACACATTATGTACTCGAGCTTATACTATTGGCTGTTTCGTCCATCATCATCGTATTATCGTACGTCATGAATAAATATTGTAAACGTCAGCAGCATTCCCTACTTCACTGACTTCTACTTGTGGTTGTGTGAGTTAATGTGAAGACGTCCAAGAGCCTATACGGCCTTCGTGTTATCAGCACTGTTATTTACTCACCTACACAATCAACCACATTGTCATACAAGTACTACACGTCTGAATCTACATTAATACTGACATGATGTATGTGTCTATTATACCCTGGCGGCACCTCACGCTAGTGACCTAAATTCTAGCTTCAACTTGGTACTGTCCAGGACAACACGATATGCTCAAAGTACTAACATTCATAGCACATCAAAACAGTACGTTACATCTGGGCATTTACACTGAACAACCTTATACATCTCCAGCCAAACAGACTTTTACAGCTAGTAAAAAACTCTAGTCGTAGTCGAACTTCTAAACTTTTAAGAGTCGAAGTTGTGACGGTATTGCCTCCCCTGCTTTGCAGTAGTGGTCCAACAGTGACCAAACTCAAGAGTATCTAATATAGTCTTCAATGGAGTCTATTTGTACACAAGATTACTCTTGGCAGAAACGTAGATAGAAGAGTAGTAAAGCTTGTATCACATGGGAGTTTTCACAAGAAATTCAGGTAAACGAAAACAATGCTGGCTATCGCTAAGCACGTTCATTCTGTAACCTGCCGACCAGGTGAAGCATTTAAGCACTTATTTATCAGCTCGTTAAGCCCCCACCCCTGATTTACTCAGTGGAATTCTCTTATTCAAGTATAGCTCTGTTTAGAATGTGTGTAGTAATTGACTGAGACAAACATGCAGTAACTTTAAAATGATCAAATCGAAGTTAAATTTGTAACATTACAAATAACAAAATTTAATCATCACTTTAGTTTTAACAGTTTGAAAATAATTTGAATAGTTATGGATAAAGAAAAGCTTTTATTCTCTCATATTTGGGGATTGCAAAAAGGGTAAGAAAGTTCAGATGGCAGCATTTATTTGTACTTAGCTGCCAATGACGGCTCTGTCTTTTCACACTGATCACTCGTCTCTGGTCAAGGTTGTCGGGTGTAGCTCGTCTCCCAGAAACTTCAAGGAAAGTCTACACAGTGTTCTTTGTCTTAAAGCGTAGGCCACTGATCCCATCTTGTTCCAGAAATAGTACGTTCTGCTGGTACCACCAATAACTGTGATAGAAGAATAGAAAAGAACGCTCTTCTGAGTATGGCGTTCTCCGACACATAGTTATGTGTCCGTCCGTCCCTCCCCACTCTTCTATTTCACCATCTCACTTAACTCAGAGTTTACCCTCGATGAGAATTAAATTTAATCTCTCGGGATAAAACTTCCTTTACATTTAAACTGAATAGCTTTAGCTTTACATTACATTTAAATGAAAAGGCTAAACGTACAGATATAATATGTTTTGCATTTACATCTCCGCTGTTTGAAAAGTGTTCACAATATAAATTCATTCGTGTTTCATTTATATTTACACTTAAGAAAAGTTTGAAACTTCTATTAATTAAAATGAATATTTTCACATGGACATTTACGTTGGTTTAAAGCGTGAAAACTCACATTAATTTTAAAGTGAATATGTTTATAGGGACATTTACACTGCCTTGAAAATGTAAGTCTTATGCTTAGAATGGACATCATTTCTTTTCATCTTTCCCTCCCTGCTCCATAGGGAACCTGGAACTACTTTATGTTTTTAGTTCTCTTTACGAAACTATCAATAAAGTAATCACCAGCCCGTGCAGTGGTGGTTCATGAATCATCATTCAATACGCTGGCAACCAGCCTCAAATGACTTTGACATCCAATAGCGAGTTTCACACAATAAAATTCACATGGTAATATATACATATATATGTTAGTTCACATGTTAGTAATAAAATATGAAATGTAAATCCAACTTACGCCAATCCTGGCTACAGACTTGTCGCACATATTAATAAAAGAGACGAATCTTCTCTTACACGTGGATGTCTTTTAATTTTACAATAGATTGCCCCTTCTGACTCCGTGTGTCTTCACTTTTCTAGTCCCGGTTGTTCCTTATTAAAATTTGAAAGAGATTTCCTGTGCTTTGTAAGTCTTATCTGGTTCTCCAATAAAAGGTCCGGATAACAATTAGGAATTATGAATCTAGTTCTTCACTCTGGCGAAGTTCTGGTGCCTTGGCGAGCGTACATCTCACCGAGAAATAAAAATGTGAAATTGTCAGCCTATATTCCCTCCAGTGATGTTATGAATCTAATCAGAAAGATCCAATCATTTCAAATCATGCAGGATAGGCTGTGATATTTCAAAATAGTCCCACGTGAAATAATGTGCGTGCCTGCAAAGGTCACGTATTACCATATATGGACATCTGATGCCTTGTATACACTCTCACACACACATTTGTAGACTCATATTGTCTACAATGTAATAAATCCATGATTACTTTTTAACCAAGGACCGGAAGCAATTACATACATTTGTCTGCCCACCCGTGTCACACAGACGGTAATGTTGTCTTATCAGCGGTTCATTCTAAACGCGCCGGCGACTATCTTATCTCAGCTCTTCGTTACCTGGAATGACCAGGTAACAAACCGGTGACATATTTGCAAGGAGTGTCACAACTGTGATAGTTATTACCTACATGATGATTTGATAAAATCACATATCTGCTAGTTAGCAGACAAAGAAAGAAAGAAAGAAAGAAAGAAAGAAAGAAAGAAAGAAAGAAAGAAAGAAAGAAAGAAAGAAAGAAAGAAAGAAAGAAAGAAAGAAAGAAAGAAAGAAAGAAAGAAAGAAAGAAAGAAAGAAAGAAAGAAAGAAAGAAAAGTGTGATAATTGACAGCACCTAATAAAAATCAGTACCACAAATTTACCGATACTGCCGGAGAGAACCAAAGATCGATAGAGGTTGCCCCGTTTCGTCACAGAAGTTGGAAAATTATTTAGCCGAGTCCACAACCTTGTGAAGTGGGTTAAATAATTTACTTTTGTTGCATAAGAGCTACACATTTTTTTTTTTTCATATTAGGTGTTAAGATTAAATATGGATGACTGAAGTTTTTATAAAGTGTTGTACCTCAGTCAGGAATCTAACACGGGATCAATTGCTTGAAAGGCAACAATGTTAACCATTTATCCACAAACAGTCCCTGACACGTTAATCGTACGATTATAATATTAATATGCTGTACCTAATATAAGCGACCAAGGCAGCCCGTTACAGAGGGTAGTTTTTGGTTACTTAATTTTATTTTATTTATGAGTCGCATGCATGGGGGCATATCTAGAGACATCCATATATGACCACCAACTATGCACACTGCTATAATATACGTACGTCGAAGTGAACCTATGTAAGTGAACCTATGTATGTGAGGCTTATTACATCCTCATTGACTCTTGAAATCATCCATACTCTTCCAGGGATTCCCCCTGTGGTGAAAGTTGTTGAGAACCCAGCATTGCACACTAAGCTTGGAGAAGTCACTTGAGCCCCAGGCATAGTTTTTTGGCTTTGACTTGGTTGCTGAATGCAGAAGGATATCACTATGGACCTAGTGGTAGGCAGGGGAAGCTGAGAAGTGGCCCTGTGCAGGACGTAAAAATTCCTTGGGCGAGCCCAGAACCATAGTATTTTAGCTCTGCATAGTTGGTGAGCCCCCATGGATGGCGGGGAATGCACATTATGCCACGCACTTCCTACTCCTATCTTGGGACCAGATGTGACGATCCTTTAAATGCAAGCCAAGCTGCAGAAACTGGAGCTCATGACTTCAACTTTTTAAACACGTTTCGGAATGGCAGAAAAGCCACAGGAAAAGCTTAGATCTACAGTGTAGATAATACCAAGGATCTTCAACTTGGTATTGGCTGCTGAAGAGCGAGAAGCTCAGCAGCCCTAGTTAAACAACAACAACAACAATTTATGAGTCACAATACAATGTTAATAGAAATGTTAGTTTTTAAAATGTCAAAACACGTTGATTAATGCATCCTTCTTGCCCAAAATAATGTACAACGTTTGATAGACCACTGTTTTCTTTAAATACATACAAATTGGCGTCATATGATGTTTTAATAAAAAGAAGAATATTTACACAGAGTCCAGGTTACTGTCACATATTCACCTGCATGCGTAATTGTGTATGTCAGTAATGTGGTCTTATTTATGTTTGTTAAATGTTAGCGTGATTCTGTGGAGTTTTCTCACCGGGTATCTCGTAAAATACATTAAAACAGAAGATGGCAAGATGGCAGCTCGACTTTTCATTTCCATTCTATGTTTAGCTCTCTATAAATATCAAACAGTCAGCTTCAGTTTTATAACAAGCAAAGGTAATTTCTCGAAAGGTGGCACGGAGGACGTGTGTTCGTTTATACTACGCGTTTCATACAACAAAAATTACAATGTCAGATGTTACATAAAGAAAACTCAATCTGTTTTCGCTTGCTCATTATCTGGTTAAAGACAATGAAAATTTCATGTGTCATTGTACATGCATGGTTGTCATCTGAGCAAAAATGTGGCATTTTGTGTCTCTTTTCTTCTTAAGTTCGAACTTTTAAATGCAATTTATTTGTTCATTTCAAAATAAGTTTAGTCTACTTTTCTGTTAGTTTGTGTGATTAATAAAAGTAGCGTAGTTTAAGAGTGAGAATTTTAAAAAATCAATACAGACAACAGAATAAAATCCCCAAGGTGTACACCCTAATGAAAGGTACTGCTCACGTAATGTGAGACATGGACCAGTAACACAGGTAATGTGAGACATGGACCAGTAACACAGGTAATGTGAGACATGGACCAGTAACACAGAACATGACAGCAGGTAGCTGAGACAGCAATTCCGTTTTACCACTTATTAAAGGCATTAATACATTTAGAAAAAATTGGCGGAGAATGAAGTAGATGACACAAACAAGTTTGCTATGTTACACGGTTCACAAAAATCGTTAATTTGGAACATAATTTACCATCTCAAGCCAGCCGAAATTAATAGTTTAGATCAGGGCTTCTAAACTTTTAGATGTTATGTACCCCTTTACAGCAAGTTACGAAACCTCGCACAGTCTTATATTCTAGTGAGCGAAATGTACCAGAATTCAGAAAAGGTTATAGAATTATATCATTTTACGTGAAAGATAAAGAAAAATGTCTTTTTATTTATATATTTAATGCCTGTAGTGAGCCCGGAAAAATGGGAAACTGGTCGTTAAATGCACATGGATTAAAAGTGCTTTTACGAGTAACTGTCGTAGATTTTCGATAGGGGAATTAAGACATAGTTTGGTCCCTTCTGAGTAGAACTAGACAGGTGGTGACTCAGTGAGACATAAGATAAGAAATAGATTTTCACGAGTGAAATGGTGGAAAAATAGGTAGAGTCTGTCCCTGGACTCGAGAAGATCCTCTCGGTCAGCCTATCTTTACAACAGAACTTAGTTAGTCAGACAGTATACCTATATATATATATATATATATATATATATATATATATATATATATATATATATATATATATATATATATATATATATATATATATATCAACCACTCACATACACACACACACATAAGTGACGACAGACGCACAGACGTGACAAATTATATTTATGGAATAGGGATATTTTGGGACGAGCTGACCAACACATGTAAATAAAGTTTTTATGTAAATGTTATTTACTATAAAGAAACTCTACAACAGCAATATTATGAATATCAATCAAATACAAATAAACATAGGTTAATGAAATTAATAAAGAAATACACTCATATCTGTAATCCTCCCTCCCTCCGTTGAGACAAGATCCCGTTAGAAGAAAGTTATTAACCCCCAAAGAGTCAAAGATTTATACGCTATGGTCTAGGATTTCCCTCTACAGTAAAGAACAGAGTATATACGTTAATCTATTCTGAAAAGGACAGTATTAGCAAAACTTACTAAAAGAAATAAACAACGTGAGTACATGGATTCTACAAGATATATATATATATATATATATATATATATATATATATATATATATATATATATATATATAGATATATATCTATATATATATATATATATATATATATATATATATATATATATATATGGGAATTAGTCATTCATCCTTCCTCTCTTCTCAGACAACCGTGGCCACGTGCATTCGTTCTTACCTAATACTTGGTTTGCACCTTCTGGAACAATCTTTAGGACACACGCACACAGCAAATCCAGTGTTATTTTGGCAAAGAAAACCCAAGCTCCTCAAAGACAGATTAAATCCACTTCTCCGGGGAAAGCTCACTTTGTTACTTTTATTTAGGATTACTGTTTATGTCACATTAATTTGACCAGGTAAGAAATTTAACAGTGCTCACAGTGTCAATAGCTTGAGATTTCCAGTACATAGGAATGTCAGGTCGGTAATTTCTCTCAGTATAAAAAAATTCCTTGTCACACCACGAATGGTCAAACGTCAGGAAATGTTAATGTTTGTTAGGTCGCCACAACGGGCTGAATGTAAATGAAATTGGGAAAAAGAAATCTGGATCTATAGGCCCAGTTACAAAGTCATTCTTAATGTTCTTTGGGTTGGTACTCTGTCTCTTTCTGGGTGTAAACCCTAAGCCGGACAGGTTCACCTTGAAGAACCAGATACTAAGTAAAAATGTTCTTTTGTAAGGTTATTCTCAGATTTATATGGAAGCCGCTGGTAGATTTTGGGTTTGATCCAATACTGTGTAAAGGAGAAAAAAATACAAATACTTAACCATAATATAGTATTCTCAATCCTATCCTTAACCCGTTGTCGTAATTTTTATCTGAGAGGGTGCTGATGAATATTGGTCCCTTTAGAGTGTAAAGTGATATTGAAGGCTCTGTGAGAATAAGGATTTAGGAGAATGAGGTAGTAGATTCACAAGCGCTGGGAAGGAGCAAGGACAGTCTCTTATTACGACAATATCTGTTTTCTCACAGACTACTCCTATCTCTCTTCTGCACAAACAATTGTTTGTCAGTTCCAGTCGCTCAACGCGCTCACCGATTTGGTGATTCTGTCGCTCAACGTACATGAATACAACCTACACAGATGGAAATGTTTGGAGTTTTAGGCCAACCGACAACCAACACAAATAAATATTAATACCTTTATTATCATAAAGGACTCACACATAATTGTACATTTACAGTCAAAAATCAAAGGTTACAGAATACAAATATGATAAGGGAAGAGGGGGTTTTGAGGAGAAATATCCCATCCACCGTTTCCCGTTTATATTTACTAACAGACAAAACCCGGTCCCAAAGACAAGAAGGGGGGGGGGGGGTGATCAGAGATAGGCAATTTAACCCACTGGTAAATTTATTACTCTGAGGCAAGGGGTTACAGAAAAAAAGGAGGGGGTGTAGACGAAAGCTAGGGTTCTCAATTGTCTCCCTTTAAATCAACAAATTGTACGGGAGGGGGAATGAACACAGTTACCCAATCCCGCTAGGAGAGATCCCGTACAAGGAATATAATGCCCCTTAGTACAAGGTCGAACTAATTAAAAGGGTAAAGAAAAGATAAATCTCCTTTCATTCAAAAAACACACTAGGGCTGGCCATCCCCACAAACACACACGCAGACTTACCGAAAGGTGAATTCTGGCACTTCATAGGAAATACATAAAAAAAACAGCACTAAACTTTGGCTTAGGTAAAAGTATTTTTCTTCCGTGTACAGCCCCAGATTTTGCGGGTTGTTGAAGTTAACAAAGTGTCCCGAAATCGCTGGACGTTGAAGTTTAACGGTACTGTTTGTTTATTAGATAAAGTTCCTAAAGAAAGGCACAGGCACTTGGCTAGGCGTGAGGTATGGTGTGGTTCCTAAAATTGGCACAGCTGGTGGAGATAACTTCCTTTTTCCGTAATGTCACAAGTTAAGAAAACACTGAGGTAAGTTCTTCTTCGGGGGGGGGGGGGGGGGGGGGGAAAATCCACTGAATATACGTGACAGACAGTGGTCAAGTAGATCGGTTTTTTTTTCTTCACAAATAGGGGCAGTGAATAAAATATGTTCTGCTTCCAGTTTTCTTTAAGGACTCTATATGAACTAGTATTTTTAAAGTGTTTCTTGAATGGCTTTATTCTCAGTTACGTTCAGAGGAGCGGGGCCCATTACAGGTCGCCACAAGTTTAGCTTTAAAAAAGTTCATATGTTACTGGAGTTATCGAATTGAGTTTGGCAGAACTCTGTATATAATTAATAATTGCTGGGATGCAGGTTGAATGATCGTTCTGAATGAAAGATAATCAAAACAAGAAATGCATTACAAATCATATTATAATCTGACGCGATAAATTACAGTTAGCCTATTTACTTATTAGCGTCGTCAATTAACAAATCAGGAAAACTTCCCGTGAGTTAAAAATAATTAAAAGCACATCTATCTATACAGAACTAAACTGTATTAAAGTTATAATTCTCTTTAACGTCTGCAAAATAAATTTACGCGTCAATTGTATTAGGAAATACTTTTAGCTGTAACATTAGTTTGCACTAGAACTTTGAAAATGGGTTTATTTAATAAGGTTAAATTTACACCACAATCCATTGAAATCAATTGAAATAACTCGACCACTGATCACTCGAAGCTAATGTATAAATTACCGTCTGCACAGAAAGAATACACTCCAATAGTCACGAAGGTAGATGAAATCCAGCAGGAATCCGACTATGCTAGTGCAACTAGGATTCTGTCAGAGCGAACGATAAAATGCAGTTTTTCGGAGTTCTCTATTTATACTTCTCGAATGTAACTTGAATGGGGCGTGTTAGATTTTCGCACCTTTCTTGAAATTGAGCAAAATTCGAGATACCTCGCCGTTGTGTTAATCGCTGCGATTCCTACGTTTTCCCCGGTCTACCGATTTCCTTCCGTCTCAGGCTTGCTTGCATGAGGGTGTGAAAAGTTTCCGAGAAGCTAACTCTGTGAGCTGCGAGTTCCCTGTTTCTTTAGATCGTGTACCGCCGCGATTGAATTCTGAGATCTGTCTGTCTTTGATGGTGCCACTGTTCTGAGAGCTTTGGCAACTCCCACCAGGCGGGGTGACAGCCAGGTAAGAAAATGATCTGCTGTTTATTGCTCTAGAAACAGGAGTGAGTCTGTGGCCCGTCCTCTTTTGGGCCGGCGTTAAGGAAAAGATTGCTATAAATCGTTCTCAGAAATGGTTGTGGGCGGGATTTAATCTCCCATCAAAGGCCATGCGATCTCAAACGTTCGCATAAGATAGCAGGCTACATATTAATGATCCAGCGTGTAAGGTTCTCGTGGAAATGCTGCATGCCGGTAAAAGTTACAACAGATGATCAGGGGTTCTAAAGTTATGAGAGGCCAATATTCTGTTATCATCCATCGAGTCAGGGAAATTCATTTGTCATACTTAGACGTACGTCACAATCGTCCCCACTTTTGAGACATGGAAACTCGTTTTCATGTTTCATTTATGACAATGAAGCTGCCCTGATCGGTAGCTTTAGGATGATTGGCATCGTCGATTTTCTCCTCTTCCTCTGTGGTCCAGTTTTTACTCTACTCAAGAAGTCAGCTCCGACATTCTGTTTTCCTGGAATATATTCCACTTTGAAGGAATAAACACTCAATAGCAAGGCCCAACGCATTATCCTTGCGTTGAATTCCTTCTTGGCACCCAGGAAAGCTAGTGGAGCATGGTCTGTTTGCACCGTGAAAGAAGTACCATACAGAAACTCATGATGGCGTCTGATGCCATGAATCAGAGCGAGACATTCTCTTTCAACGACACTGTAGTTGCGTTCCGCTTTATTCAGTTTCCGACTGCCATAGGCAACTGGAAATAGCATGTTCAGGTCACTGTCATCGGCTTGCAGCAATGTTGACCCGATGCCCTGACCTGACGCATCAACTCTCAGTATGAAAGGTTTCTTAAGGTCAGGTAACCTTAGGATGGGGTATGCCGACAACTGTCCTTTCAAAGTGCTGTATGCATGTTCGCACTTTTGATTCCACATGACCTTATCAGGACAACCTTTCTTGGTGAGGTCAGTCAGAGGTGCTGTCAGTCCGTTGAAGTTCTGGATGTATTTCTGATAGTATGCACATAGCGATATGAAGGAACGTACGTCTTTCTTCGTTCGGGGTCTTTTTGCTGCCACAATTTTCTCCACGTTCTTCTTAATAGGCCAACTGCATCCGTGAGAAATAGTATGCCCCAGGAAGTCTAACTGTTCAAACCCGATGAGACATTTGCTAGGTCTGGCTGTGAGACCCGTTTCCTGTAGTCTCCTGAGGAGCATAGCAACCGTAGCAATATGTTCTTCATAGGTTTCCGATGCAATTAATATGTCATCCATGAAATTATGGATATGGGGACTTTGCAAAGGCTCTAGAAGCTTCCTCATCATCCTGGTGAACACTCCTGGTGCGTTATGCAAACCGAACGGCATCACATTAAATGTGTAATGTCCTTCGCTAGTGCTGAAAGCTAACAAAGGTTTAATTTCCTCCTTGACTGGTATTTGATAATAACCTTTACTGAGGTCAATCTTGGAGAAGATCTTTGCTTTGCTGAGCTTGGTGAACAACTCAGAAACAGTTTGGAGAGGTTCGGGCTGGAATTCCGTTACAGCGTTTAGCAACCTGTAATCAATGCACAGCCGAACTTCCTTATTGGGCTTCTGCAACAGCACTACACTCGAGCTGTAAGGAGATGTAGACTCACTGATAATTCCTGCCTGACGCAGCTTGTCTATTTCTCCGCGAAGTGCATCCGCTTTAGCGTACGGGATGGGGTAAACTCTGGTTTGAACAGGGGTCTCGTTTGTTAATTTCATATCAAATTCAATGAGATTTGTTCGACCAGGTACATCCGTTAAGACTGCACTGTACTGTTTTAGTAGAGCCCTGGTTTCTGTTTGTTGTTCTGGTGAGAGATTGTCGCCGAACTTGACATCTTTAAAGGATTCTGTGGGTTGCAGTGGATACTCCATGCAACCATCATCATCTTCCTCGTCTTCCGTTGCTATGGCGACAGCCAGGAGATGCTCGGAGGATGGCACCGGTCTTTCCAAATATTTCTTTAGCAGATTTATGTGGAAGACCTTCTCCTTTCCTTTGATGGAGATCTTGTAATTGGTACGTGAGATCTTTTTAAGGACGGTAAACGGCCCTTGCCATCCGATGCGAAGTTTATTGCTTCCGGTTGGGAGTAGCAACAAAACTTTCTCCCCTGGTTGGAGCTCTCTCTCTTTTGCAGCTTTGTTGTATCTTTTAGCGTGTTTAGCGCGGGCTTTCGTAAGGTTGGTTGTAGCTAGATCCCATCCTAGCTTTAGCCTTTCCTTGAGCTCAGATACATACTTGCTTGCAGAGACGACTGTCTCGTCAGCCTTTTGGTCTGTCAGGGACCGAAGTAAGGCTTCTAATGGCCCCTTTATAGGTCTGCCAAATAAAAGTGTAGCAGGCGGGAATCCCGTAGACGCTTGGGGAACCTCTCGGTAGGCGAATAAGGCAGCCGATATATATAGGTCCCAGTCTTCCGGTTTCTCCTGACCCAGCTTACGTAACATGGTGGTGAGGCTGCCATTAAAACGTTCCACGAGCCCATTTCCGGCCGGATGGTAGGGACTTGTGTGGATATGTTTGGCCCTCAAGATCTTAAAGATCTCCTCCATTAACAGGCTACGGAATTGGGATCCATTGTCCGTCAAAACTTGTTGAGGGAATCCCAACCGTGTAAAAATTTGCACAAGGGCTTCTGCGACATGCTTGGAATTAGTGCATGGTAGCGGTACGGCTTCGGCCCACATAGTGCAAGTGTCAACTAAGGTCAGGATGAACCTATCCTTCTTTTGGTCTTTTCCAGAGGACCAATGATGTCGACAGCAACCCGTTCAAATGGAGTCCCTACTATTGGCATTTGCCCCATAGGTACTGGGGGTGTCAAGTGCTTGGGTGCTACCCGTTGGCACTGGGCGCAGGATTTCACATACCTGACAATGTCAGAGTTCATTCCTGGCCACCAATAGTGGGTTTTTATTCGCTGAATAGTGGCGTTTTGTCCCATATGTCCGCTAAAGGGAAGAGAGTGCCCCATCTCTAAGATCTGGCTTCGGTACTGCGTCGGAACTAGGAGCTGGTTATTCCCCGTGTCCGGGTTTCCCGTTCTACGATACAATACGCCATCCTTAGAAAAGATGTCTCCGTTGTGTCTGGGGTCCTTAGCCATGGGCAGTTTTTTAAAGCAGAGCTCCAGAGTAGGGTCCTTTTGTTGCGCCTCCTTCAGTTCGTTCGGCAACAAATTTGGCGCAGGCTCCCTCTCCTTCTTGGCTTGCCCTCTTGTGGTTACCGCTGCCACAATCGGCTCCTTTGGTCTCCCTTTAAATCACATATCTACATCCCAGGATAACTGGGTAGATAGGATCATCCATAATGGCCGCTTTTATAACTCCTCTGACAAAATCAGAGTGTATTTCTACCAGTGCGATAGGCAGCGTCCTGGGCGCATCACTCTTAAACACTCCACTAAGTTTGACGGTTTCCTCTGTCTCCTGACCTGGTTTGACTAGGTGTCTAGCAACAATACAACTAAAACTTAATCCAGTGTCAAAGAGACAAGTGGTTGAGGTACCATTCAAAATTACAGTTCCTCGAGTTGAGGGTCGGTCCCCCTCAGGTTGAGAATCACTGACATTGATTCTACCTTTCGAGGCTGTATGCAAACATCCAACGCGGTTTGAACCGGTTTGTTTGCCCTGATCAGACGTTCCTGGTGTAGGGGTCTTCCCTTTTCCTTGACCTTGGTGGCCGCGCTGCCACGTAGGCTTGGTGGGTTGATCAGAATTGTTGTTGGGGGGGGGGGGGGGTATCGGGTTTTGTAGAATTTCGATTTTTCCTGGGGAGGTCTCTGGGTATTATTTTCTCGTTGGTTATAATTCTGAGAGGAATTAGAGGAATAGGATGACTGCTCTAGATTTTGTTTACGAGATGGCTCATCTGTGGGTTTACGTTTAGTGCTGGGAAGTTCGGCCATTGCATTGGTATAGCGTTCGGCCTTATTGAGTATGTCCTCAAGCCTGACTGCGCCCTGTTCAGCCAAAAATCTACGGGTTTCGTTTGACAAGGTTGCCTTTATCTGTTCCACAAGAACAAGTTCAAGTAGTCCCTCATATGTAAGAGGTAGGTCAGATAATTCAATGCACTTTGTCAAATAGCCCGTGAGACGTGAAGAGAATTGGGGGAATGTTTCCGTGCTCTCTTTTCGGCTGTTTCTGAACATTTGCAGAAATTTTCGGGCGGTCATTTCGAACCGCTCTAGCAAGGCCTTCTTAAGCATGTCGTAATCATGTTGGTTCGGTCCCAGCTTTGTGTATACGTCATAAGCATTCGCTTTTAGTGACGTCGAGAGTTTAAGTGCCCAGCGGGAACTCTCTAACCCATACAGATTTGCGAGCCTTTCGAATTTTTCTAGGTAGCTGTCAATTTTTTCGTTAGGGCTAGGAAAAGACTCTAAAGCAAAAGACATCGCAGTTAATTGGGCAGACTGAGTGCTGGAGAGATCCATTGTTTGAGAATGGGGCGAAGACGGCTCTCCATTATTTGAAGTAGAGGCACTCCGACTCTCTAAAGCCTTGAGCGCTAATTCATGCTGTCTTTCCTTGTCTCTCTCTCTCTTTCCCTGCGGGCGTCCATCTCTGCCTCAATTTTCTTCTGCTCCAATTGACGATCGTCCGCTTCTTTCTTCCTAGCTTCTGCCCTCTCTTCCTCCGCGTCATACCTTTGCAGTTCCTGGGTGATAAACAGATTCGCGGCTTCTGTGTCTAATCCTGAGTCTTTCGCTTCCTGTCTCAAAATGGATCTTATCCTAATTCTCTCAGCCATTGTCAAAGAACTGGATGCTTCTAAGACTAGAGAATAGTAAGATGGAACAAGAAGGGGAAAAACTCAAAGCCGCTACGAGAAAAACCAAAGTAAAAAAAAAAATTTACTTAATGACCTCGTGTGTTAACTTATCGCCGCTATTATTGTCACTTAAGACTCGTAACGCAAGCAACTATGCCAATTAAATGGTAAGTTACACTAGAAAAGAATCTACTCTTACTAACAGTAGAGAAAAATTTATATTAAACAATTTAAAAGGAAAAAAAAAATTTCCCAGAAAATGTTAATTCTCTAACAACAAACTCCGTCCCTGAAGACAATTTTTGAGATGAGACGTAGTTAACTTAATTTTAAAAAATCAGAACAATCCGTCTTTAGCTTAGCTCAACTCAAACGCTTCATAACCTTTAGTGATTGTAAAACAATCACGCAGTCCCAGCAATTATATAACCAAAAATTTTCAATTCCCTCTGCCAGAGAATACAAATGTGACAATCTTTTATTATCACTAACTGCCTGTTCCTGTGGAAAAACAAACCTGTCTTAATTATTGTGTGGTTGGCCCAAAATACTGAACGGCTTGGTCTAGGGGAAGTAATACTTTTAAAGATTATACCCTACTTCACAAAGACAATCAACCACACTCTATTTTAACTAAGTTCAGAATCTCGAACGAGCTAACCATATATTGTCGTAATTTTTATCTGAGAGGGTGCTGATGAATATTGGTCCCTTTAGAGTGTAAAGTGATATTGAAGGCTCTGTGAGAATAAGGATTTAGGAGAATGAGGTAGTAGATTCACAAGCGCTGGGAAGGAGCAAGGACAGTCTCTTATTACGACAATATCTGTTTTCTCACAGACTACTCCTATCTCTCTTCTGCACAAACAATTGTTTGTCAGTTCCAGTCGCTCAACGCGCTCACCGATTTGGTGATTCTGTCGCTCAACGTACATGAATACAACCTACACAGATGGAAATGTTTGGAGTTTTAGGCCAACCGACAACCAACACAAATAAATATTAATACCTTTATTATCATAAAGGACTCACACATAATTGTACATTTACAGTCAAAAATCAAAGGTTACAGAATACAAATATGATAAGGGAAGAGGGGGTTTTGAGGAGAAATATCCCATCCACCGTTTCCCGTTTATATTTACTAACAGACAAAACCCGGTCCCAAAGACAAGAAAGGGGGGGGGGGGGGGGTGATCAGAGATAGGCAATTTAACCCACTGGTAAATTTATTACTCTGAGGCAAGGGGTTACAGAAAAAAAAGGGGGGGGGGGGGGTGTAGAGGAAAGCTAGGGTTCTCAATTGTCTCCCTTTAAATCAACAAATTTTACGGGAGGGGGGAATGAACACAGTTACCCAATCCCGCTAGGAGAGATCCCGTACAAGGAATATAATGCACCTTAGTACAAGGTCGAACTAATTAAAAGGGTAAAGAAAAGATAAATCTCCTTTCATTCAAAAAAACACACTAGGGCTGGCCATCCCCACAAACACACACGCAGACTTACCGAAAGGTGAATTCTGGCACTTCATAGGAAATACATAAAAAAAAAAACAGCACTAAACCTTGGCTTAGGTAAAAGTATTTTTCTTCCGTGTACAGCCCCAGATTTTGCGGGTTGTTGAAGTTAACAAAGTGTCCCGAAATCGCTGGACGTTGAAGTTTAACGGTACTGTTTGTTTATTAGATAAAGTTCCTAAAGAAAGGCACAGGCACTTGGCTAGGCGTGAGGTATGGTGTGGTTCCTAAAATTGGCACAGCTGGTGGAGATAACTTCCTTTTTCCGTAATGTCACAAGTTAAGAAAACACTGAGGTAAGTTCTTCTTCGGGGGGGGGGGGGGGGGGGGGGGGGGGGTGGGGGGGGGGGGGGGGGGGGGGGGTTAAAATCCACTGAATATACGTGACAGACAGTGTTCAGGTAGATCGGTGTTTTTTTTCTTCACAAATAGGGGCAGTGAATAAAATATGTTCTGCTTCCAGTTTTCTTTAAGGACTCTATATGAACTAGTATTTTTAAAGTGTTTCTTGAATGGCTTTATTCTCAGTTACGTTCAGAGGAGCGGGGCCCATTACAGGTCGCCACAAGTTTAGCTTTAAAAAGTTCATATGTTACTGGAGTTATCAAATTGAGTTTGGCAGAACTCTGTATATAATTAATAATTGCTGGGATGCAGGTTGAATGATCGTTCTGAATGAAAGATAATCAAAACAAGAAATGCATTACAAATCATATTATAATCTGACGCGATAAATTACAGTTAGCCTATTTACTTATTAGCGTCGTCAATTAACAAATCAGGAAAACTTCCCGTGAGTTAAAATAATTAAAAGCACATCTATCTATACAGAACTAAACTGTATTAAAGTTATAATTCTCTTTAACGTCTGCAAAATAAATTTACGCGTCAATTGTATTAGGAAATACTTTTAGCTGTAACATTAGTTTGCACTAGAACTTTGAAAATGGGTTTATTTAATAAGGTTAAATTTACACCACAATCCATTGAAATCAATTGAAATAACTCGACCACTGATCACTCGAAGCTAATGTATAAATTACCGTCTGCACAGAAAGAATACACTCCAATAGTCACGAAGGTAGATGAAATCCAGCAGGAATCCGACTATGCTAGTGCAACTAGGATTCTGTCAGAGCGAACGATAAAATGCAGTTTTTCGGAGTTCTCTATTTATACTTCTCGAATGTAACTTGAATGGGGCGTGTTAGATTTTCGCACCTTTCTTGAAATTGAGCAAAATTCGAGATACCTCGCCGTTGTGTTAATCGCTGCGATTCCTACGTTTTCCCCGGTCTACCGATTTCCTTCCGTCTCAGGCTTGCTTGCATGAGGGTGTGAAAAGTTTCCGAGAAGCTAACTCTGTGAGCTGCGAGTTCCCTGTTTCTTTAGATCGTGTACCGCCGCGATTGAATTCTGAGATCTGTCTGTCTTTGATGGTGCCACTGTTCTGAGAGCTTTGGCAACTCCCACCAGGCGGGGTGACAGCCAGGTAAGAAAATGATCTGCTGTTTATTGCTCTAGAAACAGGAGTGAGTCTGTGGCCCGTCTTCTTTTGGGCCGGCGTTAAGGAAAAGATTGCTATAAATCGTTCTCAGAAATGGTTGTGGGCGGGATTTAATCTCCCATCAAAGGCCATGCGATCTCAAACGTTCGCATAAGATAGCAGGCTACATATTAATGATCCAGCGTGTAAGGTTCTCGTGGAAATGCTGCATGCCGGTAAAAGTTACAACAGATGATCAGGGGTTCTAAAGTTATGAGAGGCCAATATTCTGTTATCATCCATCGAGTCAGGGAAATTCATTTGTCATACTTAGACGTACGTCACACCCGTGTAAAATATAATATATTCATACACTCAGTTATTTAACTATGAATAGAACTGCACGTGTATCTCATATTGAATCATTTAATAAAAGTTTCCGTAAAAATAAGCGCTAGTCATTTATATTTTTAATCATCATGAATTAGAAATAAATATATTTCGTCAGTACTCATAATGAATAGAGCATTTACTAGACGCTTAAATTAACTCTTACCGGTTAATATCTGTTAGTTAGATTTACGCTACATCCGGAACAATTTAGCTATAGATTATATTAATTCGTTAGTCACTTTGCACAAAACTCCTAGTGAAATAATATGACGGACTTAACAATTAAATCACTCTACACAGAAAAATCTTAGTGAATAAAATAATTACCGCAAACACAGAATTAGAACAACTCCAAATCGAAAATATTAAGACATCCACTATAACAATGGTCTAGAAAATCGAAGCTAGTTGTTCTCTGAAATTGGCGGTACTGGATAAATTGAGTTTAAAGGCAGATATATATATATATATATATATATATATATATATATATATATATATATATATATATATATATATATATATATATATATATATATATATATATATATATATATATATATATATATATATATATATATATTAAATTTGCAGAAATTCGCTCAGACTTGTTACTTTTAACGCCTTCGCTCAGATTTCGGGCTTTTCCTCGGTCGATCTGCGAATCAGATGGAAAATTGACACTTTTACCGCTTGCAGACTCTGGCAATCGAGCGAAGCCCGTCCTTTGATCTGACGATTCTCACCGTGTTTAATTACCTTCCAACCGAACGGATTTAGGGGGAAGTAACTGTGATTATCTGCCCTTGGTTCCAAATTATCTACTCCTTCTACTCAAATTATTTCCCGTGATCACTGTCTAACAAATAATACGTTACAACTACATTAGCTTATCTTCCCCTGAGCCAAAATTACGATTCTTTTGAAATAGTCGCCCCTTTAAACGCGTTCCGTCTCTCCCTGTTTGATCCTATTACGACGATTTCCAATCGCTGGCTTTATAATTACAGGTAACCGGCTCAACGTTAGCTAAATAGGTCTGTTGGTAAACATTCCTAAGGAAATAGAGAAAAGAAAATAAAATAGGCGTGCTAAATTAGAAAAAGAGACAGATCTCTGAGTGTAGGATTATTTTATGTTAACAAAACGTGTGTAGGTGAAAGCCAGGTGAAAGAAAAATGTAGATAATGAAATAGAAATATGAAAGCTATTATCATAATATGTCACAGTAACTTACAGTGTTTTTTATTCTGATGTAGATTTAATAACAATAATTATATTGAATATAACTATCACCAAAATTCGATTCTTTTGAAGAAGGTTAATATTTAAGAATATATTGAAAACTGAAAAATGACAAAAATAATTTTCAATGTTTTAAATTTAAATAACTGTTAAAATGTATAAAAATTGAGCATTCTACATTTCATAGTAGGCATACTTTTACTAGATTAGTGAACATTCTGTTATTACTTATTTTCAGTGATGTGTCAGAAAATGTTATTTTTAAAAAAAAAGAGACTTATTTTCGGCAATGAATTCATGTTGTCCAAGATCTATTTTCTACATACACACTTAATTAAGTTGTGTGTGTTATACTGTGTTTATATTCTAAAAATATAACATGTCTCGCACCTCCAGACGTTGGGTCGCGCACCTCCCTGGAACATCGGGCAAGTCTTTCCCTTTCCCCCCCCCCCCCCCCCCCCCCCCCCCGTCCCCCCTCCCCCCCCCCCCCCCCCCCCCCCCCCCCAGGTTAAGAAGCACTGATTTAGATCAATTGCCAGCTAACTCAGTAAGGTCTTTGGGATAACTCGTAGTGTTTGTTGAGATGATTAAGGAGGTTATTGATCTAAGCCAGGCAAATGGTGAAGACTGCATAGTTTTTTGTGAAAGAGGAGCTAGACAGAGAGAGCCTGAGAGAGAAAAAAACATAGAGAGAGAGATGGATGGAGAGATGGAGATTTGAAATATGTAAAAACGTGTGAGACGCTGATAACGACATACGTAAATTTCAGTCGGAGATCCGGTGAGTTGTTTATAGGAAATGCATGATTTCGGTGAGGAGCTAAAATAATAAACATCAGCATTCTGTGGATTTAACAGCGAAAAAAACACTTGGACGTTTCAATCATCATTTAGTCTTTAAAGTCCATGACGACAGTATTCTTCTTCTTTCTTCTTTGATCCTTAGCTGCCGACCGTCAAAGCAGTCAGTGGCCATTACGCCTGGTGGCGTCTTGTAGGGCAACAACAAATTGATTCCACTTTGCTCGGTCGGTGGCCATCCTTCGTACAGTGCCCCAACTCTGGTTCATTATTTGCATCTCAGCCTCCACAGTCCTCCGCCAAGTTGTTTTTGGTCGGCTTCTCTTTCGTTTTCCTTCAGGGGTCCATAGCATAGCTCCATTTATTGTTGTTTCCGTAACATGTGCGATTTTTTACATAGACAGGGGTGTCGGCCCTGTGCTAAAACCCCCAACCTGGAGGACCAGAGTACCAGCTTTTTTTCTGACCCCTACCCACGCAGACCAGTCCAGCTTGGTTGAACCTACCAGGAGTAAATCTCCCACTGGCATAGCTCTGGGGATTGTCAGGGTACACAAGCTGCCATGCCGCTACAAGGTATAGGTACCATTGATGGCAGATGACGACAGTATTCAGATCTTTCAATCTACGCGATTGATTTTGTTGGAAATTAAACTCGCAAAAGGTCATTAACGATAGCTTGTGCTTTTAACCTTACCAGTTTGTAGGGTATGCGAGTGCTATTGAAGAAATTATCACAGGAGCGTCCGATTGGCAGAGTGTTTAGGGCACTGGTCTCTTACGGCAAAGACAACTGGTTCGGAACAAGGTGGGGTTACGTTCCAGTCTACACCTGTAAATGGGTACCTAGCTCTGGTTTTGAGTTAGGGAAGACAAAGGCTAAGGAACACAAAGTTTAGGAAAGACAAATTTTATGAAAGACAAAGGTTAGGGAATACAAAGGTTAGGGAAGGCAAAGGTTAGAAAATGTAAAGACTAGAGAAGATAAAGGCTAGAGAAGACAACGATTAGGGAAGACAACGGTTAGAGAAGACAAAGTCTTCCAGGGAAGTGATTGCATCATTTATCAGACACTCCTATTCGCTTGTATTAACACTGAAGCGATACACCCCGTTTGACTAGTAGTGACGCTTGGTTCAAAAATTTGGCCCTAGTGTGGAGCTAACATTCCCCATAACTTCTTCTTGATTTTAGGCACGCCCATTTTCATCTTTTTTTTTTTTTAGTTTTCTGTCGCTGCTAGCATGTCACTTTGATCTGACAAGTTAACTCCCCTTTGCTCCCGCGAAATTGACCAGCAGAGATGAAAGGTCTTTTAATACCGGTAAGAGTATCTTTATGACGAGTCCGCAACGCTCCTCGCTGGGCGGCAAAGACTTCCCTGTGTTTTTGATTCCAGGGAAAGTCTGAGACCATCGCAGCGTAAGAGCGGATGCTCTGTTATGCAATCCTTCTTGTAGTGCGTCGGCAGGAGAATCCTCCGGGAGACGTTACGATTGTTTTTCTTCGCTCTCTGTCCAGGTGGTCGAACACCAGCGGTCCGTTTTACGGTATATAATGAGTCCCCTTCTGTCTCTAACTGCTTTCAGTCCCTGGAACTTCTGTCGTGAGGAGGTAGAGATCCTTGTGCAGTTTGCCAGCTATTTTACTGTGGGAAATTCTTCATAATCTCTGTAAGAATTCTTTAGTAACTTGGTAGTTAATATTTTTTCCTTGGGATTTAGTCAGAGTAGTCCCATTTTAGTGGGTTCTTGCATCTTTTTTTTAAGGCGCGGCCATTACCCAATAAACACTAGAAGCTATAGCTAGTTTTGTTTTAAAGGAAATTGTGATTGTATGCCACTTACGGGTTTTTTTTCTAAAGCCAAATGGTTGTGTAACTTAAGATGCTACACGAAAGCCGTTCTAGAGAACCTTCTTAATCACGAAGGGTACATATATCTGACTTGTTTCGCTAAAAGAATAATTTTCCCTATCGAAATGTAACTATATAACTGCTTGTTATGTGGAGGGAATTCTTTTTAACACAGAGTGTAACCATAAGCGAGTTTCTTTTTTTTTTCTGGCCTCTGTGGCGGATCTTTATAATTTGTTTTCCACTACATGTAATTTTAATTTATTTGATTACTTGTCTACTGTATGGATACTTTAACTCATTTTGAGATTTACCCAGAGTAGCCTTTTATGTTGTCATATGGAGTACATGTATAAATAATAGTATTGAGCGTGTCGCAGCCAAGTGAAATAACATTAGACGGGCTTTGCGATTTCGTTTAGAAAGCCTGTGTGTTAGACAGAACTGGCAGATATGTTGTAAGGTCAGTTCCGCGCCAGGTAGATGGAGCAAGAATGTTTAAATACCCCCCCCCCCCCCCCCCCCCAGCCGTAGTTGCGAGTTATCAGGTAGGTTTTCCCAGGCACCTACTGGCTCGTTCGTCCATCTGACGGTCAGGGAGAAGGAAAGGGGGAGAGAGATAAACTGCGCAGCAAGGACCATTTGGGGTGGGAATGGTTTTAATAAGTTAATCTGTATTTGTTTGTGCAATTGTTTTGTTTTTCAATGTTGTAACATTTGTGTTGGCTAGGTGTTCGTATATTTTTAATATGATTTCATTTCAGCGAGATTTTTCGTCGACCGGGATTTGGACTGGATTAACTCGAGATCTGGCGAGGACATTTGAAGGAGTGTCGTCGACCAGGGACTGGCGGCTCCTGAGCCGACCCAGCTGCAATGGGTACCTCCGAAATCGGCGAGTTTTTGCCTGAATGGCGAGGGACACCTGTCTCTGTACAAGAAATAAAGGGATACTCACGTAAAATCAATGTCAGGTTAGACATAAATAATAACCTGAGATTTCGCCTTGAGTATTAGCGGGCGTACGAAAAAAAAAAAAAAAAAAAAAAAATTCAGCGAGAACCGGTTAACTCCGACTGAGTTAAGGGAACTCTGAGCCATTGACCGGATTTGCCTTCCTGGATAGGCAGGATAAATCATCAACCCATTTACATTGGGGTGTTTCCACCAACTACAGTTGTTTATTTTACCAGCACCATAATACGGGCACATTGGTGATCTCCCGTGCTGGGAATTTTACGCCACCCCAGCAAAGTAAGTGGAGCGCCCATGCTTCACTGGCAGTAATTTCATTGAGCTACTTCATCCAAATTATCACGCGCAGTCACAGAAGTGGCAGGACTGCGCCAATAGTATATTTATCACCTCCAACGCATATGTAATCTTGAGTTCCTTCATCACCACCCCTTTAGATCCTGGATTTAAAGCACACCTGTATATCAAGAGGACTTAACATTTGTCCTGAAAAATCTTTTCGTGATGAAGTTATAGTTTGGGTTCGTTTCCCCACGGATTTGTCACAACATAGGGAGAGGAGAGGGTTACAATCTCTCCGTCTGCGATCCATTGGCAGCTGTAACACTAAGCGGAATATAAACACAAGTATGCTGACGAAGAAAGAGTTTGGAAGAGTTAGACTCAGATTTATTACTGGTGAGGAGAAAGCTTGAAGTAACTGCGGGATATGGTTCAATAAGTTGGATTAAACAGCTGTGTTGCTGACCAGAAGAAGTCAGCGGAAGATTGTACGTGTGCAGGGATTTCTTTATTTCAGATTTCCCTGCAGCAGGAGTAGTAGAATATCTCGCCAAATATTAGTGGGAGTTTGAATTACTTAGACCTGATAGCCAAGCTCATTAGATGATTCTAATGCTTCTTATTATTTCTAGCATTGTTTGTCTCTCAAGTTGTTAACCGTATTTTTAAGATTTGATGTTTGTAATTGGACATTTTTCTGGTTTTGTCATAGTTTTTCCCCTTAATAAAGTATCAATCAAACTGCGGACCAGACGACTTTCTTATCTATGCTTGTACTTGATTGTTTGTGGAGTCACTAACGTGCATTAGTCCTTACTCAGAGAGAGAGAGAGAGAGAGAGAGAGAGAGAGGCGGAGTGAAAGTAGCTTAGAAACATAGTCATTGAGTGGCAGGAGCGGAGAGTCATTATCTGATCTTTTACTCTTGATAGCTATAATTCACTCCATCCACATTCAACATTATAACTCATCTATCTTCTCAGTCCTTGCTCAGATTTTTGCCTTGTCTCAGACTTTAATCAGACTATTTGTCTTGTCTAGACAGACTCTGCAAACCACTCGTGACACTAGTCTGTACGGAAGTGAGTTGCGCAATTGTAATTAAACAATTCACGCCTGAGGTCGATCTGGTGCAATCACTTAAGCGATTACAATTAATCCTTAAAGATGGTCAATGACGTCTTGACCAGACACGAATCGAAGTGTGAAAATGTACACAGTGACTGGGGCACAGATCTCTGTGCTCCAAAATGAGAAGTGAATAGATAATGACAGAGAGAGAGAGAGAGAGAGAGAGAGAGAGAGAGAGAAAATGTGTAAAAGAGAACGGCTAATTATGTGACACTCTCCTACGGCAATATCTTTTATGGCACTACATTGACCTTTCTTCTCTGCAAGTGTATATTAATGCCTGACAGAACCTTAGAAATGTTTTATTATATTGTTACAGGTATCACATAGGATAATGTGTAATTTGTGCAGGATCGCCAATATAATAATAATAAAACTAATATTTATTTCCTTACTTAGTTATTCCTCTTCTATCCTGGGGTGAAATGGGGAGCAGAAAGAGGGTGATGATGACATTAAGGTATATATATATATATATTATGTCAACACATCTATTTCAGATTGATATATAATTGTGATTCATTTGCGCTCTTTCGCTCTCCAAACACGCTTTCATCTGACTCGAGGGTCTGATATTTCATTCTCATTTTAACTTTGTTGATAAAATATTTCATAATAAATATACTTTATATATATGATTTTATATATACAAGGGGATTGACATAAGTCTTGGGCCTGACCATGAAGGACATGTCACAGAGAGCTGAAACTTTGTATAATGTTTATTCCTTTTCAATATAGCCACTGTCTGAATTGACACACTTCTGCCATCTCTGCTTGACCTTGAAAAGACCTTGGGAGAAGAACATCCTATTTTTCAAACTAAACCAGTCATCACATGCCAGTATAACCTCTTCATCGCTGTCAAAATGATTTCCTTTTAGCTGTTTTTTAAGATTTGGGAATAGAAAAAAATCTGATGGAGCCAAATCTGGAGAATATGGTGGGTGTGGAAGAATTTCAATATTCAAATCGTTGGCTGCTAGCTGCACAAGCCGTGCTTTGTGAGAGGGCGTGTTGTCTTGAAGCAAAGGAAGATTTTGAGTGCGCGTTATCCCTCGTTTCCTGGTCACAACCTTTCTTATTTTTGTGAGAAGATCTGCATAGTACTGTCCATTAATTGTGTTGCCACGAGGCAGATTATCTTTCAAAAGGAACCTTTGCCGTCCCAAAAAACAGTCAGCATCACTTTTCCTGCAGATTTCTGCACCATCGGCTTGACAGGTGTTGGGGAGCCCGGGGTTTTCCATTGCATGCTGGCAATTTTGGATTCAGGGTCATAATGGTGTACCCAAGTCTCATCTACTGTCATCATGGTCTCCAAAAAATGTAAGTGTTTTTCCCTGAAACATCAGAAATTTTATCACAGCTCTGGCCTCCTTCTTTTCCATTGTTTTGTCAAATCTTTGGAGCAGCAGATCCGGTCACTAGGGTACATTGCGCAGTGCACCGTAGCGGGAAAACCCATTGAAGAAACAAACGCGTACTTTACACATTCAGTGCAAATATGATGAACTTTAAATGTGCCAAGTTTCATCTTCCTCCTGTGACTCCTTCATGGTCAGGCCCAAGACTTATGTCAATCCCCTTGTATATATACACTACTGGACAAAAGTTAAGGGCCGCCATTCAGTTTAGACAAGGTTTATATAATTCTTCGTGAGCAGGGTCGATTTTCCATATGTCCGGTAGCTTGAAATCTCTCAAGAAGTCTCTGAATGGTGGAGTGGGACACTGCTAAACGTTTTACAACATGACGAACAGATTGACCATCCTGAATCCATGCCATGGCTCGACCACGGTCTACAGTGCTGAGACTTCTCCTTGGTGGCATGGCTAATGCAGTGATCATTTCGACCACTTGTCATACTGATTTATTGCATACCAACGGTGAACATTCTTTACCGTTAATCATTTTCCACGTGCATTCAAATTCAACTCACTTTTTCACCCTTTGAACTAGTAGGGCGTGTTGCAAAAACCACGAGTTTTTGCAACAACAATATCAATTTTCACGTGCGGGTTAAAGTGACCCAGTTTTTGGACATTTAAAAAAAATTAACCTAGTGCACACAGAAATGTATACACATTTCTCTGATCTCAGTTTTAATGACATTTTCACTTGTCTTTACAGTTTGCCAATCAATTATATAAACCTTGTCTAAACTGAATGGTGGCCCTTAACTTTTATCCAGTAGTTTATATATATCCTTAGTTGGAGTTGATATTTTGGTTCATTGAAAGTGATGGTTGCACCCGTATGACCTATTTCTAAAAAGTTACTTATATACAGAACTAAACAGATTAATACTTCATGGAATTACCTTCGGCTGGGGATTCTATAAATACGAGTCAATAGTTATATCGTGACACAATTACTTTTCTCTCACGAGTCAGCAGGGGATATTAAGTTTACAACAAACCTAGTAAATGCAATTGTTGTATTGCCATCCTAAATAAAACCTGTGAGACTGCCTTAATTAGGAGCACATTCTCCTATTTACATCACTGCCAAGAGTAATCTTGAGCGAAGGCTGCTACCTTTGAAAACGTATCTTTTTACTTCACTATCGGGCCATTCGTGGACTACTACGGCAGATCAAGGGAGATAATCCGCTACACTGAGTCAAACATGGGTTGTTCTCACATGTGAAAACAGTCAAACTTAAATTTTAAATATGTAGAAATGATTTCGTTCATTCTAGTAATATTGTCTTTTATTTAAAACGAAACTTTTAACAACTCATAACCTTTTACTTTAGTTCTAATTTGGAAAAATTACCAATATTTATAGTCTAGCCGCATTCAATATGTTAAACAAGTGAACAAATACTATTGTACATATTGGCACTACACAAACATAGCGTAAAAATTCCAATTCATTTCAGATTTCCAATATCGCCTTGGTGATACGTTTCTTAAATAGAGTTATGTTCATTGATTATATAGATTATTTTCTCTGACGTTTACCTCATTTTTACTAAAATAAATCAGGTCACATATCGATATTTAACGAAATGATATACACCATTTCTCCTGGAAGTTATTGATTCTTCTCCCCTGGTTTCTGTATAACTAACCTTTGTTGTTTCTGTTCAAACTGACAATGGACTGACCGGTTAAAGCGCTTATCTCTTGCGGCAAAGGTTCCGGGATTCAGGATCGAAACCCGGTAGTTCCACGCTGTCACAAAACGTTTTGTGCATGTACTTTTGCGCCGCTCTCTCTCCCTCTCTCCTTCATCGTCCTATTATTTGACATATTTTATGCCCTTACATTTTTTGCTCTGAGCCGCTCCCAGACTTGTTTACGTTTCGCCTTGTGAATCGTCGTAAGCTAATTAGACAGGTCAGCGGATAATACGTTTATCACCTAAGTCATCTAGCCCCTTTGATAGAGACGATCTGTATTTACGCAAGACGGTCACGCACGACCGATGGAAAGACAGCCAGATTGGCTGTCTAAGAAATCTGTCTGAAGGATTTACGCAAACACAGGTGATAATACGTAATCGCTTCCGCTGGACCACTTCTGTGTAATTATTACAGATAACCTGTCAGAGAAGACAATACTGGCGGAAGGTATTAGCCCAGGAAATGAGTTCACAGATTTGTTTTTGAGTTTGCATAAAGATGCAATCAAAAGTATTACTGCCTTTTTAGAAAGAGGTCACGCGTTGCAATTTTAAAAGTTGATATTTTAAAACACACGGGAATATTATGATTTAACACCCCGACCCATAAAGTTCTAAGGGGCTTACCATTCGCTTGATTTGAGAGCCGGAATATACTTTAACTTTCATTGGCATGTTGGTCTACACATACAATCTGGCACTTGACCTGAGAAATGGCAATATAATTTAGCGAAATCAGAGTCACAGAACAGACTGCAAAGCAACGTCAAATTAGTAACTCCCAGGAGCCAGAGAGACATCGGACTAACAATTCCAAAATTATAAGTGACAGATCGAAGTATTTGGGCAACTTTCAAACTTAAAAGGTAAACCCGCATTTTTAAATACAAAGACGGAGACCTAAAGAATCAGATCACCCGTCATAAGAGGAATACTAAAATTTCCCAGACCAAGTGATTCGAAAGCATCTAATCTAAGTTACTTTTTCCATTCTAACTGTGCCCGGAGATTGTGTTCCCAAACGTTACTTTGGGGTAAGTGTAAACATTTATTTTACAAATTTTAATGTGAAATGTTTTCCTTGCTCAGTGGTTATATATATATGAGGCTGGCAACCTCAACATATGAAAATAGTATATTCATAAACCACTACAGCAAGTGCTGGTGTTTGTTTTATGCAAATTCGCTCAGATACGCGAAAGCAGCAGCAACCCCAGACTCTGAATGGAGCAGTGATGAGTGATGATTACATCCCATGTGCATAAAGTGTATCGTTTCATTTTGTGAGATATATTAATTGATATTTTTAGACCAGGCACAAATCAGGAATCAGGAGTCGCAGTAGCGCAGTGGTTACTGCACTGGCTTCCTAGCTCGGTAGTCCATGCGTCGATCCCCAGTTGAGGTGGGATTTTTTGGACCGCAGACGGTTCCGGGGTCGACCCAGCCTCAAAAATTGGGTACCATAGCAACTCTGGGAAGGTTAAGGCGGCCGGCGTGATGCTGACCATATCACCCCTAGTGTGCCCATGGTCAAGAAAATATGGGCCTTACACCATATTACCAATATGCCTCAATAGGCATGTAACGGGATCCTTTACCTTTACCTTTTACAAATCATGACATTGGCGCTGTCCAAGCACATATTTTCCCAGTTTTATACCCAGAAGAATATTGGTGATTTTTAATCAGCTTCCGTGAGTTACGCTGTGCATACTCCAGAATTTAATTATTCAGAGAGGCTAACGTCGGTGGGTGGACAGCGAGACTATTCGCCTGTTAATCTTCCAACTCAATGTACTTAGCAGAGGCATTTGTTCTTTTTATTTTGTCTAAAGTTCGTGGAACAAAGCTATAAGACTGTTCGTGGTACAAAGCTGCAAGGCTAAAGTTCCTACGCCACTAGCTGTGAGTTAAAAGCAGGCAATCAACACTAACTGCCTACATTGGACGAGTTGTGTGAAGAAGTGCCCTCATCACAGAATAATTGACGAAACCACGGCTGCCGGACTCACTTAGACCAGCTAAGTTTATTAAGGAAACAGCAAAAGGACAATTGTTTTTATCAATCCTCAAACCAAGTCTCAGTGAAAACAGTTTTATTTACATCTAAAGTTCACCATCATTCCATCGCTATTTTAACCTGTTAAAACTAATTGATTATTAAATTTGTTACATGTTATTTTAAAACAAAACAATCATTGTTGATGCAGTTATTAGGGGTATAAAAGCAAACGTATGAGCAAGACTCTTTAATATATATACAACTAGAAATATATTTGCATCTATAAAGCAAATACATATAAAATAATGTCGCTGGATTTACAGAAGCTGGGGGCTTGAACAGGCTAAAACCATTGCTTAATTCTTCACAAAAGGCGACGGATCAGATATAAGTTAATAGTGCTCTGCCCTATGCAGCATTGTTCTTGACTTCTGAAAACATCTTGTGAATACTCCCTAGAGATATAAGCATCCTTATCCTTCTACCTTCAACTTGGCCAAGAGTAATCTTGTGCGAAGGTTGACACCTTTGAAGACCCAGATTAGATACTCTTATGTGTTGGCCACTGGTGGACTACTACCGCAGAGCTAAGGGGAGGCAATCCGTGACTCACGCTTCATTCTACCTAGCAGTAAATTGTTAGAATGTATTCCTAAGTTAAGGATGGCAAACGTAGCGAGGAAGGGAACTGGTCACCCTACCTCATAAATCTGGACCTAGTATAGTGAAGTCTCTAACACTTCACTCCCCTACGGTAGTTTCTGCAATGGGACTACCTTTACCTGTTGTTTACATTGACAACTAACACGTAAACGGGAGACTACTGCTAAATCATCATAGAGCAAAAATGTGTGTAATTTTCAATATTCGTTCTAAGTGCGCTCTGTTCGTGGGTAGAGACCCTCTCGTATTCCCATATTTCTGTTTCTTCTTTCTTAATTCTGTTCTTCATTCATTTTACTATTCTATAGTATTTCATTTATTCTAGTTTCATCATTTTTTCATTCATTCACTCATTCATCAATTCACTCATTCATCAATTCATTCATTCACTCATTTATTCACTAATGCACTCATTCATTCACGAATTCACTCTTTTATTCAGTCATTCACTCCTTAATTCGGTTATTCACTCAGGCATTCACTCATTCATTCATTAATTCACTTATTCACTCACTCATTCACTCACTAATTCACTCATCCATTCACTCATCCATTCACTCATTCAATCATTCACTCAGTCATTCAATCATTCATTCACTAATTCACTCATTCATTACATCTCATCACCCCGAGGAATACAGACATTTAACAAATACACGGACTAATCCATCGTGTTCTCTGATATTCGTTTAAGCCAGGGCTTCTTAACATGTCGTCCACGGACCCCTTAGGGCCCGGCCAAATATGGATTCTAGACGGTCCGTGTACATCAAATTTAAAATGTAAAATTTGTTATTATGCTTTTACTAGCAACAACCCGCCAAATTTGGCAGGTTTTTAATTATAGTGTGTTGTTTCTGTTACATGTATTACAGACGGTACTATCACTACTGTGGTCATTTCATTGCAGACGACCGTCTTTAGATATTTGTAGTGAAAATTATATAGATGTATTAAATATGAGGACATGGAGTAACCCAAGCTAAATGACATGTAGAGCAGTGATAATGATCTAATAGACCGTAAATTGACTAAATAAATAACATTTATTTTATGACAGCATGTCTTGTAATTGTTCGTGCATCTTTTAAAATCTTGCCCTGGTCGACTTACTGCCTCTGAGACGCCTTGGTCGACTTACTGCCTCTGAGAACAACGTTTAAAGTTTGACGAAACTCCAGTTTATGTACTGTTTATGAATCGGGTTGTTGGCTTCTTTCCATAATCAAACTGTTCATGCACCCCTTGATTTGCGCACTTTTTTTCTTTTTTCGCGAGAGTACATATAAAGGGAAACAATGCAATTATTGTCTAACTTTCAACCATAGTTGCACCCCCTTAGCTGTGCTTGAAAGTTAATGCACTCTCCCGAAAATAAAAAAAGTGCGCAAATGACGGTGTGCAAAGTGTAACAGACCGACCGACCGACCAAGTACATACGGCGGAAATTATGTATTTTGATGATGATGATGATTATGATGTACATTACTTTCCAAGAAGGGGTCCATAGCTTTCACCGGACAATCAAGGGGGTCCATAGTCTTCATCGTGCAATCAAAGGGGTCCATAGCCATCATCGGGCAATCAAAGGGATCCATGACCCAAAACATATTAAGGATCCATGGTTTAAGGTCATCTCATGTCTTTTTAAAATCTTTCCGTTTTAGAGGGCTGAGATGACATGCTGAGCTTGTTTTCTTTTTTTGACGTGTCAATATTTGTTGTAGTTTGTTTCGGGTTTTTTGTGTTTGTTTGTTTGTTTGTTTTGGCTTAAAGTTTCTACAAGATAGGTTAGCCACCCCATGCCCAGTAAATCTTAATCGCCTTCTACAACATTGCTGTTAGGAGAAAGTATCACTCTTCTTTGCTTCCCTTTTTGTGCCTATTTCTTCTTGATTTCCATTGCCTTAAAAAAATCCCTACGTCATCAGTATTCTCAACATCTTCATTTGTTTTTATTCGATTTTCTCTATCGCCATCTACAAACGTGGTAATTACTCTCGAGTGTATTTTCACGTCTATGTAACCACGTCACACTCTTCCTCAAAACAATACACAAAGGTCTCACTCGGGAAGATTTTTTCATTGAATCTGTTCTTGCACACTTAGTTCAGGAAGCCTCTCTGCCCAAAATTAAACACATAAAGCAAAACAATTCATTTTCAATCACAAAATCACGGCTATATAGTTTGAGCTTCGTGTAATGTATATCATATATGCATTTATCTTGCTATATTATTTTCACTGCTAGACGATTTTGAACTAGTAATAAATCTGGAGCAGGTCAACCGTGTCGTTCAAACAACATCCTTCAGTCAGACGACCGAATAGAAAAAACTTACTTAAAGTACATTTCCTTACTATTTATTTAATCATTATTAAGATAACACATTGGAGCGACTTGATTATTAGTGACGCAAAACATAATATGCTTATTAAGAAACCATTGCAACACTGTCAATTGATGATGATTGCAGCACGAAAGCCCCCACAGTAAGCACGCTGTCCAGATGCTTAACTTAAAAATTACGTCCTCTGTATGCCACTCTGTCGGTGGCATACTTAACGATCTGCATAGTTTTCAGTACGAATAATGGCATGGAATGATGAAATACCAAATTTGTCTTCTTATTTTACGTTCGCAGCACTTTTATATTGGAACATGCCTCTGAACATATCTTCTTGCCCAGGTTGTCACCTAAATGATAAAAAACTATGAAATTAACTCTTTAAAGGTCAAGGCAATTTTTCCATGTTTAGCGCACTGAATTTTCTATCGCTTGTTTTTTGGTTTGGTTTTTTGTTTTAATGACTTTAATCTTCAGGGAACAGTCGAAGGTAAACGGAGAAGAGGAAGGCAAAGAAAATACTGGGCTGATAACATCAAAGAATGGGCAGGACACGGTTTTTCCACGCTTGCTGAGGATAGAGAGCAGTGGAGGACCCTGTCTGCTGATGCTTCCACCATGGCACCCTTACGACCCATGACGGGTTACGGGTTGAGATGATGATGAATCTTCACTGCACACGGACAACTCAATCAGTGCTCTGATCTACTCCCTTAGATCACACAAGGAGGATCTCAGCACAGGTCACGAACACCGTAGCACCGGCGAGAATCCCAATGTGTATATATAGAAATCACACAATCAATAAATATTTTTGTGGTGGGTAGGTCTCTAATTTTTTTTTTAATTTTGACAAGGCAGCGGCCTGATAGGCCTACTCTTTACGATATCCAGCTGCCGTGGTATTTTTAACCACGCAACTTGCACATGGGACCTTTTATTTGTTTGCCCTTATCCGAGAAGGCTAGGCATCCGATCTAACTACTCAGGAGACCCGAGGAAGTATGACATCATTAGGACCTCTGGTTCTGAAAAAAAAAATTTCCACAAATTATATTCCCTCAGCTGGGAAATAGAACCCAGTAACTCTAGAATTCGTGGTGGGCACCATACATCTTAGCCACTCCGACCTCCAACCTTTCAAGTCGCCTTGTACTTTCATGTAGTGTTAAAATTTAAAGGTCGACCCTTTATACGTTCTTTAAAAGTAAGGTGGCGCTATACGTCGTTGTAGAGGAAAATGGCCTGAGGATTAATTAAATGTAACATTTGAACAAAACGAAACAAAACTTGTGTTCAATATCAAAACTAACTGCCCGTCAAGAACGCCTCTGAAAATCTTCACTGAATACTGGCCTCTCGTCCTTTAAGATTTAAGCCAAAAGCCCTGTATTTATCGAAAGTCTAGGTTCCTTGGTAAATGCTCTAGTTTGTTAAAAACATTAACGTAAGACAGCGAAACTAGATCAACTATACAGACGAACTAGAGTGCTACAAAGGTTTTTCAACACAAACACATATTTTGTAATTGTTATGTCAGAAAAAGAAGAAAAATAAAGAGAATATTTCGGTTCTGCAGTTGCCAAACTGCAATTGCCATGACAATTGGAACAAAAGCGTATCATTCCTGACAGGAATCGAAGTTTCCCACGTTTAATAGAGCAGCTGAAAACAGCTTCATGGCGTCAATTTCGTATTCCTTGGAGGCAAGTCTTTTGTTAGCTTTATTGTGTGTGTGTGTACGTGTGTGTGCGCGTGTGTCAGTACAAACTGTTATTTACTGCATTCGTGTCCTTTCGCGCTGAAATTTTGTATGCGATCAGCCATCCCACTTCGCAGACCCTCTTGGGTTTAACTTGCTGAGAATAATACAGATGTCTGACAACCTGTCGATACAAGAGGGGTTCTTTAACTGCAGCTTGGAGAAAAAAAATGCAAGCATTCAAATGCAAACGAGATTAGAACCAGACTGCCCCATCCCTGGAGAAACTACATTAGGAAGGGAATGTAACGGAAGTAGGTTCCATTGTCTACGCTAATCTTGTTCTGAATTGGTTTATTTTTTATTTTTTTATTTATTATTTGTTGTTGTTGCAATTATATCACTAAGAACTTTATCAATAGCGGCATTTTACTGCGGCTATGCATTCATTTATTTATTATTGACTATGACAAAACAACATCAAAGACAACATTTAATGCCATCATCATTTCTCATAACTAGTCGCGCCCACTAGCTACAAAACAGCGGTTCCCTAACATTTAGTATCACGCCCCTATTGTCATCTTTTAGAAAGCCTCCCGCATCCCGTCATCCTTAATAAAAGGAAATTAACATCATTTATCTAAATAACATAATATACTACTGGACAAAAGTTAAGGGCCGCCATTCAGTTTAGACAAGGTTTATATAATTCTTCGTGAGCAGGGTCGATTTTCCAAATGTCCGGTAGCTTGAAATCTCTCAAGAAGTCTCTGAATGGTAGAGTGGGACACTGCTGAACGTCTTGAAACATGACGAACAGATTGACCATCCTGAATCTATGCCATGGCTCGACCACGGTCTACAGTGCTGAGACTTCTCCTTGGTGGCATGGCTAATGCAGTGATCATTTCGACCACTTGTCATACTGATTTATTGCATACCAACGGTGAACACTCTTTACCGATGATCATTTTCCACGTGCATTCAAATTCAACTCACTTTTTCACCTTTTGAATTAGTGGGGCGTGTTGCAAAAACCACGAGTTTTTGCAGCAACAATGGCAATTTTCACGTGCGGGTTAAAGTGACCCAGTTTTTGGACATTTAAAAAAAATTAACCTACTGCACACAGAAACGTATACACATTTCTCTGAGCTCAGTTTTAATGACATTTTCACTTGTCTTTACAGTTTGCCAATCAATTATATAAACCTTGTCTAAACTGAATGGTGGCCCTTACCTTTTGTCCAGTAGTAAATTTATTAACATTAACATTTCGACAAGTGCAATATAAGATACAGAATGAAAATCACCATGTGTTACACAATTTTGTCAAAAGAATTTAAACAATTTTTAAAAATTATTCTTATGTGTACATAGAACCGACCGTATCATATAACAGCGAATCAAGGACAATCAGTAAACAAACAAAAAGATTCTAGGAGTTTCCAGAAATTTGGTTTTGATGTAGAATTTTAATAATTATTTGGATATTTAAAATAGTGACAAACGAGAATGTTATGAAATAGTTACTGTGACCAGTGAAATAATAAAATATATTGCGACAAGTGACAACATTAGAGGTAACAGAGACAGAGAACGACAACAAGAGTAGCTTAACTGAACAGTTTAACATAATAGTACGGAAATAGGTCAGCAGCAGAAATTATAAAGAGCAGCATGGGAAGGAAGGTGTGAGAGGCATGACGGCTTACGCTAGTCGTCATGGCACTTGATGAAGAATGCAAGAAACGCAATAACTTGTACACACGTACCTGTACATGCGGAAGAAAGATGCAGTAGGTACTTACATCTGGTTCAGACCTGGATGACCTCAGAATAGTGCTCCACAAACTATGTCAACGATTCAAAAGTGTTGTGGTCCAATGGATCCCATCTTATTGTAACATCACCGGCAATAAAGAGGCTGAAAGATTGGCAAAGGAAGGTGAAAATCTACCTCAGCCTGATGCAAGCATAACTTTCGATGAGACTAAGAGTTTTATCAGAATCAGATACAGAAACAAATGGGATGTAGAACATCCAGGTCACACACAAAATGATGCATATTACCAGCTCAACAGAAGAGAGCAAGTAGTAATCTTCAGACTCCACACTGGCCACAACAGATTGAGATACCATCTATTCAACAAACTAAAGATAGGAACTACCGATCATTGTGACTGTGGCAATGATAAAATGATTGCTGAACATTTGCTTCAAAGTTGCTCATCATTAAGAACAGAGAAAGCGCATATGACCGACACCAGTACCATTCGTGGAAAAATTCTAAGGAGATGCAAATAGCCTCAAACTGACTACTGCTTTCTTTGCAAATATTCACGTGGACTTCTGAGGATGTACGAAGACGAAAGAGAAGAAGAGCATTTATTTGTGCTGACTAAATCACAGCGCAGCCACTACACTACAAACACATGAACGTTGATTAGACAAGAATATTCTTCATCTTTACCATCTTCCTTTTCGTTCCCAATGTAGCATGGCGTCACCAATTCAGCTTACTCTCTAGCAGAAAGCCTGCACAAAGCTTTCACATGCATCAACAGGTTCGTTTATGTAGCAAACTGTTTAACATGATGAGTTTTACCAGCCTCATGTAACAAACTGTTTAACATGATGAGTTTTACCAGCCTCATGCCCAAGCTTATATTAGTCGCCCTGTACGACATTCATGAGGGAGGGGTGGCCTAATCTTTCTACGTCTCACAAGAGACACATGGGAACTACACGTAGCGTTGATAAAGACACATATAAAATTATAATTTCGAACTTATGACATGGCCTAAAAACATGTTTTCTAGTTATACTTTTTCATCCATACCATATGTCCTTTACGGGGTAGCGCTCCACAGTTTGAGAAACGCTGACTTCATGCAAAAACGCCCCCTCCTAGTCTCACTTGAGATAATTGTTTCTATATCTGTTTCTGTAAACATTTTTTGTTTCATGTATAATTGTGACGGAACACCCAAACCGTCCAAAGTTCCCTTTAACGATTGTCCAGTTTTAATAGCATTTGTGCTGGAATATGCTCCCACCGCCTCAGATTATTTCCAGTAAATGAAAACGAGAATAAGATGCTGTTTATGGACTTGATCATTTAAGACTTACTGTCCTCGCCCATTTGTGAAAGGTTTGGTGAAGTAATCATCTACAAATGACACGGCCTATAAAAACCATAACACTGATAATTCATCAAGAAAGGTTTACACTTTATCTAAAAATGTTACATACATTGAATGGAATAAACTTGATAACAAATCCGCTGAATGACATCAACAAAAAATTATAGATACATTGGAAAAGACAAGATAACAAAACCGCTTAATAACATCAACAAAAAATTATAGATACATTGGAACAGACGCGATAACAATACCGCTGAATGACACCAACAAAAATGTTAGATACATTAGAATAAACTTGATAACAAAACAGCTGAATGACGTCAACGAAAATTTTAGATACATTGGAATAGACGCGATAACAAAACCGCTGAATGACGTCAACAAAAAGTTTAGATACATTGGAATAGACGCGATAACAAAACCGCTGAATGACATCAACAAAAACTTTAGATACTGTCGTAAATTTATTTTGAGACAAGAGTCTTGGAAATAGGGGTCCTGTTTAGAGTGGAGAATGATGGAAAAGGCTATGTGATAGTAAGGGTTTTAGAAGTAAATAGTTGATTCACAGAGTGCTGGGAAGAGTAAGGACAGACTGTTTTACGACAATTTTTCTCTCCATTCTACTCCTTAAAAAACTCTTCTGGACAAACAATTATTTGCCAGTTTCCAGACTCATCCCTGCGCTCACACCGATTTGGTGCTTCAAACACACAGACGCACGTGAATACAGACTACGATAACGAATATGGGGAAGTTTGGGTTTGGGCCTGCCAACACAAATGCTAAAAGTTTTATTACTTTTATTTAGCATAAAATCAAGTCACAAACAATTATCAATTTACATGCAGAAATCAAAGGTTCAAAAAATACAAATAACAAGGTGGGTGGGGGTTTGGTGAAGAGTGATATTCAATATGCCCTTCCCTCTTGTACAGACAAATGAAAAAAGAACCCGGTCCAAAGGACAGGTAGTTAACAGAAATAGATAAGTTAACCCAACAGTCAATTAATCTATCCTGAAAAGAGGGATTAGGACACTAGTCCTTTTATCCTTAACTGTTTTTCCTTTTACTAAGCAGATTAGGAAGGGGAAATAACAGAGGTTAAGAAATCCCACTTATAAAGTGAACCATGCAAGGAATAAAATAACAAAGTGTCTACCAGGTACAGCAATTAAAATAGTTGCACATAAATCTCATTTAGTCATGCACGCTCGTGCTGGCCAACACACAAACTCTCACACAGACTTACCGATCTTGGAAGCAGGCAATCCATAGAATTATAACCAAAAAAAAACCATCAATTAACACTTGACATATTGAGAGTGTCTTTTACTTCAATGTCCGGCCCCAGATTTAGCGAGGTTTGGCTGGTAGCAAATATTCCCACTTATCGCCGGTCGTGAAGATTAAATGTTCTTGTGGGGTTTTTTTTATGACATAAAAAGAGTCTATGGATGGCAATGTCACCGTTAGATACAGGTGAAAATGGGGTGTGGTTTCTTAGATTTCGCCGCTGGTGGGGGAACTTCTTGGCACGAGGTGGCAACAACTGACCAGTGAGGTATGGTTTAGATCCAGTGAGGAAAAACTAGGCACCGTCACAGATCAGGTAAATATGTACTCTCTCTCTCTCTCTCTCTCTCTCTCTCTCTCTGTAGCAGTAAATTAATAAAAAGCTCTGGCAGTTGTTCTTCTTCCAGTTACAACTTAATATACTTGGTGAGGTGTTTAAATTTGTCAATGGGTGTGCTTTCTTTCTTTTATTTTAGATAGCTGGATCCCCAACATAGGATCGCCTCAAAGATTTAAAATGTAATACACAGTCTCATCAGATTTTGGAAGGGGGTTTGAGAACTGAATCTGGGGACTCTTTACCAGGCTGTTCTTCTTTTTGCTGGGATCGCAAAGGTAACGATCACTCTAGATAAAAGATAGAAAACATGTAATTCATACCAAAAATCAAATAACATTCTAGCGTGCGATAAATTTACAGTTAACTATTTATACACTCGCGTCTTTAATTTTTACAAAATTCAGGAAGAACACACGAATTTAATAGTTAAAACACACGTATAAACTAGAACTTATCTCAATTAAATTTAGTTATAAATTCCTTCGCGTCTTTAAATGTTACTTTAAGCATTTAAGTATCTATCATTTTGGGAAATATTATAATAGATATTTCATTAACTTTTCCACTGGAACTATTTGAGATAAGTTTAATTTAATAGCTTTAAGCTAATCACAAAATCCAGTGAAATAAAATGAACGAATGATCTAGACCACTGATCACTTTAAAACAAATGTATTATACCGTTTAGCACAGAATAGAATTCACTGCAATAAGTTGAAAATCCAGAGGGAATCAAGCAAGATTTCACTATGCTAGTGCTTCTGTCAAGGTCTGGCGAACGAGTGATAAAGTTGCATTTCTCAGTTTCTGTATAAATCTAACTGGTATGAAAGATGAGTGGGACATGTTAGAATCTAATACCTTTCTTCATCTCAGGAAAAAGTCGAGGTTCTACGCCGTCGTGCTAACCGCGATGGCCCCCTGGCTTCCGATCTCCGTTCGTCTCAGGCTGCTCGCATGAGGATGCGAAATCTCTGCGAGAAACTAGCTTCGTTCGCTGTGAGTTCCCTGATTCCTTAGATCTTATACCACTCTACGTTTGATTCTGACGACCAACCAGCCTTTGATGGTTCCGGTCTCCTGATATGCTTTGGCAACTCCTACTAGGCGGGGTGACAGCAAGGTAAGGAAAATGAACTGC
Source organism: Oreohelix idahoensis (assembly GCA_024509875.1). Taxonomy (NCBI): domain Eukaryota; kingdom Metazoa; phylum Mollusca; class Gastropoda; order Stylommatophora; family Oreohelicidae; genus Oreohelix; species Oreohelix idahoensis. The sequence continues at coordinate 142,125 of JAMPIV010020190.1, read as the reverse complement.
TGTTAATTGCTCTAGAAACAGGAGGGAGTATCTGGCCACGTCCCCTTTTGCCGTCGTTAAGAAAATGATTGCCATTAATCGTTCTCAGAGGTGGCAATGGGCGTGATTTAACCTGCCCCTACGACAAAGCGAAATTCCAGGATGCATGCCTGCAACGGTCTACATATTTAATGAGCAAACGTGGTGAAGATTCACTCTGCTCTCGTGCATACTTAATGAGCCCAGGTGAAAACGTTCCAGGCTGGCGATAAAACGACAACAAATGTTCAGGGTTTCTGAAGTTATATGAGGGAAATACCCTATCATCTCAATAATTCAGGGTCAGCTGAGTTCGTCCATCACAATCGTCCCCTCTTTTGAGACATGGAAACTTGTTTTCATGTTTCTTTCGATACAATAAAGCTGCCCTGATCGGTAGCTTTAGGATGATTGGTATTTACAATTTCGTCCTCTTCCTCCGTAGTCCAGTTTCTACTCAGGAAATCAGCCCCAACATTCTGTTTCCCCGGAATGAATTCCACCTTGAAGGAATAAACGCTTAAAAGAAGGGCCCACCGTATGATCCTTGCGTTAAATTCTTTATTGGCACCAAGTAAGGCTAACGGAGCGTGGTCGGTTTGTACCGTAAAAGATGTACCATACAGAAACTCATGATGGCGTCTGATGCCGTCGATCAGAGCGAGACATTATCTTTCAACAACACTGTAGTTGCGTTCAGCCTTGTTTAGTTTCCGACTGCCATATGCAACTGGGAATAGCATATTCGGGTCACTGTCCTCGGCTTGCAGTAACGTTGACCCGATGCCTTGACCTGACGCGTCAACTCGCAGTACGACAGGTTTCTTGAGGTCAGGTAACCTCAGAATGGGGTATGCAGACAACTGTCCTTTCAAAGTGCTGTATGCGAGTTCGCACTTTTGATCACAAATGACCTTATCAGGACAACCTTTCTTTGTGAGGTCGGTCAGAGGTGCTGTCAGTCCGTTGAAATTATGGATGTATTTCTGATAATATGCACATAGTGATAGGAAGGAACGGATGTCTTTCTTCGTTCGGGGTCTTTTTGCTGCCACTATTTTCTCCACGTTCTTCTTAACAGGCCAACTGCATCCGTGAGAAATAGTATGCCCCAAGAAGTCTAGCTTTTCAAAACCGATGAGACATTTGCTAGGTCTGGCTTTGAGACCAGTTTCCTATAGTCTCATGAGGAGCATAGCAACCGTAGCAATATGTTCGTCGTAGGTTTCCGATGCAATTAAAATGTCATCCATGAAATTATGGATATGGGGACTTTGCAAAGGTTCTAAAAGCTTTCTCCTCATCCTGGTAAACACTCCTGGTTCGTTATGCAATCCGAACGGCATCACATTAAATGTGTAATGTCCTTCATTAGTGCTGAAAGCTAACAAAGGTTTAACTTCCTCCTTGACTGGTATTTGATAATAACCTTTACTGAGGTCAATCTTGGAGAAAATTCTTGCCTTGCTGAGCTTAGTGAACAACTCAGAAACAGTCTGGAGAGGTTTGGGCTGGAATTCCGTTACAGCGTTTAGCAACCGGTAATCTATACACAGCCTAACTTCCTTATTGGGCTTCTGTAACAGCACTACACTCGAACTGTAAGGAGATGTCGACTCACTGATAATTCCTGCTTGCCGCAGCTTGTCTATTTCTCCGCAAAGTGCATCAGCTTTGGCGTACGGAATGGGGTAAACTCTGGTCCGAACAGCGGTCTCGTTTGTTAATTTCATGTCGAATTCGATGAGATTTGTTCGACCAGGTACATCCGTTAAGACAGCACTGTATTGCTTTAGTAGCGCCCTGGTTTTTGTTTGTAATTCTTGTGAGAGATTGTCGCCGAACTTGACATCTTTAAAGGATTCTGTGGGTTGCAATGGGTACTCCATGCAACCCTCATCATCTTCCTCGTCTTCCGTTGCTATGGCGACAGCCAGGAGGTGCTCGGAGGATGGCACTGGTCTTTCCAAATATTTCTTAAGGAGATGTATGTGAAAGACCTTCTCCTTTCCTTTAAATGAGATCTTGTAATTGGTACGTGAGATCTTTTTAAGGACGGTAAACGGCCCTTGCCATCCGATGCGAAGTTTATTGCTTCCGGTTGGAAGTAGCAACAAAACTTTTTCCCCTGGTTGGAGTTCTCTCTCTTTTGCAGCTTTATTGTATCTTTTAGCATGTTTAGCGTGGGCTTTCTTAAGGTTGGTGTTGGCTAGATCCCATCATAGTTTTAACCTTTCCTTGAGCTTAGATACATACTTGCTTGCAGAGACGACTGTCTCGCCAGCCTTTTGGTCTGTCAGGGACCGAAGTAGGGCTTCTAGTGGCCCCTTAATAGGTCTGCCAAATAAAAGTGTAGCAGGCGGGAATCCCGTAGACGCTTGGGGTACCTCTCTGTAGGCGAATAAAGCAGCAGATATATATAGGTCCCAGTCTTCCGGTTTCTCCTGACCCAGCTTACGTAACATCATGGTGAGGCTGCCATTGAAACGTTCCACGAGCCCATTTCCGGCCGGATGGTAGGGACTTGTGTGGATATGTTTGGCCCTCAAGATCTTAAAGATCTCCTCCATTAACAGGCTACGGAATTGGGATCCATTGTCCGTCAAAACTTGTTGAGGGAATCCCAACCGTGTAAAAATTTGCACGAGGGCTTCTGCGACATGCTTGGAATCTGTGCATGTTAGCGGTACAGCTTCGGCCCACATTGTGCAAGTGTCGACTAAGGTCAGGATGAACCTGTTCCTTCTTTTGGTCCTTTCCAGGGGTCCAATGATGTCGACAGCAACCCGTTCGAATGGAGTCCCTACTATTGGCATTTGCCCCATGGGTACTGGGGGTGTCAAGTGCTTGGGTGCTACCCGTTGGCACTGGGCGCAGGATTTCACATACCTGATAATGTCAGAGTTCATTCCCGGCCACCAATAGTGGGTTTTTATTCGCTGAATAGTGGCGTTTTGTCCCATATGTCCGCTGAAGGGAAGAGAGTGCCCCATTTCTAAGATCTGGCTTCTGTACTGCGTCGGTACTAGGAGCTGGTTATTCCCCGTGTCCGGGTTGCCCGTTCTACGATACAATACGCCATCCTTAGAAAAGATGTCTCCGTTGTGTCTGGGGTCCTTAGCCATGGGCAGTTTTCTAAAGCAGGGCTCCAGAGTAGGGTCCTTTTGTTGCGCCTCCTTCAGTTCATTCGGCAACAAATTTGGCGCAGGCTCCCTCTCCTTCTTAGTTTGCCCTCTTGTGGTTACCGCTGCCACAATCGGCTCCTTAGGTCTCCCAATAAACACGTATCTACATCCCAGGATAACTGGGTAGATAGGATCATCCATTATGGCCGCTTTAATAACACCTCTGACAAAATCAGAGTGTATTTCTACCAGTGCAATAGGAAGCGTCCTGGGTGCATCACTCTTGAAAACTCCACATAGTTTGACGGTTTCCTCTGTCTCCTGACCGGTTTGACTAGGTGCCTGGCGACAATACAATCAAAACTTAATCCAGTGTCAAAGAGACACGTAGTTGAGGTACCATTCAAAATTACAGTTCCTCGCGTTGAGGGTCGGTCCCCCTCAGGTTGAGAATCACTGACATTGACTCTACCCTTCGAGGCTGTATGCAGACATCCAATGCGGTTAGGCCCGGTCTGTTTGCCATGATCAGACGTCCCTGGTGTAGGGGTCTTCCCTTTTCCTTGACCTTGGTGGCCGCGCTGCCACGTAGGCTTGGTGGGTTGATCAGAATTGTTGGTTGGGGGAAATCGGGTTTTGTAGAATTTCGATTTTTCCTGGGGAGGTCTCTGGGTATTATTTTATCGTTGGTTAAAATGCTGAGAGGAATTTGAAGAATAGGATGACTGCTCTAGATTTTGTTTACGAGATGGCTCATCTGTGGGTTTACGTTTAGTGCTGGGAAGTTCGGCCATTGCGTTGGTATAGCGTTCTGCCTTATTGAGGATGTCCTCAAGCCTGACTGCGCCCTGTTCAGCCAAAAATCTACGGGTTTCGTTTGACAAAGTTGACTTTATCTGTTCCACAAGAACAAGTTCAAGTAGTCCCTCATATGTAAGAGGTAGGTCAGATAATTCAATGCACTTTGTCAAATAGCCCGTGAGACGTGAAGAGAACTGCGGAAATGTTTCCGTGCTCTCTTTCCGGCTGTTTCTGAACATTTGCAGAAATTTTCGGGCGGTCATCTCAAACCGTTCCAGCAAGGCCTTCTTCAGCATGTCGTAATCATGTTGGTTGGTTCCCAGCTTTGTATATACGTCATAAGCAGTACCTTTTAATGACGTTGAGAGTTTAAGTGCCCAACGGGAACTCTCTAACCCATACAGATTTGCGAGCCTCTCGAATTTTTCTAGGAAGGTGTCTATTTTCTCATTGGGGCTAGGAAAGGCTCTAAAGCAAAAGACATCGCAGTTAATTGGGCAGATTGAATGCTGGAGAGATCCATTGACTGAGACTGAGGCGAAGACGGCTCTCCATTATTTGAAGTGGAAGCTCCCCGACTCTCTAAAGCATTGAGCGCCAGTTCGTGCTGTCTTTCCCTCTCTCTCCTCACGTTGTCTCTCCTTCTCTCTTTCCTTGAGGGCTTCTATCTCTGCCTCGATTTTCTTGTGTTGCAACAGGCGTTCTTCCGCTTCTTTCCTATCTGCCCTCTCCTGTGCTTCTCTCCTCTCTGCTCTCTCTTTCTCTTCCTTCCTCTCAGCTTCTGCTCTCTCTTTCTCTTCCTTCCTCTCAGCATCTGCTCTGTGTTGCTCCGCATCACATATTTCAAGTTCCTGGTTGACAAACGCGTTTGCAGCTTCTGGCTCCAATCCTGCCTCTTTCGCCTCCAGCCTCAACATGGATCTCATCTTTATCCTTTCTGCCATGATCAAAGAACTGGATGCTTCTACTACTAACGAATAGTAAGAAGAAAGCAAGAAGTGAAAAACTCAAAGCCGCTATAAGAAAAAAAACACGAAGTATAACTTTTCTTGTGTTACCTACTACCTTGTACTGTGCAAACTTATCGCTGCTATTATTGTCACTTAAGACTCTTAACGCAAGCGACTATGCCACTTAAAATGGTAAGTTACACTAGGAAACAATCTACTTTTACTTAACAGTAGAGAAAAATTTATGTTAAAACAATTTAAAGGGGAAAAAATTTCCAAAAATGTTTTTAATTCTCCGTCAACAAAACTCCGCCCTTAAAGTCAATTATGAGATGAGACGTTGTTAACTTAATTTAAAAAATCAGAACAATCCGTCTTTAGCTTAGCTCAACTCAAACGCTTCAAAAACCTTTGTGATTGTTTAACAATCATGCAATCGCAACAATTTTATAGAAAAAAATTTTCCAATATTTCTGCCAGAGAAAAATTATAAGTAAAAAATATTTTGTTATCTGCAACTTCCTTCTGCTGTGGAAAGAACAAATCCTGTAAATATTTTTGTGTGGTCGACCCAAATACTAAAAAAGGCGTTGTCTAGGGGGTGTAGTTATTTTTATTATACCCTACTTCACAAACGACAACTCACTCACACTCTATCTAGTTAGACCCAGACTAAAAGATCAGACTCAAAAATATCTTTATCCCGGCGAGCCAGCCAAATATTGTCCTAAATTCATTTTGAGAGAAAGAGTCTTGGAAATAGTTGTCCTGTTTAGAGTGGAGAATGATGGAAAAGGCTATGTGATAGTAAGGGTTTTAGAAGTAAATAGTTGATTCACAGAGTGCTGGGAAGAGTAAGGACAGACTGTTTTACGACAATTTTTCTCTCCATTCTACTCCTTAAAAAACTCTTCTGGACAAACAATTATTTGCCAGTTTCCAGACTCACACCTGTGCTCACATCGATTTGGTGCTTCAAACACACAGACGCACGTGAATACAGACTACGATAACGAATATGGGGAAGTTTGGGTTTGGGCCTGCCAACACAAATGCTAAAAGTTTTATTACTTTTATTTAGCATAAAATCAAGTCACAAACAATTATCAATTTACATGCAGAAATCAAAGGTTCAAAAAATACAAATAACAAGGTGGGTGGGGGTTTGGTGAAGAGTGATATTCAATATGCCCTTCCCTCTTGTACAGACAAATGAAAAGAGAACCCGGTCCAAAGGACAGGTAGTTAACAGAAATAGATAAGTTAACCCAACAGTCAATTAATCTTTCCTGAAAAGAGGGATTAGGACAGTAGTCCTATTATCCTTAACTGTTTTTTTTCTTTTACTAAGCAGATTAGGAAGGGGAAATAACAGAGGTTAAGAAATCCCACTTATAAAGTGAACCATGCAAGGAATAAAATAACAAAGTGTCTACCAGGTACAGCAATTAAAATAGTTGCACATAAATCTCATTTAGTCATGCACGCTCGTGCTGGCCAACACACAAACTCTCACACAGACTTACCGATCTTGGAAGCAGGCAATCCATAGAATTATACCCAAAAAAACCCCATCAATTAACACTTGACATATTGAGAGTGTCTTTTACTTCAATGTCCGGCCCCAGATTTAGCGAGGTTTGGCTGGTAGCAAATATTCCCACTTATCGCCGGTCATGAAGATTAAATGTTCTTGTGGTTTTTTTTAATGACATAAAAAGAGTCTATGGGATGGGAATGTCACCGTTAGATACAGGTGAGAATGGGGTGTGGTTTCTTAGATTTCGCCGCTGGTGGGGGAATTTCTTGGCACGAGGTGGCAACAACTGACCAGTGAGGTATGGTTTAGATCCAGTGAGGAAAAACTAGGCACCGTCACAGTTCAGGTAAATATGTTCTCTCTCTCTCTCTCTCTCTCTCTCTCTCTCTCTGTAGCAGTAAATTAAAAAAAGCTCTGGCAATTGTTCTTCTTCCAGTTACAACTTAATATACTTGGTGAGGTGTTTAAATTTGTCAATGGGTGTGCTTTCTTACTATTATTTTAGATAGCTGCATCGCCTCAAAGATTTAAAATTTAATACACAGTCTCATCAGATTCTGGAAGGGGGTTTAAGAACTGAGTCTGGGGACTCTTTACCAGGTTGTACTTCTTTTTGCTGGGATCGCAAAGGTATCGATCACTCTAGATAAAAGATAGAAAACATGTAATTCATACCGAAAATCAAATAACATTCTAACGCGCGATAAATTTACAGTTAACTATTTATACACTCGCGTCTTTAATTTTTATAAAATTCGGGAAGAACTCCACGCGAATTTAATAGTTAAAACACAAGTAAAAACTAGAACTTAACTCAATTAAATTTAGTTATAAATTCCTCCGCGTCTTTAAATGTTACTTTAAGCATTTAAGTATATATCATCTTGGGAAATAATATTATAGATATTTCATTAACTTTTCCACTGGAACTATTTGAGATAAGTTTAATTTAATAGCTTTAAGTTAATCACAAAATCCAGTGAAATAAAATGAATGAATGATCTAGACCACTGATCACTTTAAAACAAATGTATTATACCGTTTAGCACAGAATAGAATTCACTGCAATAAGTTGAAAATCCAGAGGGAATCAAGCAAGATTTCACTATGCTAGTGCTTCTGTCAAGGTCTGGCGAACGAGTGATAAAGTTGCATTTCTCAGTTTCTGTATAAATCTAACTGGAATGAAAGATGAGTGGGACATGTCAGAATCTAACATCTTTCTTCATCTCAGGAAAAAGTCGAGGTTCTACGCCACCGTGCTACCCGCGATGGCCCCCTGGCTTCCGATCTCCGTTCGTCTCAGGCTGCTCGCATGAGGATGCGAAATCTCTGCGAGAAACTAGCTTCGTTCGCTGTGAGTTCCCTGATTCCTTAGATCTTATATCGCTCTACGTTTGATTCTGACGACCAACCAGCCTTTGATGGTACCGGTCTCCTGATACGCTTTGGCAACTCCTACTAGGCGGGGTGACAGCAAGGTAAGGTAAATGAACTGCTGTTAATTGCTCTAGAAACCGGAGTGAGTCTCTGGCCACGTCCCCTTTTGGGCCGTCGTTAAGATAATGATTGCCATTAATCGTTCTCAGAGGTGGCAATGGGCGGGATTTAACCTGCCCCTACGACAAAGCGAAATTCCAGGATGCATGCCTGCAACGGTCTACATATTTAATGAGCAAACGTGGTGAAGATTTCCAGGTTGGCGATAAAACGACAACAAATGTTCAGGGGTTCTGAAGTTATATGAGGGAAATACACTATCATCTCAATAATTCAGGGTCAGCTGAGTTCGTCCATCACAGATACATTGGAATAGGTTCATCATTAACATTATATAATACACATAACTCAGGTGTATTTGTATAAAATAAAATATTGACGATATGAATTGAATACCGAATCTTAGTCACATTTTGTAAATAACATTTTCCAAAACATTCTTGTATCTCTTTTTCTCATTTTTGACATTTTGTGAGCTAGGAAGGGTGTGCGGGACCTCTAAAAGGCTTAAAACGTCTACGGGATGTGATGAGACTTTAAAAAACCAGAAACTTGTGATGAAGAATGCGGATATGCAGAAAACAAAGTCACAAATGTAGTAAAAGAACAATATAGAACGAGCTATTAAAATGAAAATAAAAATTTGTAATTACATTTGAAATACTTACAGCGATGTTCGACAAGGTGAAACATGAGAAAATTGTCAGATGTCAGGAAGACATGGCGATAATAAAAAGGAAACATATGATGACAAAAACACAGCAGCTAAAAGAAGTGGCAACAAAACGGAAAATGGTCAGTGCATAAAACATGATGTTAGGACATACTTTGTTTTGTCATCTGATCTGTCTGTACAGATCCTACTCCACCTCCAAGTGGTGGTCCTGGAAACAGGCTGCATCACTGCAGTCTGGCCGAGAGAGTAGGGATCGAAAAGGGAAGGCAAACCCTGTCCCAAAAATGCCATGCTGAAATCGGATGTGTCGGGCCGAAAGGCGCAAATATCGCAGCTTCGCTGTAAACGGCGACACAACGTAACCAACGTCCTTTTCAGGACGAACGCAGAAGAAGAAGAAGTCTGTACAGTGAAAGTATAATTAGATCCATTGAAGATATGAGAGTAACATTAGATGGACATAATATAAACAGACCGTGATACTCTAATTATACAGTCTTAATAACGATATGTAAACAAAGCCGCACGCATGACTGGTAAAAAAGTGGCAGAAAGTAAAGATAAAGAAGTTAGCGATACAACAAAAAAAGAGAGAAGCATTGGTCATCTCAAAGATAACATACTTGACTATATGGCGCCATCGAAGTAAAAGAAGCAGTTTCGAAAGAAGTCGATAAATTCAAATACCTGGATAGGTTAATATCATTAAACAGAAGATGCATCTCAGAGATTGCGAGTACAGTAGCACCCCAACAACAACAAAATCCATAAAATAAAAAGCATTCTTTGCAACACCTCTTTGAAGAAAGAGAGTTCTTCAGTTTTACATGGACACGATTCTGTCATGTGAACGAAAATTATGAATAATCAGTAAACAGGCAAGAAGGTCCCTGGAAGCCACAAAGATGTGAGTTTATAAGAATTATGTTCAAAACGTTCTGAACTGCTAAAAATAGTAAAGATGATAACCTAAAGGAAGTGCAAACTAAGCTTGTTATTCATGTCAGAAGGACGCAGTTCACTTTCCTTGGACATTTGATGAGAAGGGGGAAAGTAGAACACATCGTAACAACATTTAAAAAAACTGATGGGAGCGAGATGGGAGCTAGAATTAGAGAAGATACTGGGCAATGTACAATCATGTCATGGCAATAGGCCAACAACAAAACTAATAAGAACAACAAGGACAGTAAATCGTGAACAGATGTGACTGGCTGCACTAGCAGACGTGGCGCTGGAAGAAGAAAGGAAACAAGGAAACAATAGCAAATCACACTTTCCTCATGATTCGCTTCCGTAGCTAGGTGGTGGTGCCGTTCGGAAAGTCCTGGATTTATTCTCCGGTAAGCCACTCACGTCTGTTGTTTCTCTGTTGTCTAGTTTTCTACTTCTTTATTTCTCATGAGTGCCTGGAACATACCTTTATGTGTGTAATATTTATTTAGGTGTAGGAAAAAAAACAATAATGGAGGAGGCAGTAAGGAATATTTCTTCATTTCCTTGTCGTAGACTGAGTTTTATGCCTGACTTCATTCTTGTCTTCCAAAACATTGATGCCAAAGGTAGAGTTAACTGGTTCTAGAAGATATTACTGTGCTGTAGAGCTAGTTGGTTGTCAACAGAGCTTAGTTGTTTGAATCAAATAAAACAGATAGAGTTAACTGGTTCTAGAACATATTACTGTGCTGTAGAGCTAAGTTGGTTGTCAACAGAGCTTAGTTGTTTGAATCAAATAAAACAGATAGAGCTAGTTGGTTGTCAACAGAGCTTAGTTGTTTGAATCAAATAAAACAGATAGAGTTAGTTGGTTGTCAGCAGAGCTTAGTTGTTTGAATCAAATAAAACAGATAGAGTTAGTTGGTTGTCAACAGAGCTTAGTTGTTTGAATCAAATAAAACAGATAGAATTAGTTGTTTGTCAGCAGAACTTAGTTGTTTGAATCAAATAAAACAGATAGAGCTAGTTGGTTGTCAGCAGAGCTTAGTTGTTTGAATCAAATAAAACAGATAGAGTTAGTTGGTGTTCAACAGAGCTTAGTTGTTTGAATCAAATAAAACAGATAGAGCTAGTTGGTTGTCAGCAGAGCTTAGTTGTTTGAATCAAATAAAACAGATAGAGTTAGTTGGTTGTTATGATAAACGAGCTATAAGGCCTTTGCGCTCGTTTATCACAATAGCCCCTCCTCAAGTGTGATGTCAATCGTACTCAGGAGAGCTTAGCCTTCTTGCTCGGGATTCTTTAATCCTTTTCCTCATCTTCGTTTTTCTCTCCGGTTTCCACCCTTTCCTCTACTTGTTTGTGCTCTCCGTCCTGCCTCATAGGATGACGGCTTAAAAAATCCGCTCCTACGTTATGTTTTTCTTGGATATAGTCCACTTGGAACGTGTAAGGTTGTAGAACAAGCGACCACCTCATCAGTCTAGCATTCAAATTCTTTGAATTGGCGAGGAAGGTCAGAGGTTGATGATCACTCTGGATCGTAAATTTCCTTCCGTACAGGTATGCTTGAAATTTTTGTATTCCCCAGACGAGGGACAAACATTCCTTTTCGATTGTGGAATAGTTTTGTTCTGCTCGGTTTAACTTCCGACTCGCGTATGCGACCGGAAAAAGATTTGGTGGGCTTCTGTCGTCTGGCTGTAGTAATATAGCCCCGATTCCAATGTTACTGGCATCTGTGCGCAAGATGAATTTTCTAGTTAAATCCGGAAGCCGTAAAATAGGTTTTGTGGTGAGTTTCTCTTTTAAGAGTGCATATACATGTTCACATTCTGCTGACCATGTCACTTTATCTGGGTTTCCTTTCTTGGTTAGCGATGTAAGCGGCGCACAGAGGCTATTGAAATCCTTTATATATCTCTGGTAGAATCCACAGAGGGATACAAATGACCGGACATCCCTTTTTGTGGACGGTCTCGGTGCATTTCTCAGCTTCTCAACGTTTTGAGTCTTGGGGAACATGGTCCCATGGGATATAGTATGTCCTAGGAACTCTAGCTGTTCACATTCAACTTGACATTTGGTTGGGCGGGCGGTTAGTCCCGCTTCTCTGAGTCTGTTAAACAGCAAGGATAGCGCTGATATATGTTCTTCAAACGATTCAGTAGCTACTAGGATATCATCCATAAAATTGCTGATGGCGGGATGATTCAGAGGATCCAATAACTTTCGCATCATCCTTGTGAAGACACTAGGAGCGTTGTTTAGTCCAAATGGCATCACACTAAACTCGAAGTGTCCATCTGGAGTACTGAAGGCTAACAGGTTCCTCACCTCAGCTTTTACCTGTATTTGATAGTACCCTTTACTGAGGTCGATCTTTGAAAAATAGCGAGCCCTGCTCAGCTTAGTAAATAGCTGGTTCTGGTCCGGTAACGGTTCTGGCTGGAACTGTGTTAACGCATTCAGCTGTCGGTAGTCGATGCACAGGCGGTGTTCTCCACTGGGTTTGCGTAACAGCACCACTCCCGCACTGTAAGGGGACTTCGACTTCGAAATTATGCCTTCCTTAAGTAAGTAATCAATTTCTTGCTTTAATGCCGTCGCCTTGGCATACGGAATCGGATAAGTTCTTATTCGTACGGGCATAGGATCCGTGACTTCCATGTCAAACTCCATCAGGTTTGTCCGGCCCGGTTTGTCTGTCAGAGAGTCGGCGTGGTTTTCCATCAATCTCTTCACTTTTTCTTGCTGGGCTTCCATTAAGGTGGAGCTTATTTTCACATCTAAATGTGATTCCTCCTGTATCACCGGGTACTCTACGGATGATAAAGGCTCTTCTTCCATTTGCATAACACTGGCCATAGTCATGAGGTGCGCTGGTTCGACAGGGGCTCGCTCGTAAAACTTCTTAAGCAGATTTAAGTGATAAATTTTCTGCTTTCCGTTCACGGCGATTTTATAGTTGGTGCGAGAAATCTTTTCCACAACTTTGTAGGGTCCCCTCCAGCAAATCTGCAACTTATTACTGCTACTTGGCAGAAGAAGTAGCACCTTCTCTCCTACTGCTAGTTCTCGGTCCTTCGCATTCCGATTGTAATATTTGGCATGTTTCCGCCTAGCCTCCCGTACTTTCGCTGTGGCTAATTCCCAGCCAGTCTTCAGACGTTGTTTCAAGTATGTGACGTACTGGAAGGCTGATGTGACAGTGTCGTCTGCCTTGGCATCTGTCCATGTTCTTAGTAAGGCTTCTAATGGACCTTTAATAGGTCTTCCGAAGAGTAATGTGGCCGGAGGAACTCCAGTTGACGCATGCGGTACTTCCCTATAAGCAAATAATGCGGCAGGAAGATACTGATCCTAAGTTTCTGGCTTCTGTGCCAACTTCCGAAGAATAGAGGTGAGCGTCCCGTTAAACCGCTCTACTTGCCCGTTACTTTGGGGTGATAGGGCGAAGTATGAATATGCCTAGTCTTGAATATTCTAAGCACCTCCTCTGTCAACTTGCCTCTAAATTGTGACCCGTTGTCTGTAAGAATTTCATGCGGGAAGCCCAATCTAGTAAAGATATTCAGTAAAGCGTCAGCTACATGCACTGAGTCGCATGCTGGCATGGCTATGGTTTCGCCCCACATGGAACATGTGTCCACTAAGGTAAGGATATGGGAGTTCCTCTTCTTAGTTCTCAGCAGAGGTCCAATTATATCCACGGCCACTCTTTCAAATGCGTTGCCCAAGATTGGCCTCTCCCCAAGGGTCGCGGGTGCCGTCCAGTGTTTTGGTGCAACTTTCTGGCACTGAGGACAAGACTTGACGAACCGTTCAATGTCGCCGGTGATCCCTGGCCAATAATAGTGGCAGGCGATCTTTTGAGTCGTGGCGCTCATTCCCATGTGTCCACTAAATGGGATAGAGTGGCCCATCTCAAGCACCTGGTTCCTATAGGTTGCAGGAACTACTAATTGGTTGTGTTCCTGTCCTTCGTTTCCAGCTCGGCGATACATCAATCCATTTTCCATAAAGAAGTCTCCCTTGGTAGGTGGGTTGTGTGTCCTAGGTAATTTTTTAAAACAGGGCGCAGTGAGGAATCTTCCATTTGGGCCCTCTTCAGTTCCTCGGGGAGGATATTGGTAGGAGGTTCCTGCCCTGCGTCTTTTTTTGACTGTCCTCTAGTCTGTACGGCCGCCATGACTAGTGGTTGAGTAGGTTCTCAAAGGAACACATATCTACATCCCAAGATTAAAGAGTAGATTGGTTCTTCCATTATAGCTGCACGAATCTCTCCTGTCACGTAACGAGATTCCACTCTGATAAGTGCGATTGGCAGTGTCATGGGTGCAACGTCCTTCGTCGGGCCTTGGATGTCGACACTCTCTTCTGTTATCTGGTCAGGGGTGACAAGAGATGCCCTGACCACCGCAGCGAAAGCAAGTCCTGTGCCATAAAGGCACTCCACAGATTGTCCGTTTACGAGGACTGATTCGATGACGGGAGGATGAGAAACGTTTCCGGTACTCTGCTTCTTTCGGGGTGACGATTTTGTCTGCAGACAGGCAGCATGTTGGGGACGAGATCTGCGCTTGCACTCATTAGGGTTGTGATTGTTCAAGCGACAGTACTTGCACCATTTATCTCCCTGTCTCTGGTGTGGCGCAGCATTTTTCTTGTTTTGCTCTTTGTAGTTATCTTGTTTTGCGTGCTGTTTATGCGAGATGTGGGGTCCTTTGCTTTGTTGGTCTGGTTGGGAGCGAGCAGGTTGCTTTGGCGTCTGATCCGAAAACTTCTTTCTGGCTCTTTGAGACTCCATGAGAGCATTTTGGAATCGCTCTGCCAGTGTAAGAATATTTTCTAACCGGTCAGCGCCGTTTTCAATGAGAAATCTACGCATTTCCACCGACATAGACTCTTTTACTTGCTCTATCACAATCAGCTCTTTCAACCCATCATAGTTCTCGGTAAAGTTTCCCAGTGTACACCACTTCACTAGGCAGTCTTCAATACGGGCTGCAAACTGTGAGAAAGTCTCTCCGGCCTCCTTCATAGAACCTCGAAATTTTTTCCGGGTAAGCCTCTGAATGAAGCTCGTACCTCACCAAGAGAGCTTTTTTCAATACCTGATAGTCATCTTGCTCTCCGGCCGGAAGTTTATTAAAAACTTCGTAGGCGGCTCCTCTTAGGCCCTGGGAAAGTTTCAAGTTCCACGTCCGTTCTTCAAGTCCAAACCCTGTTGCAAAGCGTTCGAAGCAGTCTAAAAAGGCGTCCATGGTATCGTTCCTTTCTGAAAAAGGTTCCAGCGAAAGGTTCATGGCATTGGGTGGCGCAGGTTGCGAAGTAGGCACACCATCTGGGCGGGGTGAGTACCCTCCATCAAAGTTTGAAGCCGCTGCACTTTTTGCCAGCTCTATCTGATTGGTCTGTCCCTGGATTTCCAGTTGCTTCATGTTAAGTGCATGCTCTGCTGCGGCTTCCTCTTTCCGCTCCGCTGCTTCTGTTGCGGCTTTTTCTTTCCGTTCCGCTGCTTCTGCTGCGTCTTTCCACTCCGTTGCTTCTGCTGCGGCTTTCCGCTCCGCTGCTTCTGCTGCGGCTTTCCGCTCCGCTGCTTCTGCTGAGGCTTTCTCCATTGTAAGTTTCTGCATTTCCATCTCTCTTGCATGGAGTTTATCAGTCTCCTCGCTTACATATTTCATTGGGTCTTTTCCACTTAATCCGTATTCACGCCCTGCCTCCATTAAACTTGTTCTAATTTTTGCAGCATCTGCCATGATATGCAGTACGGGTTCGCGAAGGGAAAAATTGGCAGTGACCTCCAAACAAAATTGTTTGACTCGCACAAGTAATTATCTCTTTAAAACCAGCTAGGTTTAAATTAGTAATCATGTTCAAATAGTTCTTGAAAAAATTACTCATCAGCGTATTCTGAAAACTTATATAACAGATTATCTCGAAGTTTCTATGAAAAATTTGCTAAATATTTATGATAAAAATTGTCCCAGCAGTTACAGAGAAAGAAAAAAAAATGTTTTAGTTCCCTACAGTATCCTCTGTTCTCAAAAAGTGTTTACTCTGTCCGTTTGATACTTAATTTAAAAAGTATCACTTGTGCTTTAGAGATAAAAATTATCCCCCTATTAAATAGACAAATTATAGTAAGAGTCAGTCTAGGAGGTAATCCCTCCAAATGCCAACAAATTTTGCAATTATCGTAACTGTATGGCAAGGATGAAAATGTGATTTATCACACTTCTAAGTCCGGGTTCACTAATCCCAAGACGAGTCCACAATTGTCGAGTGGTGTGTACTGGGGCAACTACGACAGTAGTTTTTGCCAGGAATAGTCTATGAGATATTAGATATAAGGTCTCTAGAAATTGGCTCGTTAAGAAAGAATAAAGACCTATTCGAGATAGGGACAAGAAGACAGGAATGCGAATGCTTTCCACTAGACAGTTTTTTCTAATTAATTATGGAAAGAATTCTGTTTCCCCACGACCTTAGCTTCTGCCCTTAGATCCCGTAAAGAAAAAGCCCCCAACCTCATCTGAGTAGAGAAATGTTCCTATATGTGAATATGTAACACCGACAGCACGAGTGATACATTAACAAACTAGATAATGATCAAACGATCGTTGGGTTTATTAATGAAATATCCACACATATAGGGTTAGTAATGGTTAGAACGTGATGATGGTGAAAGACGATTCACGCTAAAACATACAAATGAGATAATAAAATTCCAGTTAATTAAGTGAAGGAATATATATATATCTCTCGTCAACGTTCTCAGTCCGACAACAGGTTTCATCAGAACGTCCTCGACTTAGAGATACCCCACTCGACATAACGTATAACAACTTGGGACAGTGTATACATACATGTGAATCGTCATATCAATGCGAAGCACTTAGAGACACGTGGACTGTGTAGATTACTCACCATTTTGGTAACACCTATCATATCACATCATCATCATTTCGCTTTGCACCAGTTCATTCTTAATTAACTACTACTTAATTAACTGGAATTTTATTATCTCATCTGTATGTTTTGCGTGAATCGTCTTTCACCATCATCACGTTCTAACCAGTACTAACCCTATATGTGTGGATATTTCACTAATAAACCCAACGATCGTTTGATCATTATCTAGTTTGTTAATGTATCACTCGTGCTGTCGGTGTTACATATTCACATATAGGAACATTTCTCTACTCAGATGAGGTTGGGGGCTTTTTCTTTACGGGATCTAAGGGCAGAAGCTAAGGTCGTGGGGAAACAGAACTCTTTCCATAATTAATTAGAAAACACTGTCTAGTGGAAAGCATTCGCATTCCTGACTTCTTGTCCCTATCTCGAATAGGTCTTTATTCTTTCTTAACGAGCCAATTTCTAGAGACCTTATATCTAATATCTCATAGACTATTCCTGGCAAAAACTACTGTCGTAGTTGCCCCAGTACACACCACTCGACAGTTGTCAGCAGAGCTTAGTTGTTTGAATCAAATAAAATCGATAGAGCTAGTTGGTTGTCAGCAGAGCTTAGTTGTTTGAATAAAAAAAAACAGATAGAGTTAGTTGGTTGTCAGCAGAGCTTAGTTGTTTGAATCAAATAAAACAGATAGAGTTAGTTGGTTGTCAGCAGAGCTTAGTTGTTTGAATCAAATAAAACAGATAGATCTAGTTGGACGTCAACAAAGCTAGTTGGTTGTCAACAGAGCTAGTTGGTTGTCAGCAGAGCTAGTTGGTTGTCAACAGAGATAGTTGGTTGTCAACAGAGCTAGTTGGTTGTCAGCAGAGTTAGTTGGTTGTCAACAGAGATAGTTGGTTGTCAGCAGAGCTTAGTTGTTTGAATCAAATAAAACAGATAGAGCTAGTTGGATGTCAACAGAGCTAGTTGGTTGTCAACAGAGCTAGTTGGTTGTCAGCAGAACTAGTTGGTTGTCAACAGAGATAGTTCGTTGTCAGCAGAGCTTAGTTGTTTGAATCAAATAAAACCGATAGAGTTAGTTGGTTGTCAGCAGAACTTAGTTGTTTGAATCAAATAAAACAGATTGAGCTAGTTGGTTGTCAACAGAGCTTAGTTGTTTGAATCAAATAAATCAGATAGAGTTAGTTGGTTGTCAACAGAGATAGTTGGTTGTCAACAGAGCTAGTTGGTTGTCAACAGAGATAGTTGGTTATCAACAGAGATAGTTGGTTGTCAACAGAGCTAGTTGGTTGTCAACAGAGATAGTTGGTTGTCAACAGAGCTTAGTTGTTTGAATCAAATAAAACAGATAGAGTTAGTTGGTTGTCAGCAGAGCTTAGTTGTTTGAATCAAATAAAACAGATAGAGTTAGTTGGTTGTCAACAGAGCTTAGTTGTTTGAATCAAATAAAACAGATAGAGCTAGTTGGTTGTCAGCAGAGCTAGTTGGTTGTCAACAGAGATAGTTGGTTATCAACAGAGATAGTTGGTTGTCAACAAAGCTAGTTGGTTGTCAACAGAGCTAGTTGGTTGTCAACAGAGATAGTTGGTTGTCAACAGAGCTAGTTGGTTGTCAACAGAGATAGTTGGTTGTCAACAGAGCTAGTTGGTTGTCAACAGAGCTAGTTGGTTGTCAACAGAGCTAGTTGGTTGTCAACAGAGATAGTTGGTTGTCAACAGAGATAGTTGGTTGTCAACAGAGCTTAGTTGTTTGAATCAAATAAAACAGATAGAGTTAGTTGGTTGTCAACAGAGCTAGTTGGTTGTCAACAGAGCTAGTTGGTTGTCAACAGAGCTTGTTGGTTGTCAACAGAGATAGTTGGTTGTCAACAGAGCTAGTTTGTTATCAACAGAGCTAGTTTATTGTCAACAGAGCTAGTTGGTTGTCAACAGAGCTAGTTGGTTGTCAACAGAGATAGTTAGTTCTCAACAGAGCTAGTTGGTTGTCAACAGAGCTAGTTGGTTGTCAACAGAGCTAGTTGGTTGTCAACAGAGCTAGTTGGTTGTCAACAGAGCTTAGTTGTTTGAATCAAATAAAACAGATAGAGCTAGTTGGTTGTCAACAGAGCTAGTTGGTTGTCAACAGAGCTAGTTGGTTGTCAACAGAGATAGTTGGTTGTCAACAGAGCTTAGTTGTTTGAATCAAATAAAACAGATAGAGCTACTTGGTTGTCAACAGAGCTAGTTGGTTGTCAACAGAGCTAGTTCATTGTCAACAGAGATAGTTGGTTGTCAACAGAGATAGTTGGTTGTCAACAGAGCTAGTTAATTGTCAACAGAGATAGTTGGTTGTCAACAGAGCTAGTTGGTTGTCAACAGAGCTAGTTGGTTGTCAACAGAGCTTGTTGGTTGTCAACAGAGATAGTTGGTTGTCAACAGAGCTAGTTTGTTATCAACAGAGCTAGTTTATTGTCAACAGAGCTAGTTGGTTGTCAACAGAGCTAGTTGGTTGTCAACAGAGATAGTTAGTTCTCAACAGAGCTAGTTGGTTGTCAACAGAGCTAGTTGGTTGTCAACAGAGCTAGTTGGTTGTCAACAGAGATAGTTGGTTGTCAACAGAGCTTAGTTGTTTGAATCAAATAAAACAGATAGAGCTAGTTGGTTGTCAACAGAGCTAGTTGGTTGTCAACAGAGCTAGTTGGTTGTCAACAGAGATAGTTGGTTGTCAACAGAGCTTAGTTGTTTGAATCAAATAAAACAGATAGAGCTACTTGGTTGTCAACAGAGCTAGTTGGTTGTCAACAGAGCTAGTTCATTGTCAACAGAGATAGTTGGTTGTCAACAGAGATAGTTGGTTGTCAACAGAGCTAGTTGGTTGTCAACAGAGATAGTTGGTTGTCGACAGAGCTAGTTGGTTGTCAACAGAGCTAGTTGGTTGTCAACAGAGCTAGTTGGTTGTCAACAGAGCTAGTTGGTTGTCAGCAGAGCTTAGTGGTTTGAATCAAATAAAACAGATAGAGTTAGTTGGTTGTCAACAGAACTAGTTGGTTGTCAACAGAGCTAGTTGGTTGTCAACAGAGCTAGTTGGTTGTCAACAGAGCTTAGTTGTTTGAATCAAATAAAACAGATAGAGCTAGTTGGTTGTCAACAGAGCTAGTTGGTTGTCAACAGAGCTAGTTGGTTGTCAACAGAGCTAGTTGGTTGTCAACAGAGATAGTTGGTTGTCAACAGAGATAGTTGGTTGTCAACAGAGATAGTTGTTGTCAACAGAGATAGTAAGTTGTCAACAGAGCTAGTTGGTTGTCAACAGAGCTAGTTGGTTGTCAACAGAGCTAGTTGGTTGTCAACAGAGATAGTTGGTTCTCAACAGAGATAGTTGGTTGTCAACAGAGATAGTTGGTTGTCAACAGAGATAGTTGGTTGTCAATAGAGATAGTTGGTTGTCAACAGAGCTAGTTGGTTGTCAACAGAGCTAGTTGGTTGTCAACAGAGCTAGAACTAGTTGGTTGTCAACAGAGCTAGTTGGTTGTCAACAGAGCTAGTTGGTTGTCAACAGAGCTTAGTTGTTTGAATCAAATAAACCAGACAGAGTTAGTTCCATAGTAGATACTGTCGTGGGGAGGGATGTGTTAGAGACTTCACCATACCATGTTCAGCTTTTTTATGAGGTAGAGATGATCAGTTCCCTTCCTCGCTGTCTTTGCTTTCCCTAACTCAAGAGCAGAGTCAGGTACCCATTTACAGCTTCGTGGACTGAAGCTTGTGACGCTACCCTAGTTTCGATCCCGCAACCCGGTAACTAAGCCACGATAGAAAAGCGCTTTAACCGCTTAACCAGTGGGTGCTCTTGAATACTTATGTCTTGTTTTCCTCCAGGTTTGCTCTCCACAAGAAAGAAGCAATCAATCAAAACAAATAATTCTCAATTTCCCGCCCGTGTATTCACTGCAAGGCCGATAATTTTATTTTGCAATTCGCAGCCAGACTTGTTTCCAAGTTGACAAATGAAAGAAAGGTAAACAGCACCACCACACAGCATTAGTCTCTGTCTGTCTGGGTGTCTGTGTCTGTCAGTCTGTCTGACTGTCTGCATGCCTGTCTGCATGCCTGTCTTTCTGCTTATCTCTCTCTTATCCCTCTCTCTCTCTCTCTCTCTCTCTCTCTCTCTTTCTTAGTGCGCTCTCTCGTTTCCTCAAATTCATTGTATCGAATTATCGAATTCTGCCCCGTTCAATCCTGGTAAATTAAAATTTATCCCAGGATAGATATATTGAGGTATATTTAAGTTAGTTTTTTTTTTTCTAATGATGTTTTCTCTGGTATCGATCTTGTGGCCTATTCTTGGCTTATTCCATATACCATAGAACCTAAAAAGTTTCCACTAAATAAACATGACCCAGGAATCTTTTCTGATTGTCTTAAAAGTCTAAATTAGTCCCTATTATTGAAACTTTCACAGGCCAGATAGCTACTGTACTATCAATGGTTTTACATTGATCCTAAAAGTCTAGATGGCAATTGTATTATTCAACATTTCACATTTATCCTAGAAGTAAAATGTGTGTCTGTACTATCGTACATTTCACATGTATCCTACAGTGTTGGATATCAGCTGTATTTTAACTACAAAAGGTTGAACGGACGCGCCTTCGCCAAAACGAGGCAAAAGTTTTACATAAAAAAAAAATAAAATAAAATAAAATTACAGTGTTTTTTCCCGCTGTAAACATTATCATTTTCGATATTCTCGATACAGTGAGTGAAGTCGACCATTTCTTTTCTTCCTAAAGTTGTGAATAAATTGATAATTTTTCCTTGCGAATGTGTGCATTTGAGATAAAAATATTAATAATGCCAGGTAGACCATCAGCTCCGACACAGATCAGCAACAATGTTCTACAGTTCAACCAACAGCTGTAGATGTCAGACCTAGTGACTTGTATACATTAATGAACAACAAACTCCAATGGTTACAGTGGCTTGCTACACACCGATTAATAAGAAACGCCGTAAACTGTTCTTCTTGCGGACGTCTGATGTCTTTAGTTTCTCGTTTGGAATGTTCTGACAGATTCTCTTGGCGGTGCCCGTAATGTCGTTGCAGTGTACGGACAGGTTCGTTCTTTGCCAATTGTGAACTGGCAACGGAAAAAATTGCGATGATAATGTTTTACTGGAATGTTCGAGGTGAGGTCGAAACATGTGATGTTTTTCGAGAGGTTGACAAGTTATGACACTAATTGTTAATTACAATAACTATTTTCGTTTAGAATGTTACAACTGGCTGCTGCTCAACAACCTTCAGCTGGGAGGATTTGATTGCTAATGGACAGTCAGTGATCGTTGAAGTTTGACGAGAGCTACTTTTTATTATCCACCGCAAGTACCATCGTGGTCGATTTTACGCCGTGGTCAATGGGTAGTTGGACTGGTTGAAACGCGGTAAGTGGTCGTTGCTGGATGGAGGTTGTGGCAAGGCGAGATGCGGCAACACTGGAACGCATTATATGTAATCATGGCTTATCAGGAACCACAATTGTCACCGATGCTTGGCGAGGCTACAACAACGTTGGTCGACTAAACTATGGCATCTCATGATCATACGGTTGTAGTTCATCAGTGTTTGCCACAGCTGGGTATTTTTTTTTTTTTTTTTTTACTAGATCTGGGTTTTTTTTGGCTTCCGTCTGGGTATCTGGGTATTTTTTTTCCCCCAAATCTGCATTAATCTGGGTATATTTGACAATTTGACATTTACAATGTATGTATATTCTATTCTGGGCATGAGCATTATACATTATATTTTTATATTATAATTAAATGTAAACAATTATGTGCTTTATATTTCTTTATTCCACTTAAAATTTAATTCTTGTTTTTAACCCCGTCAATGACGTTGTTGTTTGACTCGTTTACATCAGCTGTTGGATCCAAAGCGTGCTCTCGAGATCAAACAAACCTTCTGTCATTCCATTAGCAGCGCAGGTCCCAACAGTTGTTTCAGAAGAGAGCCTGATAAGCTAGACTGCTTGCGTCAGGGTCAGCGAACCAGAGCTGACCAAGACCCTACTCCACCTCCAAGTGGGGTCCTGGGAATAAGGCTGCATCACTGCAGTCTGGCTGAGTGAGTAGGGATCGAAAAAGGAAAGGCTAAATTCGATCCCAAAAATGATGCCGGTCTGAAATCAGATGTGTCGGCCGAAAGGCGCAAATTATCGCAGCTTTGCTGTAAACGGACACAACGCAAACAGTGTCCTTTTCAGGATGAAGAAGAAGAAGAGAGCATTGATCGTTTTGTCTGATCAAGGGCGAGAACTGGCATCGTACCGAAAAGATCTCTTGGACATCTGGTGGATGAGGATCCGTCCGCATTCTGGCTGGACTGCAAACAAGTAACAGATGCTAAAACAACAGAAGAAATTGTATGTTTTGGCTGACCTCATGTGCACGCTTATGGCACTATCTCACTCCTCAGCATACGTCGAAAGTGTGTTTTCGAAGGTTAACTTAGTTAAAACTAAAACAAACCACAAGTGCAAGCTTTTGTGTGAAACAGTTTCCAATCGAATACTAGCCAAGCAAGCAGTTGCCAAAGTTGGAGTTTGTCCATAAGTTTCATGCATACACAGATGGATCAGCAACTAATGCAACAGAAGATGGGGGTGGAGGAGTCTTCCTGAGCTTAAGCAATGGGCAC
This sequence comes from Oreohelix idahoensis, assembly GCA_024509875.1. NCBI lineage: Eukaryota > Metazoa > Mollusca > Gastropoda > Stylommatophora > Oreohelicidae > Oreohelix > Oreohelix idahoensis. The sequence goes on along the minus strand of JAMPIV010020190.1, from coordinate 118,976 downwards.
ACAAAAAAAGATCTAGCACTCGCAACAGGACAATTTTCAAGTAACTTCAGAGCAGAGGCAGAGGCCTTAAAAACTGCATCAGAAATTCTAATGACAGAAGAAAGCTCAGAGAGACCAGTAGCTATCTTCTCAGATGCGCTGTCAGTGATTACAACGCTGAAAAGTCAAAGTAATGCTGAACTGGATGACCTAAGAGTAACACTTCACAGACTATGTCATCAATACAAAAGAAAGAGTCGTGATACAGTGGATCCTCTCTCACTGCAACATCCCTGGAAATGAAGAGGCTGACAGATTGGCAAAGGAAGGGGGAAAACTTCAACTTGACAGAAATATAACCTATGAGGAGTCCAAGAGGTTTATAAACAAACTTTATCAAGCTAGCAGGTCAAGCACAAGTGGGAAGAAGAGCATCCAGGCCACACAAACAATGATCCGTATTACCAGCTCAGCAGAAGTGAACAAGTGGTAATCTTCAGACTTCGCACAGGTCATAACAGATTGAGGTACCATCTATTCAACAAATTAAAGATAGGAACTACTGATGAGTGTGACTGTGGCACCGATAAAATGACTGCCGAACATCTGCTTCAAAGGTGCCCAACATATGAGGAACAGAGAAAATGCATATGGCCATCACCAGTACCATTCCTGGAGAAAATCTACGGAGATATCAACAGCCTCAGGCTGACCACTGCTTTCTTTGAACTTATTCAAGTTGACATTTGAGGGTCTTTGAACTTATTCAAGTTGACATCTGAGGGTGAACGAAGAAGAAGAAGTCATAAGTTTAATCCTAGTAAAAGCGTGGTTGAAGATGTGCGTGAAGGACGTTATCGGCAGAGATGTGCAAAGATTTTGGAACCACAATCAAGATTTCACGTTGTCAATTCATGCATATGATCTTGACGAAGGAGAAGTTGTCGACATGGATGCCGAGTCGCTGACAAGTGACAATTTTCAACTGTAACAAGTTACAACTAACATTTTATATTTGATTTGAGGAACATTTTGATAAAGTAACTACTGTAAGTATATGTTACTGTTAAAATATCTCATTTTGAAGAGTTCTCAAATATTAGGGTGTTTAATAATTAAATCATTTTAATATAATTGTGAATTTTTGGTAATAAAAAATAAAAAAATGAAGAAATAAATAAAAATTGGAATCGCACAGCTTATTTGTGGCTAAAGTTGCACTAAAAGATTGTGTAAGCATCGTCTATCCAGTGTATTTGGAGGCATAAAAATAATCTGGGTATTATCTGGGTTTTTTTAAAGAAGAAAATCTGTGTTTCATCTCTAGAACTTGAGTAGCAACCTTGTTGTTCATGCTAATAATTTCGTTGACCCCATGTACAACAGTGAAATTCACAACCCAAACTATTGAAGGTGTATGGAATGCAAGCGAAGAGAAAACCACGTTACGAAGGACGGCAACTAGTCGTGGAAAGTTTCGTTCTTATTTTAGCAGAGTTTAAGTGGCGCTACAGTCACAAACAACATGTTTTCGGACAGTATTTACAATTTTTGTGCGAAAATTTCAACATATAACCTTCTAAGATTATTAATACGTATTGACTTCGCTTCACTTCACCGGGCGCCAAAAGTTCCCTTTTGGCAATTTCTGTGTTTCAAGAGTAGTTTCCCATTCATTTCTACTCGTATATATATTTTTTTTAATTATAAGTCAAAATGAGGCCCTGTAAAGGATATTTTCTAACACAAACCTTATTGAGTAATTTGGGACCGGAATTCGGAGGAGTGCCGAAAGTTTGACTAATCTGTTTTTACCAGCTTAAACTGGACAGGAATCTGACATAAAATTATATTCTCAGTATTATCACAATTTCCATTTTCGCTCACTTAGTAACACAGAGCAAAAGTTGCAGCAGGACCTTATAGCAAGTTTACACTACATCATGAATGTGCTCCAGTGGTGATAGTTATTGTAGTACATTATTGTGCATGATAAGGTTGCCAGTCCCATGCATAAACGTCATATTACTCTTATGACGTGAACGAGAGAAGTTCTTACTTATTTAGTCGTTCCCCTTCTACCGTGAGGTGTAGATGTTTGGGAGAGAGAGCGCCAGACGATCCTATCGGCTTAGTCCGTAGTCCGTTCCAGTTTGTCGCCTTTAGAATCAGTCCGGTTTTCTCTCTTGTAGTTCTCGTAATCAAAAGTTTAAAGCTACCAGGTGATTCGCCTGTAGTGCTTTTGCACGGTGGAGGGAATACGCCTCCCTTGCGGCCCTCTCCATGCAGGCCACCCTCCTAGGCGAGTTTTCGGCAGCAAAATTGTATCAGTTTATATTCGTCAACATCACCACTATGTACATATGCAACTCCGCCCCCCCCCCCACTTACTAGGATATATCTTTCCTCATCTATGTTACTCTTCCCCCCCCCCCCCCCCCCTTTACTATCTTCCCCACTCCAGAGCTTTCCTTTTTCTATGTGCTAAACAAAATTTAATAAATAACAATGTTCTAAGACAGAAAGTAATTTCACTTCAGAATTCCAATCCCCAATGATATACAACATTTAACAAATTACAATATACAGTAGTAACAGCAGAAACGTTACTCCAGACTTCTCTCTCTAGTGCCATACAATAATTCACGAGTTACAATATTATAGTAAAGGCAACAATTTTACTCCTTATTCCCATCCTTATTGATAAGCAACATTTGACAAATTACAACAATATAGTAAAGGCAATAACATTACTCCAGACTTCCCTCCCTAGAGCTATACATCATTTGACATGTTACAATATTATAGTAAAATCTGCCATTTCACTCCAGAACTCCCATACTTAGTATTATACAGCATTTGGAAAGTAAAAAGATTCACGGTATCGACACGATTCAGTCTACCCAGCTATAAATGGGTACCTGACTTCTCACTTGAGTTAGAAAAGGAAAAGGCAACGAGGAAAGGTACTGGTCACCCCACCTCTCTATGCATGACCTAGTATAGTGAGGTCTCTAACACTTCACTCCCCTACGGTAGTATCTGCTATGGGACTACCTTTTTACTCTCCCACTGAAGCAAATGACTATTTATCGATTCAGACATTACCATCTAACCCGTACAGTCAGGTACTAAATACACGTAACTGGCTATGGAACTCTAGACGGTAAAATGTTTTCAACAATACTCGTATATTTTTTTATTTTTATTAAATGTCAAATGAGGCCCTGTAAGGGATATTTTCTAACACAAACCGTATTGTTTAATTTGGGACCGGTATTCGGAAGAGTGCCGGAACAGGTGACATTTCGGGATAAACCTTCCTCAGCCACAATCACAAACAGGAAACACAGATGAAAAATATTAAAACGCTATGAGAAAAAATAAATTAGCAGATACGTGAAAAAATTAACAGTTAATTAACACGTAAATATTAAGCCAGAAAGAATTACTAAAGTCAAGAAAATAACTACAAATAAATAAAGCATAGAATGTATAATACAACAAATTAAAAAAGACAGCTATGATGTAAAGTTTTCTTCAGCAATGCCCCAATGTCACTCTGAATATTGCGGAAAAAAACAGGTACGGGAAGTGAAACTGCAGGTAACGGATGTCATTTTTTGTTAAAGGCGGAGAAACGATATTGAAATATAAAACCAGCAGAAAACGTACAAAGCCCCCACACACAAAATAACCAAGGAAAGTAGTTTGCCGCTGATAACGTAAATAACGTCCTTGGGGCACACATTAATTAAAAGATGTTGTACTGAAAATTCAATCCATTTGGAGAGGACAATCAATTTCAAATATCAGGCGATTCGCTAAAGAAAAGTAAGTTCTGTTATTAATATTACATGAACGGAATAGCGGTGATTTGGCTAATAAACGTTCGTGAACTTTAAGACCATTCAAGCAAACAGCAACAGGTTTATTAGTCTTGTGTGATATGTCCGTCGAATGCTCCATAGATGTGCCTCATAAATACTTGCATGTTCCCAATATAAGTAATGCCACACTACTCACAAAGAATAGTGTAGAAGGGATTCCTTGATGAACAAGTAAAGGCTTCGCTTATAGCAAATGTGCTTTTCAGAAATTTAAAGCAATTAGCATCTACAAGAACACCAAGAGACAAGTCCGACATATATGGCGGTGACACGCATTAGTGCCAAAATATGTAGGGCTATTGGTAACTATGCGGCTGTGAACTAGAATGTCTTTGAAATTTTAATTTCTACCATATGCCATCAAAGGGACATCACGGAAGGCCTCACGTGTGTCAAGGTCAGAATGAAGAATAGTAAAATGACTAAACAAAATTGTCATCCCCGCTGCGCAGGGGACCCTGGCCATTTTAACTATGAAAAGCCTAGTTTTCACAGCGGCACATATAAACGTAAAATGCTTAACGGGGGCCCATTTTAATGTCCATTCCAGCACCACTAATTTGGTCAAAAAGTGTCCATTGAATTCAAATGATTTAAGAGTGAGATCCAATAGAGCAAGGCAAAGAAGAGGAATATGCGATCTGTAGAACTAGTGCGACTTTGAGGGAAAAATATTGAGGCCCTTTAAGAGTATGAGACAGAAGTGTAAAGAGAACATATATCAACAACAACAACAGACCGTTATGTGTGGCTCAACGTAAATCTAAGGAAATCAATGTAATAATAGCTTAATTCAAGTACGAATAACTGGGAAATAGTGTTGTTACACCTCTTTTTGCACACCACAATGCGTCCATTATATTGGAGCGTTGTAGTGCTCAAAAGAAAGTTGCTAATCGCAGTACGACGTGTATAAAATTATGACGTGAGTGCGCGTGCAGGACGACGGCATTCATTATCTGTGTATATTACCGGCCGTAATGGCTGTGTCTTATATGGGTTTCGATAAATGTCGCAAGTGTCTGGAGTATTCTCTACTATGTGAAAGCACCAGTTGCTTAGATATATATCAATTGATGGCCAAAAGAACCCGCAACAAGTTTCAAGAAATTCGGAAATGTCTTCAGTAGCGCAAGATCAAGGTCATGCAATCTGCCTATCAAAATTACCAGCTTTCGTTATTTTAGGAAGCTTATAGACAGAGAAAGTTTTCCAAAGCTACTGTCAAAAATACGCAGAACGATCACACACCAGACGGGAGGATAATATCGTCGACGACATGACGGATAGTGTCACGAGCTACAGGATTGTTACAGTGGGTCGCATCATCAGAATAAGGAGAGCAAAAAAAAATGAGGTCACGAAGCTCTGTTTATCCGTTCTTAAATATATGTCCATGCGACAAACCACCACTTTATCAATTTTATCTGCATGTTACGTAAGAACGCACTGGCTTCCTAGCTCGGTGGTCCATGGTTCGATCCCCAATTGAGGTGGGATTTTTTAGACCGCAAACGGCTCCGGAGTCGACCCAACCTCATGTATTGGGTACCAGAGAAACTCTGGGAAGGTTGAGGCGGTCGGCGTGATGCTGGCCACATCATCTCTAGTGTGCCGATGGTCAAGAAAATATGAGCCTAACACCACATTACCAATATGCCTCAATAGGCGTGTAACGGGACCCTAAGTAAGAACGGCTAATGCTTGCCATTCAGACGATGTAAGGTTAGATCGGCGAAGACGGGGCAGAGCAATTTGCCAAATGCCATTAAAGTGCTATAAATATACGAATGCAGGACGCTGGAATCTTCTAAAGCACGGAGTCCAATTCGATTTGAATTTGGCGAAATGAAGAAACATATCAGCACCAGTGATGAACAAACGTCATCGTCACTGTAGTACTAAATTTAATGTAAGTAATATACACTAGAATATTGGATGTCTAGTATACCCAGACGCCTATGTAATGTTTACATTACTTATATTGTGTAAATAATTTAATGTAGGGCTGGGTTTGATTTTTAAAATCTTAATTGATTAATATACTGTTCAAAAAAAGAAACGCATAGCTACTGAAAGCACACACATAGCCATAATTTTGACATTCAATAACGTTTTTAATTTAATGAGTTAATTGTTCAAATTGCACACAAGAATACCTTAGGGTTCAACCAATCAATTGACAGTTGTTTTGCATCTGGGTCACAAGAGTTTTTTGGCGTACGGGCTTTCCCGTTAGTATGGTGTGTGGCCTTCTCCTGCATCGATCAGCGACTGGCATCCCCTGGGCATGGATGCGATCAGACGTCTGACGTGGGCCTGTGGGATGGCTGCACACTCTTCCTGGAGTGCCTGGAACAGATCACAACGATTGACTGGAGCAACGTCTCGGCGACAAACACGTCTATGCAGCTCATCCCACAGGTGCTCAATCGGACTCATGTCTGGAGACAGGGATGGCCAGGGAAGGGTGAGAATGTTGTTGGCAGTCAGGAACTGCGTGGTCAACCGTGCACAATGGGGTCTGGTGTTGTCCTGTTGAAACACAGACCTTTGGGCAGCCAAAAGTGGAAGGACATGGGGTCGAAGAATTTCATTGACGTATCGTTGCGCATTCAAGCCTCCTTCAATGTACACCAATTGACTCCTTCCGTTGTAACGGATCATTCCCCACACCATTGCACCTCCACCACCGTGTCGCGGAGCTTCATCAACGCAATTTTGGGCAAAACGTTCATTTCGCCTACAGTACACCATACGCCGTCTATCATGACGCTGCAACAAAAAGACAGATTCGTCACTAAACCAGACACGTCTCCATTGATTGTCAGCTGCCCAGGGACGATGCTGGTTGGCCCAAAGAAGTCGATTTTGGCGATGGCGGCGCGTAAGGACAGGTCCTCGGTGAGGTCGTTGTGCCCAAAGTCCAGCGTCATGCAGTCTATTCCGGACAGTTTGATCAGACACATGACGTCCTGCAGGCAATGACTGGGCAGTTGAGGAAGCTGTTGTAAACCTGTCTCTGGGGTGACGAAGCCGAATAAAGCGATCCTCCGCTGCTGTTGTCACTCTGGGTCGTCCACTGCGATGCCGGTCTTCAACTGAGCCAGTGGCTTGGAACCGGTGCCAAAGTCGACTGAAGGTTTTCTGATGCACGTTTAGATGCCTGGCAACCTGACTTTGACTTTCGCCTGCATGCAGTCGGCCAATAGCAATGTTCCTTAAATTTATCGATAGAGACGCCATTAATGTCTGCTTGAAAATGAACTGAATTTTTTATGTGTAGCGTTATCCTTTTATAGGGTTTCAGTTGCGTAGTCAGTGAATAGTGTTCACCCCAAATTTTGTTGCTTTCACGAGCACCCAACATGAGCTGTGGTCAAAAATTGCGTCATAAACACTACTGACCACTAGAGGTGGGCAAATCGACACGCTCCGCTGTTTCGAGACATTCGGCTCAGTGATTTAAACTGTGTCGACACACTGTTTCGACACAACGGCACAACAGCACTTTTGCCCGTATCGGGGAGAAAGAAGTCTCTAATAGACAGTATACATTACTATACATGAACTGTGTGAGACAATCTCCTCTGTTTTTTTCTTGCGCGCTACTGGCGTGTGTGAAAATCTATGGCGTTTCGTATGACCACAATTCAATATTTTTACACAAGTCTTCATTATGATGAAATAAAACGGAGATATGATGATAGCTGTGCAGTATATGTGAAAATAATAAAAACAACAATAATAATAACAGTAATAATAACACATGATATCAAACTAGAGTAAGCTAGTTTTGGTAGACAATGATTCAAATCCACACCGAGTACACAGATATCAGCAGAGCTAATAAAGTGTCCATTACATTTATATGAACACACGGACACTTTCAACTTTAGCATAGTGCCTAAAACATTGACCACTGCAGCACTGACACAATTTCCAGTGTCTATAACTTCTCAGCAAAAATAATATCACTTGTAAAATCAAGTCATCATAACACATCCCTGAAAAATATGACATGTTTGATATTCCATACTAATGTTCCGGATGGTTGACTCAAATTTTACAAAGGCCCACGGAAGGTGAGACAGTGAGACAGTGTGTCTCTGCAAAACAGCGAGGCAGACAGGAACTGAAACTGTTTCGAAACAACAAGCAGGCTGTGTTTCGAATCTTTTGGACTCAACGCTGTTTCGAAGCATTGTTTCGACACACACACACAGTAGCCATCTCTACTGACCACTGCGTTGTAACGATTACAACAACGAACGCAATTCAGGTCAACACGTGCATTTAACCCTGTAAAGAACATTTGAGGCTGGTTTTTATATACCCTAGCACCAAATTTTACTTACAAACTCTTAAAAACGCGCCCTCGGATAGCTATGCGTTTCTTTTTTTTTTAACAGTATAGAATTTCCGAAGATTAATCGATTAATTTCGAACAATTTGATAAATTATAAAAAAATTATAAATATAAATGTGTTTTTTTTTTTTAATCACTGAGGACTTTATTTATCTTACTTGTCATAAGGTAACATCGTCCTGAAAATATCATTAAAATGCTGAAAAGTTACAACCCAAAATATTTATTATTATTGATCATACTTGGCAAACTCCATATCACAAACCTCTAACATAGCTGTGACGGATGAAATTCAGCTGTCCCTGAATTGTTAGATGATATAGTAATACCCTTGAATAGCATCGGGCCCCTGATTTTGTGAGAAACAAAATAGTCAACGTGGGTACCACGCGTGCAAATTAGTATGCATCATTTCCACTTGGATTTTCACCACGTTGGATAATTAATATGTACACAGCTATCATGCGTGCATCCAGGACATCGCTTTGTCTTAAGTTGAGTTTAAACCACACCTACTGCCTATCTCTAGAGCTATGAGCATCAAGCATTTTCTAGTATTTTTCTGCCACCTCTTCAAGAAGGCGTTGCCAAGAGGAGACGGAAGCGGCCAGCATCAAAGGACTGTGGTGGTCCCAGAAGAACGAAGCAGTTTTTCTCACCTTCGGTTCACACGTTCATGCGAACCGACTAAGACGGGGAAAGCGCTGGCAGACCAAGAGAAGAACGGGGACGGCTAGAGCGGCAGACGCGGCTCAAAACGAGAATAGTTCCCTGATTTCAAATAAGGCGTGAACTTTAGCATGTAGCAGTTACCTTGCATTTCATTAACTATATATTGGCATCGCCGAAAATGCAGTTTATCATTCGTTGCCAGAGATTTGAAGGAGTACTAGCTTATAGTAGAATCTAACAAGATTTCTTTTGGATTTTCTTCTATATTGGAGTCTAATTCATTCTGTGCTATCGGTAAAATATAAGTCTTGGGATTCAGTAGTTTAGTTCCTTCATTTATTTCACTGGATTTTTGTGTTAATTTAAACCTATTAAATCAACCCATCACAAAGTTTTCCAGATGTAAATTAAATAATATAACTATCCGTTATTTCCTGAGATGATAGATGTGTAACATAATTTTAAAACACTAGGCGAGCGAAATTGGTTATTAACCCTATAATTCTATTTCATCTTGCGTAAATTTTAAGTAATTAACTGCTCATAGCTAGTGGTAATTAAATCGATACATTAGCTAATCACTCGTGTAGTCTTTAAATCTAAATAATTTAAATACCAGAGTGATTTTACAGGTCTTATACAAAACGCGGGTGGTAGATTTTATTATAGTATATTATTTGTTTTATATATTCTCTTTTATACAGATGATCAGACCTTGCGATCCAACGGTTTTTGATATATAGAGAGTCATGTTCAGATGGCTTATGGCATCCCCATTTATATGTTCCTAACAACATACAAACATTAACTATACCAAAAATCTGATTGTTGGAGACCCTTTTAAGTCCTCCACAAAACCAGTCGATCGGTTAAATAACCAAACCCACGTCAATGCTAAATGGTGTAAAGTTTAACTGGAACGGGACAATGCCAGATATATTATATTAAATCATATAAAGTTCCCTGGCCTGATGAGGCTGAACTGACAGCACAAATCTATTTAATCAAAACCCATATGACAAGTAAACAGTGTTCCTACCACCAACTACTCCAGAGAACATTTAAGGCTAGTTTGTCCAAGAACCGCCTGTGAGTAACATTCTACTGTTGAGATATTTCCCAGTCATTACGACAGACTCCTAGAAACAAACTTAGTCCCTATAGCAATCCCTGCAATCTGACGAAGAATCCTTGCCAGGAAAATTATAATCAACACACCATTTCAGCGAAATCTCCGAGCAAAATTAGCAGTGGCTATACGGAGCTTTCTGGGGCTGGACTGGACACAATAATAAGACATATATCATAGTCTTAAGAACTGTGTGTGATTAATTCTATGGACATATGCAGCCGACAGAGGGGGTAAGTGTGAATGAGAGCGAGCTCGCTGAATGAATGCGAGAAGGGAAACGGAATGAAAGAATTTAGCTTCTAAATGTTTACTACTAATATAACACCTTCCTTTTATCTATTCTCTCACTAAGGCGGAAGGCCCACGGGAAAGTTAAATTAAGGACATATCCTATATACCCGTCCCGTCTACCCCACTCCCATTCGTCAATCCTTTGTTTGATCTGTTGGGTAAACACGCCTCGGGTGGGATCATTTTCCTAGTTCTCCATGTTCCCGGGTCTATGAGAATATATATTGTTTATTTATTTTCCCTTTATGTAACTATAATTTCACCTGATGACATGATAACGATGTATGAACTGTTGTAATCTATTTTTTTACTTTTCTAAAGATATAATAAATTTTATAATCCTTAGCTATTAGTTCTAGTCAAAACCTTCCCCTGCCCCATTATATGTGCCCACAGTTTACTTGTTCGTGTATACGTATGTACGTATTTATGTCACTAAATTGTTTGTGTGTGCGTACGAGAGGATAGTGTAGTAGAATCTGTATCTAGTGAAATAATACTTCTTCATTTTAGCGGGTCGTGCTATATAGGTGAGTTGAGCAATCACTCAACCCAAGACAGTAGTTTTCTTACACTCGACATTCCTCGTAAACAGGACTATTTCTCACACCTTTCTCTCACATAGCTTTCACTATCTCCCCCCTGCTCGATTGGAACCATAAATATAAAGCCTATATAAAACTCACGACAATAATGGTTAGCTCGTCGCGGAACTGAACTAGAATCCTGTACAAGCTACGACAATAATGTGTAGCTCACCGGGATTTTGAGCTGCGACAATAAAGTGTTGCTCGCTGGATTTTGAGCCGGGTCTAGTAATTGACTAGTGTCTACTATGGTATCTTATCTGATTTTCAGTTAGATAGAGTGTGTTGTGTGATTGTCTTGTGAAATAAGGAAATATAAAAAAAATTAATTCTGCTAGACAGACGATCTTAGACAGGGTGTTTTGACCAAACAAAATTTTAGGTTGTTTTTTCCACAGCATTAGAGAATTGTGTACAACTTGTTTATAATAACATCTGTCAAATATATGGTATATGAAAAGATTTTGTGCAAAACCGTTGGATCGCGTGACTGAATAAACAGTCACTAAAGGTTGAAGATAGCAGAGTTGAGCTAATTAAAGGACGGCTATTCTGATTTTTGTAAATCTTGTTAATAACGTTCCTTCTGTAACTGACTTCGGCGGGCGGAGCTTGTGGTGGAGATATATTTTTAAGGAGAAATTGTTTTCTCCTTAAATTTATATATATATATATATATATATATATATATATATATATATATATATATATATATATATATATATATATATATATATATATATATTTCTCTCTACTGATAGTAATAGTAGATTCTTTCTAGTTGTTTCACCTAGCATTTAATGTGGCATAGTCGCCTGCATTAAGAGTCTTAATTGACAGATAACAGCAGCGATAGGTTAGCAAATTAATAACGGTAAGAGGTATCTCAGGTAACTTATATTTTGTCTTTTTCTCGTAAGCGGTTCAGAGTTTTTTCCCTTCTTTTCTTCTTATTATTCTCTAGTCGCAGTAGCATCCAGTTCTTTGACATGGAAGAGCGAGTTCAACTTAGGTCCATGTTGAGACAGGAGGCGAGGGAGACAGGACTGCAAGAAGATGAAGCGACCGCGTTTGTCAACAGGGAACTTGACAGATATGACGAGAAGGAAGCACAAGAGAAGGCAGAGAGGAAGGAAGAGAAAGAGAGAGCAGAGAGGAAAGAAGCACAAGATAAAGCAGAGAAGAAGGAAGCACAAGATAGGGCAGAAGCTAGGGAGAAAGAAGCGGAAGAGCGCCAATTGGAACAGAAGAAAATTGAGGCAGAGATGGAAGCCCGCAGGGCAAATGAGAGAGAGAGAGGGAGAGACAACATGAATTGGCACTTAAGACTTTAGAACTTTAAGGTCGGGGTGCTTCTACTTCCAATAATGGAGAGCCGTCGTCACCCCAGTCTCAGTGAACTGATCTCTCTTGTAGCCAATCTTCCCAACTAGCAGCGATGTCTTTTGTCTTGGAGTCTTTCCCTAGCCCTAATGAGAAAATTGACACCTTCCTACAGAAATTCGAGAAAATGGCTACTCTTTATGTGTTAGAGAGTTCTTGGTGGTGCCTAAAACTTTCTCAGGCACTAAAAGGTAATGCTTATGATGTGTATGTCAAGCTGGGAAGCAGCCAAGATGACTACGACATGTTAAAGAAGGCCTTGCTAGAGCGTTTTGAGATGACCGCTCGCAAACTTCTGCAAATGTTCAGAAACAGCCGAAAGGAGAGCACGGAGACATTTCCCCAGTTCTCTTCACGTCTGACGGGCTATTTGATAAAGTACCTGGAATTATCAGAATTACCTCTTACATATGAGGGAATTCTTGAACTTGTTCTTGTGGAACAGATAAAATCAACTTTGTCAAACGAAACCCGTAGATTTCTGGCTGAGCAGGGCGCAGTCAAGCTTGAGGACATCCTCAATAAGGCGGAACGCTATGCAAAAGCAATGGCCTAACTTCCCAGCACAAAACACAAACCAACAGATGAGCCATCTCGAAAGCAAAATCTAGAACAATCATCCTATTCTTCTAATTCCTCCCAGCACTATAACCAACGAGAAACAAATACCCAGAGACCTCCCCAAGAAAAATCGAAATTCTACAAAACCCGATATCCCACCAACAACAACAATCCTGATCAACCTGCAAAGCCTACGTGGCAGTGCGGCCACCAAGGTCAAGGCAAAGGAAAAACCCCTACAGCAGGGACGTCTGATCAGGGCAAGCACACCGGGCCGAATCGCATCGGATGCTTGCATACAGCCTCGCAAGGAAGAGTCAATGTCAGTGATTCTCAACCTGAGTGAGAGAGACCCTCAACGCAAGGAACTGTAATTTTGACCGGTACCTCAACTACTTGTCTTTTTGACGCTGGATTATCTTTTGACTGTATTGTCGCCAGGCACCTATTCAAACCCGGTCAGGAGACAGAGGACACCGTCAAACTATGTGGAGTTTTTAAGAGTGACGCACCCAGGACGCTTCCTATCGCACTCGTAGAAATACACTCTGATTTTATCAGAGGTGTTATTAAAGTGGCCATAATGGATGATCCTATCTACCCAGTTATCCTGGGATGTAGATATGTGTTTGTTGAGAGACCAAAAGAGCCGATTGTGGCAGCGGTAACCACAAGAGGGCAAACCAAGAAGGAAAGGGAGCCTGCGCCAAATTTGTTGCCGAATGAACTGAAGGAGGCGCCACAAAAGGACCCTACTCTGGAGCCCTGCTTTAGAAAACTGCCCATGGCTAAGGACCCCAGACACCACGGAGACATCTTTTCGAAGGATGGCGTATTGTATCGTAGAACGGGCGACCCTGATACAGGGAATAACCAGCTCCTAGTACCGACGCAGTACAGAAGCCAGATCTTGGAAATGGGGCACTCTCTTCCCTTTAGCGGACATATGGGACAAAACGCCACTATTCAGCGAATAAAAACTCACTATTGGTGGCCAGGAATGAACTCTTTTATTATCAGGTACGTGAAATCCTGCGCCGAGTGCCAACGTGTGGCACCCAAGCACTTGACACTCCCAGTCCTTATGGGGCAAATGCAATAGTGGGGACTCCATTCGAACGGGTTGCTGTCGACATCATTGGACCCCTGGAAAGGACCAAAAGAAGGAACAGGTTCATCCTGACCTTAGTCGACACCTGCACAATGTGGGCCGAAGCTATACCGCTAACATGCACGGATTCCAAGCATGTCGCAGAAGCCCTCGTGCACATTTTTACACGGTTGGGATTCCTTCAACAAGTTTTGGCGGATAATGGATCCCAATTCCGTAGCCTGTTAATGGAGGATATCTTTAAGATCTTGAGGGCCAAACACATCCACACAAAGCCTATATAAAACTCACGACAATAGAAAATACTCTTTTAAGCAAAAAAAAAAAATTGCTAAAAATAGAATAACTGATTAACATGGGTTTATCAATAAATCGATAAAAAAAAATTTTTTACCGATTACTCGATTTAAAATCTCATCTTTAGTTAAATGCAAATAAATTTAAATTTATTTCACAAATTATTAACACATGTATCATACGAGAAGGACAGATGGCGGCTGTAATGTCCAAGATTTTAAATTTATCCTAGAAGATCAGATGTCAGCTGTATTATCAACTCTCACACTTATCTCAGACGACCAGACGTCTACTGTACTATCAACTTTCACATTTATCCATGAAGACTAGTTGTCTACTGAACTATATTTTCACACATCCTAGTAGACGGTGTCTACTGTACTATCAACTCTCACACTTATCTATGCTAACTAGTTGTCTGCTGAATTATATTTTCACACATTCTAGTAGACGGTGTCTACTGTGTGATGATACGGTTGTGCGATCTCAAGTCCACTCCGGCAGGATTGCATTACATTCCCGTGCGAGTGGTATTTTCTTATCTTTCTCTCCCCTGTCATTATTATGTGGAATATTTTATACACCATTATTTACTCTCTATGCTGAATCTAGTACGGTGAAGTCTCTAACACTCCACGCCCCTTCGGAAGTATCGGCCACGGGACTATCTTTAATTTTCACATGTTTGCTTTGAGCCGATCCCAGACAGAACTGTAATAACGCCATGTAATTTGACCGATCAGCGACTGATAAGTTTTCGCTTCATTCGTCTGGACACATTTGATAGAGAAGGTCATCTCTATTGTTCCCTTTAAACGTGACGGTCCGTCACTGGACTCCAGCAGGCGAGCGACTATCCCTATGTTTGCACAAGACGGGAGATAATGAGGTAATCGCTTCCGATGAACGTTCTGTATCGATATTGCAGATAAATCTGTCTGGAAACTCAAGATTTGCAGACGATAGCATCGGGGCAGTATCAGTGCACAACATTTGTTTGTGAAGATAGCACAAGATGCCGGCGGAAGTCTGACGCAACGATATGAAAAGGTCACGCGTGGATATTAAATTTAATATTTTGAAACACGTTAGGATACTTTTTGAATTTGAAACACCTCTACCCACGTGGTACTGAACGAGATTCGATTGAATTGGTTGATTTCAGAGGCCGGAATATACAATGTATCTCATTAGAGAATTAGGCGGAAACACAGCTGGAATTTGAATTGAGGATTGTGAGATATAATGTAGTGAAATCCAAGTCACAGCACACACTGCAGCGCAAACGTCAGACTAGCGACTCCTAGGAGACATTGGACTTAGAAATGTATTGGGCAACTTAGGAATTTACAAGTAAACCCGCATTTTTAATACAAGACTGTAAACTTAGGAATTTGATCACAAGTCATAGAGGAATTAAACAAAAGTTTTCCCAGGCCAGTGATTTCGCAGAACACCCGCCCTCAGAGGAATTAACTCTAATTTCCAGACCTAAGTGATTTCGAAGCATCTAATAGAGAGCTGTGTCCAGTCTAAATAGGTGCAAGGAGATTGTGTATTCCCAAAATGTTTGGGTAAGTGTAAACAATTTATTTACTAATGTAAATTTTACAGGTTTTTTGTTAAGTGGTTATGTATGAGGCTGGCAACCTCAACATATGAAAAGAGTATATTCATGAACCACTACAGCAAGCTCTGGTGATTCTTTCTTGCTTGTCGTGCGGGAAAATCCAACAGCAGAAGTGACCCCAGACTCCGGCTGGAGCAGTGATGAGTGATGACTACATCATATGTGCCTCAAGTGTAGCATATCATTTTGTGAGATTTATGTAACTTGTTAATGTTAATTCATGCACAAATATTTTCTCACTGTCCAGACACATTTTACCCATTAATCCTCAGAGTAATATTGGTGAATTTTAAACATCTTCTCGGAGTTACGCTGTGCGGGCTCGAGAATTAAATTCTTCTGAAGGTGTTTAACATTGTTGGGCGGACAACGGGAACGTGAGCATATTAGAGTGTTCCAAACAAATGTACTTAGCAGAGGAAATTTGTTTTTCTATTTTTCTAATGTTCATGGTTACAAGCCATTAGACGATTGGTGGTACTAACGCCACTAGTGTAAGAGAAAAGCATCCACCCTAACCGCCTACAGTGGAAGAGAGTGTGGAGAAGGCTTTCGTCATCACAGAATTGATGAACCACAGCTGCAGGACTCAGCTTGAGTTAAGTTTCTGGTAAAATAGGTGAAATCAACGGACTTTTGATAAATCCTCACCTACGTCTCCGTGACGAAAACTTTTATCTAAATTTCACCAATCTTTCCATATTTATTTTAACTGTTAAAGACTAATTCGTTATTAAAATTGTTACATATTGTTTTAAAACTAAACAATCATAGTCGCGTCAGTTTTATATGTATGAAAGCAAACGTATGAGCCAGAATATTATATATATATATATATATCTATATATATATATATATATATATATATATATATATATATATATATATATATATATATATATAAACAAAGAGCTATTACTTATACGAGGAATTTCGTTGGATTACACCAACTCGGGGCTTGAACGGGCTAAACCATTGCTTAAATCCTTCACAAAATGCGACGGACCAGATATAAAGCAATAACAATTGTTCAGCCCAAAGCAACATTGTTCGTGACTTCTGGAAATATCTTGTGAATGTTCCCTTAAGTAGAAGTGTCATTAATCTTCTATCTACATCTCTGCCCAGAGTAATCTTGCGCGCATGTAGATACCTTGGAAGCCAAAATTAGATACTCTTGAGTTTAGGTCACTGTTGGACCACTGCTGCAATCCGTGACATACTGTACTATCAAATCTCACACTTATCCCAGAAGACTGGTTGTCAGCTGTACTGTCAACTCTCACACTTATCCCCGAAGACGGGTTGTCAGCTGTACTGTCAACTCTCACACTTATCCTAGAAGTCTGGTTGTCAGCTGTACTGTCAACTCTCACACTTATCCCAGAAGACTGGTTGTCAGCTGTACTGTCAACTCTCACACTTATCCTAGAAGACTAGATGTTTGCCGTACTATCAACTTTCAACTTATCCAAGAAAACTTGATGTTTGCCGTACTATCAGCTTTGACGCATATCCTAGAGAAATAGATTCCTTCTCTTCTGTCAACTTTTACTCATTTCCTAGAAGGCTAGATGTCTGTGGTACCATAAACTTTCACGCTTATATAGAACATTAGATGTCTGTGTACTATCAACTTTCACACTTATATAGAACATTAGATGTCTGTATACTATCAACCTTCACACTTATATACAACATTAGATGTCTGTGTACTTTCAACCTTCACACTTATATAGAACATTAGATGTCTGTGTACTATCAACTTTCACACTTATATAGAACATTAGATGTTTGTGTACTATCAACTTTCACAATTATATAGAACATTAGATGTCTGTATACTATCAACCTTCACACTTATATACAACATTAGATGTCTGTGTACTTTCAACCTTCACACTTATATAGAACATTAGATGTCTGTGTACTATCAACTTTCACACTTATATAGAACATTAGATGTCTATGTATTATCAACTTTCACACTTATATAGAACATTAGATGTTTGTGTACTATCAACTTTCACAATTATATAGAACATTAGATGTATGTGTACTATCAACGTTCACACTTATATAGAACATTAGATGTCTGTGTACTATCAACTTTCACACTTATATAGAACATTAGTTGTCTGTGTACTACCAACTTTCACCATTATCTTAGAGAAATGGATGTGGACTCTTCAAGAGACAAGAATCAGATCCCTGACAATAACCCCATTCTTATAGCATTAACCCAAGAAGGGTTGTCTAACAAGAACTGACGAGGTTGGCACTTAACCTGCTTTCCACATGTGTGCCCTTCTGTTCATCTTTAACCCTCTCTACCCACTTACGCCAAAAACGATGACAGATTTTTTTCTTCCTTGTTAGATTTCCATAAATCGATCGATTAGAGCCAGGAGCATGAATGCATCATTTGATGCGATGGGTGAGGTATGAAAATAAAGCGGAGAAAAATGTTAAGTGATGGAGAAAATGTCGTATTCAGTCCCTGGTGAATTATGTTTAAGATATATTCATTTATCACCCTTTAACTCAGTGTTTCTCAACCACTTTGTGTTCACTGCACACTTTTCAATTTTCTAAAACATTTGCGGCACACCTATCTTACCCCGCGCCTGAATAAAAAATTACTGTGATATATACTAAATTAAATACAATAATTTGTGCGTACTTTCGAATAAAGAAAACTTTCAATTCGATTTTCTTTTAATTGTATAAAATAATTAGAACATAAATTTTACACACACAAAAAAAGAAATACGAAATTTAATTAGATCCTAGTGGAAGTACTATGCTTCGTCCATGGCCTTTGAACGTTGTTTACGCGCCTCTTGTGTATTTGTAATATCATGAAATTTTGAAGTATATCTATTTTTGGACAAAGAAATTAATAGCTCCAATTATTATTAAATGAATTCAAGCTGTAAGATCAGTTTTATATTACATGATCACTACTTATTTACTTCATGTAGTAAATTTACAAAATGTTACGGCACACTTTGATAAGCGCGGTGGCACACTAGTGCGCGGCACACCGTTTGAGAAACACTGCTTTAACTCCTCAAGGAGGACCGGCCTTCAACAAACACATGCTAAGTCTTCCTGTCGCGTGCCAACAGTTAAAGTTCTTTCCAAGTATTTCTCATAATTTTCACTTCTGTCTCTAGGTCTCTTCTCCGTGTGTTTTCTGTCTACCACTACTTCTCTTGCTCTAGGGGTTCCAGAACAAGGGTTGCCTGATAATGCTATCAGAAAGCTCCCTCAGTGTGTGTCTTATCTATCTCCCACCGCTTCTTTTCATCTCTGTTTCCACAGGCATTGTCTGGTTCCTGTTATCAGTTCCTCACTCGTGACCTTTCGTCAAACGTCAGTATTTCTATTCTACGTAAGCACCCAGTTATGAAAGTCTGTAGCTTCTTGCTTGTTGTTTTTGTTGTTGTCCATGTTTCAGAGCCATACGATAGGAGTGACTTGACATTTGAGTTGAATATTCTAATTCTTGTATGAGTTATGATGATATACAATGTCTGTAATTTTATATGGTATATTCAATTGCAGATATTTGAATTTGGCATTATCCCTCATCGTCTGTTATGGCATAAAGGATAAATAAAGAGTGTGTTAATATGTGCAGTGTTTATTTTCATAAAGTGGTCGATTTTCATACGTTTCTGTGTTGTTTATTTTATTTTTTTATTTCTTTGGAATAACAAAGATTCTGTGAAAACTGCATCAATGTGGCTTTATATTTAATTAAATAATTTTAATACATAAAGTGAGCTGGACTAAATTGCCTAATCTTATATATATATATATATATATATATATATATATATATATATATATATATATATATATATATATATATATATATATATATATATATATATATATATATATATATATATATATATATATATATATATATATATATATATATCATACTGTGTCTTGGGACATTTGAATATAATGTCAACAGGCACGATGATTCCGGTTTCGTATAATGTCTGTGAATAGCTACTATAACATCTGTTTCGCTATAATGTCTGTCGGTAGGTACTATCACTGCTGTTTAGTTATAATGTCTGTCAGTAAGGTACCTTTGACTTCTGTTTCGTTATAATGTCTGTTAAAATGTACTATAGCTGTGTATTCTTTAATATTCTGTTTCTGCATGATGCCTGTATGTCAGTATGTACTGTGAGTTTGTCTACTTTCATGATTTGAATCTGTATGTCTTTCTGTCAATATTGTACTGTGACTTTGTCTATTTTCATATCCTGTTTCTGTATGACTCATGTCAGCATGCGCTATGACTTGGTATACATTCATATTCTGTTTCTTAATGATGACTGTCAACCATCCGGCCCATATTCTCCCCTGTTATCCTCTATTCCGGGTCGTTTTAATTATACGGTTATTTGCTCCTGCTGCTTGTTTACTTACTTAGTCGTTCCCCTTCTACCGTGAGGTGTAGAGGTTTGGAAGCTGTCTTCTTCCTGGCCTGGTTCCATTCTAGTCCTCGGTCCTTCAAAGATTGCCTAATGTTGTCCTCCCAGCGGACTCTGGGTCGTCCTGGAGGTCTGGATCCCTGGCTCTTTGTTTCCCATGCTTGTCGTGGTAGCCGATCTTCTCCCATTCTGCAGACATGGCCAAACCATCTTAGTTGGGACTGTTCTATTTGGGTCTGCAGCGGATGGGATTTTAGGCCTTGACGGATCGTCTGGTTGCGGACCATGTCTCTTCTTGTTACTTCAACCACTTTCCTCAGATACCTCATTTCTGAGGTTTGGATCTGGCTTTTGTGGGTTGCAGTCATTGCCCATGACTCGCATCCATATGTCAAGACTGGGACATAGGTGGAGCGGTATACAGCCATCTTCGTTTTCTTACCAACCTCTTTCTTGCTGAGGAATCCACGATTTATGGCCTGAAAAAGTCTCCCAGCCGCTGCTTTTCGAGTGGCCAACTCTTCTTTGATGCCTCCCTTTCGGTCTATAATAGCTCCGAGATATTTAAAGTGGTCGACCTGCTCCAGGACCTGTTCTCCCAACTTAATCTGATGTTTTCTTTCTTCTCGTGATATCACCATGGATTTTGTTTTAGAGCTGCTTATGACCATCCCTCTCTTCTCCAGCTCTTCCTTCCAGACTTGCAGGTTGGATTGGAGATGTGCCTCTGATTTAGCAATCAGGGCAACATCATCAGCAAATGCCAGCTCCGAAATATAGACCTGTCTCATCTTCCAGTACCCCACTGAATACTTTCTTGTTCTCTCCTTACATGCCTTGATGACATCGTCCATAAGGAGTATGAAGAGGTAAGGTGATAGGATATCACCTTGTCTTACACCAGTGGTGGTCCTGAACTCTTCTGACTTATGGTTTGCTGTCCTCACATAATTTCTGCAAGACTTGTAGAAGCTCTGTATAGCATGAATCAGAGGTGCTGGAATATTCTTCCTTGCCAAACAGTCCCAAAGTTTGCTCCAGGGGACCCTGCCAAACGCCTTTTCCAGATCTATGAAACAAAAATGGATCTCACTCTTATACTCAAGGGCCTTTTCACTCAGCTGTCTGAGTGTGAAAATTAGGTCTTGAGTACTTCGGTTTGCTCGGAATCCGCACTGGACCTCATCCAATTGTGGCTCAGCTAGGCGTCGGAGTCTCTGCTCTAGGATTCTAGAGTAGATTTTACCAGGGACACTGAGAAGGGATATGCCTCTATGGTTTCCACATTGTCGATTGTCACCCTTTTTGAAAATTGGTGTTATGATGGCAATCTCCCAATCCTTTGGTATGGGCTTGTTGCACCATGCTGCCTGTAGGACCTTTAAGAGTAATAGGTCGCCTGATGCTCCCATGTACTTAACCATTTCTGGTGTTATACCATCATGCACTGCTGCTTTGCCCATCTTGATTTTCTCTAGTGCTGCCCTCAGTTCTTCCATCTTTATGTCATCTTCACCATCATTGGTTTCCTCTTCTGTGTCAGTGGTTATCATTTCTGATGCTTCATCATGCTCACCATCCAGGAGTTCTGAGAAATATTCTTTCCATCTTTCCATTACTTCCTTCGGGGCAGTAAGCAATTTGCCTTGCTTGTCCTTTATAAATTTGAGAGGGCATTGTTTTTCTTTCCTCATGTTCTTTAGGGTCTTATAGAACAATTTCTGGTTTTCTTGTGCATCTTTTTCTAGCTTTTCTCCAAATTCTTCCCAGGACTTCTGTTTTGCTGCTAGCACTTTGTTCTTTGCTTCTGTTCTGAGTGTCACATATTCTCTATATTTTTCCATTTGTCCTGTTGTGTTTTTAGCTCCTAAGTATTGTTTCCATGCCATTTTCTTCTCTCTTATTTTCTCTTTGACTTCCTCTGTCCACCAAGGTGACCTCTTTCTCTGGTTCCCAAGTCGGACTTCACCGCATGCTTCTGCAGCAGCTGTCTTTATGATATCCTTGAATTTATTCCAGAGGGTTTCCAAGTCATCAGGTCGTTCTTCTGTTTTGCTCACTGCTGTAGCAATAAGCCCCTGATATCTGGTCTTAATTTCTGGCTCTCTCAGCTTGTAGGTCCTAATGCTCATTTCTCCTGCTCGTTTACTTGGTTTCTTGCGTGATGTTGGGCAGTTCCTAGGCTGAGCAACTCTTTCAGTTGTTCGTTTGTTTGTTAGCAGGTAGTGATCACTTCCAATCTCTGGCCCCCTCCAGACTCTTGCATCTCGGACATATCTGAATGAGCTTCTCCGAACAATGGCATAGTCGATCACTGACTTCTCATTCTTGGTTGGTTCACATCTAGTGTATGCATGTATGCGCTTATGGGGGAACTTTATGTTTGTAATGATCAGATTCTGCTCACTGCAGAATCTAAGGAGTCGCTTTCCATTGTCATTGAGAGTATCTTCTCCATATCTTCCGATAACTCCACCCCATCTAGCATGGTCATTTCCAACTCTGGCATTAAAATCTCCGAGCATAATAACTTCATCTAGGCAGTCATCCACTGTCCTTTGAAGCAGCTCGAAGAATTCCTCCTTGACCTCTGCTCTCTCATCCTCATTTGGCCCATACACTATGACCAGGTTGACTATGGTTTCTCCTTCTTTTAGTTTTACAACCATAATGCGCTCCGAGACAAAGTTCCATCCCTTGATACTATCTTTTTGATTTTGGGCCACAATGCTGCTGCTTGTTGATAGAATTAATTCCCCTACATTTTGTTTTTTTCTTCTTTTCCAAACAAACAATCACGGGGGCATTTCCAAAAATAGCTTTAATCATTTCATTTCTTTGGGTTTTTTTCAATGCGTATCTTGTTTGCTTCTTTTTTTCGGACATCTCATTTCACAGAGGTTGATTCTGTTAGTGACCAATATTACGAATGAGTTGTTTCTTTACGGCCACTTCTTGGATACTTCAAAATTGGAGTGAGCTGATGTGTCCCTTTACTGACGTGTTCCGTTCTCATGTCAGTCTCTCTTGTCATATTTCTGTCTTGGGTTAACATATCAAGGTACTTTAGCTCTTCTACTTGTGGTAGTTTGATGTTGCGAACTTTAAAGATTTCTCTCTCTCTCTCTCTCTCTCTCTCTCTCTCTCTCTCTCTCTCTCTCTCTCTCTCTCTCTCTCTCTCTCTCTCTCTCTCTCTCTCTCTCTCTCTCTCTCTCTCTCTCTCTCTCTCTCTCTCTATCTATCTATCTATCTATCTTTCTATCTATCTTTATTTCTATCTATCTATCTATCTATCTATCTATCTATCTATCTATCTATCTATCTATCTATCTATCTATCTATCTATATATATATATATATATATATATATATATATATATATATATATATATATATCTATCTATATATCTTATATATATATATATATATATATATATATATATATATATATATATATATATCTATCTATATATCTATATATATATATATATATATATATATATATATATATATATATATCGATCTATATGTCTATCTATCTATATTTCCATCTATCTAATCTATCTATCGCACAAAACAAATGTCTATGTTAGAGAGAAGATAAACACCTATGCAGGCCACCAAGAACCACTTTTGTCAATAGTGAAACGTCGAAAGCTTGCCTGGTTTGGGCATGTAACTCGTCATGACTCCCTTTCGAAAACGATCCTCCAGGGAACAGTCGAAGGTAAACGGAGAAGAGGAAGGCAAAGAAAATCCTGGGCTGATAACATCAAAGAATGGGCAGGACACGGTTTTTCCACACTTGTACGCATTGCTGAGAATAGAGAGCAGTGGAGGACCATGTCTGCTGATGCTTCCACCATGGCACCCCTACGACCCATGACGGGTTATGGGTTGAGATGAGATGATGATGAATCTATCTATCTATCTATCTATCTATCTATCTATCTATCTATCTATCTATCTATCTATCTATCTATCTATCTATATTTCTATCTATCTATCTAACTATCTATCTATCTATCTATCTATCTATCTATCTATCTATCTATCTATCTATCTATCTATCTATCTATCTATCTATCTATCTATCTATCTATATTTCTATTTATCTATAGTTCTATCTATCTATCTATCTATTTATATTTCTATCTATCGATCTCTTAACGTTTTAGTTACTATTAATAGTTCTGTATTTTCTTGTGTTGATCTTCATGTCAAGCTCTAAGCAGCGTTTGGCAGCTGGTGTTAAGAAGATAAACATTTTTTAATGTTTCTTGATATGTGATGTCTTTGTAACACAAACATAAATCATCAGAAAACATGGTTTGTTTAGATGACAAACATCATGCTGATCAATTGTTTTCTTTAGATTACATACTTTATGTTGATCACATGGTTCATTTAGATTACACTACTTTATGTTGTGATCACACTGTTTAGATTACTTTACTTTATGTCGGTCACATGGTTCATTTAGATTACATTATTTTTTGTAGTGATCACACTGTTTAGATTACATTACTTTATGTCGGCCACATGGTTCATTTAGATTACATTACTTTATGTTGTGATCACACTGTTCGTTTAGATTAAATTACTTTATGTTGTGATTACGTGGTTCATTTAGGTTACATTACTTTATGTTGTGATCATATAGTTTGTTTAGATTACATTCCTTTTTTGTGATCACATGGTTCATTTAGATTACATTACTTTATGTTGTGATCACATGGTTCATTTAGATTACATTACTTTATGTTATGATCACATAGTTTGTTTAGATTACACACTTTTGTGTTGATCACATTTTTTGTTTAGATTATTGTGACGGGTTGCCTCCCCTTGCTCCGCAGTGATAGTCCAACAATGGCCACAGCCTAGAGTATGTAATGTTGGTCTTCAAAGGTATCTACCTTCGCTCAAGATTACTCTTAGCAAAGATACAGATAGAAGGATGATGATGCTTCTACCTTGAGGGAGTATTCACAGGATATTTCAGAAGTCAAGAACAATGCTGAATGTGTCTTAGCAATGTTAACTTTTATCTGCCCGCCGCCTTTTGCGAAGAGGTATTATATAATTTAATGTAGCTCATACAGGCCCCCAACTAAATTTACAGTAAAATTCTTCTTATTGGCTCCATATAGATATATATTAAAGATACTGATTCATACGTGTGCACTTCTCTCTGTAATAACTAAATCAACTATGAATTTGTAAACAACATATAACATATTTAATGATCAATTACTTTTGAACAAATGTTAATAAACAGGAGCTAGTGATTAATAAAATGTAGGTGTCTTCATCGAAAAGATGTCGGCTTTAGAAAAGCTAAATGAGGAAGTGAAAACAAAAAGTTCTTCTGTATTTGGCCTGCTAGAAATGTCACTTAGCTGCGAAAATGCTGAAGTGTTGATGCTTCTGTTTCCGTCTATTCGTCTCTGTGAAAAGGGCACGTCTCCAGAAGTTCAAGAGCTAACCTCTTCTGGTCAAGGCAGGTACCTTCACGACCCGTGGAACGTAGATTTCCAGTGTCGATCACAAACTTTGAACCACAAAATAGTAGTACAACTGATATCGTAGAGAAGTACCTCAAATGGTCTCTTCGATTCGTACCACAAACTTCATAGGAAATAAAAGAACAAAACTTCTGCTAAGTTTTTGCTTTTCTGATATTAAT
The DNA here is from genome assembly GCA_024509875.1 of Oreohelix idahoensis. Classification (NCBI taxonomy): domain Eukaryota; kingdom Metazoa; phylum Mollusca; class Gastropoda; order Stylommatophora; family Oreohelicidae; genus Oreohelix; species Oreohelix idahoensis. The sequence goes on along the minus strand of JAMPIV010020190.1, from coordinate 92,922 downwards.
CAGGCGCCTTTCCCGCTGTTCGTCAACCGATTCCTTTCTCTGAATTTTTTAATCTCCCTGAGCGTGCATCATATAACTCAGAAGATATGATGAAAAATCACCATTCTTTTAGTTAGTTCAATTGAAAAATTGTGACTGAACAGCGGCAAGTGCAATGGCTTGTGTCTGGGTGAACATGTTTAAGAATACATACAACGTATTATAAATCATAGTAATTATATACATATGATGTCATCATCATCCACTCCCTGCTCCACTCAGGGTCTGGGGTTACCTCTGCTTTTGGTTCCAGTGAGAACTAGCACGATGCAATCGCCAGCGCTTTGCTGCTGTGGTTCATGAATATATTATTTTCACATGCTGAGGTTGCCTGCTTCGTATGGACCTGTATATTCATCAACAAGTTCAAACATGTCAAATTCAAAGTATATAAAATATATGTTACAACTTACCCCAAACTAGTTGGGAACTCTAAACTTCTTGCTCAGTAGAATAGTTTTGGCAACTTGATAAAGATGCATCGAACACGCATCAGAGGTATTATGTCTAGTTAGAATCCCTCTGTGACTTTGGGAATAGGTTCTGTATGAGTCCGGTTTCCGTATTAAAGAGTAGGTTTTCCTTGCTGTAGTGTTCAGAAGGAGTTCCGATACGTGTTTTGTCCGGGCTTATAATGTCAGAATCCTAACTCTATTCTTTTCCTCGCTTTAGTCTGAGTTGTGTAGTTTTGTCGATTCTGGAATGCAGTGTGTTTTAGCCTTCGAATTTGCTAGGTTATATTGCAGTTTTCCTGCCCACGCTTCCACCTGGCGTTTCCGACAAAACTTCCAATCAAAATAAATATTTATTTCTGACTCTCATAAGATCCAATACATGAGCTTGAATGTAGTGGGTCAGGGTGTCAGTTATTTTACTTTCCCCCGCGTGTTTTAAAATATCATTTTAAAATTTAAACACGTGACCTCATCTCCCATACATAGCCCGACTTCTTCCGTCCCTCTTAGATAACCTTTCAATTACGATTTGTAACCTCGCCTGCAGATAGTGTCCTCGCTAATTTGTCTACCCTGACTGGTTTCTGTGTAATAATTACACAGACAATGTCTGGACGGAAGTGAGTTAAGTAATTATCACCTGTACTTTCCTGGTCCCCAGAAGGTAAAGTCACGACATATCGATGACAACATCTGGTCTTCCTTTTTGTATTCTCCGCCACAGTGTCTGAAGGCTTTTGTAGCGAACAGTGCGCCTAGACGGACATTTTCACGGTTACCGTGGGAAGTCAGTCTGGTTTAACAACTTAAGCGATTACAATTAATCCTTAAGGTTGGTCAATTAGCCGTGAAATAACACTATCGCAGTATGAACAGAGGTCAACAAACCTAAAGCGCGGTGATGGGCAGGTTTCATGTGCATAAAATGAAGAAATAAATGGAGAAAGTAGGAAGGAAAGAGGGGAGTACAAGGACACAACCGAATTTATGGCACAGTTACATACATTGTGTCAATCACTTGGTTTCTTTAGATTGCATACTTTATATTGATCACATGGTTTGTTTAGATAACCATGTTTAGATTACTTACTTTATGTTGAAGACAATGTTTATTTTGTTTATATGCTGGTTTATTTCCATGTTTGACAATATTATACATATAACTGATGAATTGTATTGGTGAAAGTACGCATGATTGTCTTGCTCCAGATGTTAATCTAAACCATTTTAAAAGATCGAAAATATCGACCTTTGTTCTTATAACTTTTTTATTGAGTTTCTCTGTACGTTGCTTGTGTACAGTTTAGATGCTGCCCTCTGATTATATATTTATCTAGGACTTTCCATATTGAGCGTGTAATTGACTGAGTGGTTACAGCGCTGGCTTCACGCGGCAAAGGTACCAGGATCCAAACACTGTGGCGTCACGCTCCAGCCTACTAAACTGTAAATAGGTACCTGACTCTGCTCTTGAGTTAGAGAACGAACGAACGAACAATCGAACTTTATTTTCAAAGGGTTAAGAATTGGGCACGTAGGCCGTCTGACATTCTGCCCTTCCTCTCTCTCTCTCTCTCTCTCTCATCACGCATACTGTATTCTTTCATCCCCCCATTTACTGCAAGCATTATTTAGGCATATATCATTAAAAAGTAATATAACATCATACATTTGCAATATTCATCATAATCAAAGTATGTTTTCAAAATAAATTTTTTTTAAAAATTAAATGAGAAAAAAAAAACCAAAACAAACAAACAATAAGAAGGACAAAAATCGAATTCCTCATACAGTAAATTAGGCAGTGATTTGAGACATAATCAGATGGTGTGTTATAAGAAGCCAAAGGCAGTGAGGAAGAGAACTGGTCCCTCACCTCTCGAAGCTGGACCTAGTATAATTAAGCCTCTAACAGTTCACTCCTTTCGGCAGTACCTGTTATCGGATTACCTGTACCGTTCTCGCCTTCCAAATTACTCGTCAAAAGCTTTCTTCAGTCAATAACAACTTATATCCATTTATTTTATCATTAACCTGCCTGTGTCGAATCTTGCATGGTTCGTGACCTCTCCCCTTTCAGAATTCTAACTGTGCTTAGTTAAAACGGCGTTCTACTGTTCTTCTCTTGTAGTGTTTGACATCTTTAGAAAGTATTTTCCCAACGTGAATTAAAAGTGACATGCCTAAATGTAAGTGATAGATTCCTGTTTGATTCCTTTCTTCTTCAATAACAATAAGATAGTAGCTCTCTTCCATCGTCTGATAACTGTTGTCTCCCATGCTTAGTTCAGTATATGCAGTAATGACGTCATGAAGGTTTCCACACACGTATTTTTCGTTTCAGCTGTTGTGCCATCAAACATTTTTGCAGCTTTTTTACTTGAGTTGTCTGCATAACTACTTTAACTTCGTGCTAAAAAATGTCAGGTTATATATGTTGGTATAATCTCAGAGCGAATTGTGTTAACTGTCTTTTTTTGTGTATTTAATCATTCTTTAAGTATTTTTTCTCCTGTGCTCTTGTAACAAAACGGTTTGTGCATGTACTTGTGTGCCCTTCTTTCTCTCCTTCATCGTCCTATTATTGGGGTGCATTTTACAAAACTGTCGTTCTCTCCGACAGTATCACTTCATTTTCCTCATTCATCGTCCTATTATTTGGCATATTTTATGCCCTACATTTTTGCTCTTACCACTCCCAGACCTGTTTACGTTTCGCCGGGTGAATCGTAATAATACCAAGCTAATTGGACAGGTCATCGGATAATACGTTTATCCCTTAAGTCGCCTAGCCACCTTGGATAGAAACGATCTGTGGTTACGCAAGGTGGTCGCCCATGATCGATGAAAAGAAAGCCATATTGTCTGTATGAGAAATCCGTGTGGGGGATTTACGCAAACACCGGTGATATATGTAATCGCTTCCGCTGGCCCATCTGTGTATCAATATTACCGATAATCTATCTGGGGAGACAATATAATGGGAAAGCATCTAGACAGAAAACAAGTTCATAGATTTGTTTGTGAGTTTACATAAAGATACAATAGGAAGTATTAGTGCCTTATTGGAAAGAGGTCACGCGTTGGAATTTTAAAATTTGATAGTTTAAAACACCCGCCTAGGCCGGTCCCAAGCCCGGCTGAAAAGGGAGGAGGGCGGCCTGCATGGAGGCAGTAAAGAGGCAGCCCTCCACCATGCAAAGGCACAAAAGGTCAATCACCTGTTTGCTTTAAACTTTTGATTACGAGAACTACAAGAGAGAAAACCGGACTGATTCTAAAGGCGACGAACTGGAACGGACTACGACTTATGGAACTTGGAACACAAGAAGTATAAATGGGAAAGAAGGGGAGCTGGTGGAAGAGATGAGGAAAGCAAAACTAGAAAGCCTGGCTATAACGGAAACAAAGAAAAAAGGACAAGGAGTCATGGATCTCGATGGCAACACGCTGCTCTACAGTAGTGTACCTACATCTGAAAGAGCTAAGGGGGGCGTGGGCTGCATTGTGGCTAAAAACCAAAAAGATAGTATCAAGGGATGGAACTTTGTCTCGGAGCGCGTTATGGTTGTAAAACTAAAAGAAGGAGAAACCATAGTCAACCTGGTCATAGTGTATAGGCCAAATGAGGATGAGAGGGCAGAGGTCTTCTTCGAGCTGCTTCAAAGGACAGTGGATGACTGCATAGATGAAATTATCATGCTCGGAGATTTCAATGCCAGAGTTGGAAATGACCATGCTAGATGGAGTTGAGTTATCGGAAGATATGGAGACGATACTCTGAATGACAATGGAAAGCGACTCCTTAGATTCTGCAGTGAGCAGAATCTGATCATTACAAACATAAAGTTCCCCCATAAGCGCATACATGCATTCACTAGATGTGAACCAACAAAGAATGAGAAGTCAGTGATCGACAATGCCATTGTTAGGAGGAGCTCATTCAAATATGTCCGGGATGCTAGAGTCTGGAGGGGGCCAGAGATTGGAAGTGATCACTACCTGCTTACAATCAAAAGAACAACTGAAAGGGTTGCTCAGCCTAGGAACTGCCCAACATCACGCAAGAAACCAAGTAAACGAACGGGAGAAATGAGCATTAAGACCTACAAGCTGAGAGAGCCAGAAATTAAGACCAGATATCAGGGGCTTATTGCTGCAGCGGTGAACAACACAGAAGAACAACCTGATGACGTAGAACCCCTCTGGCTCAAATTCAAGGACATCATAAAGACAGCTGCTGCAGAAGCATGTGATGAAGTCCGACTTGAAAACAAGAGAAAGAGGACACCTTGGTGGACAGAGGGTCAAAGAGAAAATAAGAGAGAAGAAAATGGCATGGAAACAATACTTAGGAGCTAAAAACACAACAGGACAAATGGAGAAATATAGAGAATATGTGACACTCAGAACAGAAGCAAAGAACAAGGTGCTAGCAGCAAAACAGAAGTCCGGGGAAGAATTTGGAGAAAAGCTAGAAAAAGATGCGCAAGAAAACCAGAAATTGTTCTATAAGACCCTAAAGAACATGAGGAAGGAAAAACAATGCCCTCTCAAATGTATAAAGGACAAGCAAGGCAAATTGCTTACTGCCCCGAAGGAAGTAATGGAAAGATGGAAAGAATATTTATCAGAACTCCTGGATGGTGAGCATGGTGAAGCATCAGAAATGATAACCACTAGCACAGAAGAGAAAACTAATGATGGTGAAGATGACATAAAGATGGAAGAACTGAATGCAGCACTGGAGAAAATCAAGATGGGCAAAGTAGCAGGGCATGATGGTATAACACCAGAAATGGTTAAGTACATGGGAACATCAGGCGACCTATTACTCTTTGTCGTGCTTAGATAGGTTTTAAAGTTATTTAAGGTCCTGCCTGAGTATAGGAGATGCTAATAATACGTGAGAAGTAAAGGTGTAAGAAAATAGATTTTCACGAGTGGATAGTTTAAGGAGAAGATCTGTCTCTGGACTGAGTAGTTTCTCTAGTCCAGCCTATCTATACGATTATAATTTAGTATAAGACAATTTTGCACCTCCCTATATATAGAAATATAAGTTTACCTAAACACTCACACACAGCTATGTGACAACAAGACACACAAACGTGAAAAAACTATGGTTAATTGGGTATGGGTCTGACCAACACACACAAAGTTTAGTTCTTTTGTTGTTTATTATCATTAAACTATACAACATCGAATATCTAAAAGAGATCAAACAAATCAGAATTACATATATAGAAAAAATAACAGAATACCTGTGTCCTCCCCTCCTTGAGAAGAAAAGAACCCAACAAGTTAATAACCCCAAAGGTTACAGGTTAGCACTAGGTTACAGTCTAGACAGTAAAGAAAGAACAAAGTTCCTACTAGACGTTATCCAATAAAGTAAACAATATTTAAACAGAATTTAGATGATACAATGTTTCCTGTAACAAAGAAAATATTTCACTCTCTCTCTCTGTCATACGTGGCCACACAATCACGCTTCTTACCCTATTCTTGGTGGAGAAAATCTCTTGAGCATACAATCCATGCATATATGTACGCGTATATTTGTTTCAGTGGTCTTTTCTTCCAAATTTGGCCCCAGTCCCTCCTTTCACTAATTAAATTTTATAAGGGGAACGCCTAATTTGGTCTTTGATTCCTGGATAAACAAATGTCACCTCGAATAGTTAATGCGGAAAAACTCTCTAAGATCTGGTGTTCACAGTAAACAGTAGGAATACATATGATTGCTAAAAACTGTAAATTATTGTTAATTGATGATGGTGGTAATCCTATCGGCTATCTCTGTGGTGAGTGCCGATTTTGAAACAGCGTACTTGCTGGATAAATCCGCTGATACGACTGTCAAAATTCGGGAGAACTGTTATATCTTTCACACCCCAGTGGGCTGATAAATTGCACAAAAATATATCTGGGTATTTGTAAGTCCAGTTAAAATTTACTATTAAATGTTTATGTGTCCATCTGGCCAATCCTGTTCACAAAAGAACTTGGGGACGTGTAAGCCAAGAATAAGACCACATTAATCACTCAGTAAATGAAGAAAAAGGACCAAAATAAAGCCACATAAAAGATCGCTGCTCGTAGTTGATCAGGTCATGCCTAAGGATGGAGAAACATTATGAAAAAATGCTACTAATATATATATATATATATATATATATATATATATATATATATATATATATATATATATATATATATATATATATATATATATATATATATATATATATATATATATATATATATATATATATATATATATATATATATATATATATATATATATATATATACGTATAAGCACACGGTGTCTCTAGCCTATTGCTATCCGGTCAGTTTTTTCTAGCGCGGCGTCTCTAGATCAGGTGAAGATATGTGCCCTCCCCGCTCCTTCTGCACGCGCTAACAATCAACGTACAATGTCAGTTATTATTTAATTATCCATACGCGCACTTTAACAACTATCGCCTGTCATTAATAACTATTAGATGGTCGGCGTCGGTGGGTCGTCGTATAGTATTTAAACAACAGTCACTAACTAAAATTACACAAAATGCAATATAACGGGAATTGTTTGGTCCACTATCAGTCATCTAGCATTTTAATTCAGTCAGCTAAAACGTATCTTTCTGTGTGATAAAGTGGGTGGTAAAATTATCATTAACCTGCACAACTGGTACACAAATAGCTACGCGTTATTTTACACTGGTTCTAATACCATGACAATCGAAGTGAATTTAAGATGATAACACTTAGCACATTAAATCACGTAAATGCTAATTTCTATTACCACAAATCAGAAATGAAAATCCCCACGAAACTATTAACACATCTATTCACAATGGTTCCAGATACCGTGTTTAGACTCTCCGAAAAATTCTGAGCGACAACTGATACTGATTTTGAGAAGATGCAGTTTACATACATCATGTTGTTATGATCTCTAGAGGATGTTAACTTTCACACTCTGTTTCCTAGCAGGCAAATCTGAAACTACGTTTCCCAGATGAAAGGGCCTCTGAGCCGGCCACCGTTTTTCTCGTTGAGCGCTGGTTGACCAACATCAAAAGGCTCTCGTTACGATAACAGGGTTTCTTTCAAAAATCGTTCGCGTCTCGAGATGAAATGCTAATCGATGTCATAGACTCCCCAGTATCTGAAGATCAAAGGGTTAAGTGTTTATCCCACGTGCGGTCTGTCCGATTTCTAATGATTGACAGATCAGCTCGCGTGAGAAACTTAGGTAAACAAACCAGATTAGCACCCCGTTAGGACTGGCAAGTCGCGGAAGTTGGTAATTTGTCTGTTTGTTTATGTCTCAAGAAAAAATGGCGTGGATTAATGGTGAGTAATGCAGGCTGTCAAATGCTCGAATTTGCTAACGAATGTTAGAACGACATGAGGTCACGAAAGTATGTTGGATACTGTAGGCTATATTTCCAATATACGTCACACTCTTAAGGGTCCTACAGGCAGCGTGGTTCAACAAGACCATACCAAAGGATTGAGAAATTGCCATCGTAACACCAATTTTCAAAAAGGGTGACAATCGACAATGTGGAAACCATAGAGGCATATCCCTTCTCAGTATCCCTGGTAAAATCTACTCTAGAATCCTAGAGCAGAGACTCCGACGCCTAGCTGAGCTACAGTTGGATGAGGTCCAGTGCGGATTCCGAGCAAACCGAAGTACTCAAGACCTAATCTTCACACTCAGACAGCTGAGTGAAAAGGTCCTTGAATATAAGAGTGAGATCCATCTTTGTTTCTAAAGTAGAGGCACATCTCCAATCCAACCTGCAAGTCTGGAAGGAAGAGCTGGAGAAGAGAGGGATGGTTATAAGCAGCTCTAAGACAAAATCCATGGTTATATTACGAGAAGAAAGAAGACATCAGATTAAGCTGGGAGAACAGGTCCTGGAGCAGGTCGACCACTTTAAATACCTCTGAGCTGTTATAGACCGAAAGGGAGGCATCAAAGAAGAGTTTGCCACTCGAAAAGCAGCAGCTGGGAGACTTTGTTAGGCCTTAAATCGAGGATTCCTCAGCAAGAGAGAGGTTGGTAAGAAAACGAAGATGGCTGTATACCGCTCCACCTATGTCCCAGTTTTGACATATGGATGCGAGTCATGGGCAATGACTACAACCCACAAAAGCCAGATCCAAACCTCAGAAATGAGGTATCTGAGGAAGGTGGTTGAAGTAACAAGAAGAGACATGGTCTGCAACCAGACGATCCGTCAAGGCCTAAAATCCCACCCCCTGCAGACCCAAGTAGAACAGTCCCAACTAAGATGGTTTGGCCATGTCTGCAGAATGGGAGAAGATCGGCTACCACGACAAGCATCGGAAACAAAGAGCCAGGGATCCAGACCCCCAGGACAACCCAGAGTCCGCTGGGAGGACAACATTAGACAATCTTTGAAGGACCGAGGACTAGAATGGAACCAGGCCAGGAGGAAGACAGCCGATAGGATAGTCTGGCACTCTCTCTTCCAAACCTCTACACCTCGCGGTAGAAGGGGAACGATTAAGTAAGTAAGTTTAAAACACGCGGGGGATATTATGATTTAACACCCAGACCCATTTTGTTCTAAAGAGCTTACCGTTGGCTTAATTTAAGAGCCGGAATAGACTTCATTGGAAAATTCGTCGGAAGTACAATCTGGGATTTGAACTGAGAAATGGAAATATAATCTAGCGAAATCGGAGTCACAAATAAGATTGCATCGCCACGTCAAGCCAGCAATTCACCAGAGCCAGAGAGAGAAGGATCGGACAAAGGATTCCAAAATTATAAGTGACAGATCGAAGTATTTGGGCAACTTTGAAACTTAAAAGCAAACCCGAATTTTTAAACACAAAGACTGGAGACCTAAAGAATCAGATCACCGTCATAAGAGGAATATTAAAATTTCCCAGACAACGTGATTCGAAGTTGCTGTGTCCATTCTAAACTGTGCCAGGAGATTGTGTTCCCAAAAGTTACTTTGGGTTGATGGAACAAAGCTATCAGATTGTTCGTGGAACGATGCTATTTGACTGTTCATGGTACGAAGCTGCAAGACTAAAGTTTCGACGTCACTAGTTGTGAGTTAAAAGCAGGAAATCATCACTAACCGCCTAAATTGGACAAGTTGTGTGAAGATGTGCCTTCATCACAAAAGAAGTGACGAAACCACAGCTGCATGACTCACTTAGACCAGCTAAGTTTAAGTGGGACATGTTCTTCGATACCATCCATATTAGTCACCCGCGTAGTTAGGGTTAAGATTCCTAAAATTAACCCTAACCTTTACCTCTTTTTACTGTGTCTCTGAATTATTATTTTTTAAAGCTGTATCGAACACACATCCCACTGTTCTTCATTTAAACCCATTTTTTTAAGCTGGAAGTGGAAACCCGAGTTGGGGCCCCCCTGTGAGCGTGGGGTCCGATTATGCCTAATCGGTTAAATCGGGCCAAGACCGGCCCTAGCTACGGGCGATCCATTTTTTTAAATATTGTGACAGACGAACTCAGCTGACCCTGAATGACCCTGAAGTGTTGGATGATATGGTACGACCCTTTGTAACGACCCCTTCGTATAGCATCAGTACCCCGAATATTGTGGTAACTTTTCGTCAAACGGGATTTTTTCACCTGGACTCATTAGCTATGCAACCGTTCCACACAGATGGTCAACACGTTTGCTGATTAATATGTGGACAGTTTATCTACCGTTCATTCTGGTCATCGCATTGATTTAAGGAGAGATTAAATCACGCCCACGGACATCTCTTGAGCAATCATATGCAGTATCTTCATTAACTTGGCCCAGTGGGAGCGGTGCCAGAATCAAACAGAAAGTAGCGGCACACGATCAAACAGACTGAGGGATCTCAGGAAAGACTATCGGCGCTATCAAAGGCAGTAGTGGTCCCTGAAACGAGCGACGCAAGTTTCCTGCCGGTATTTCGCATCTCGGTGTTAAACACGAAACCGATCGCAGTGGGAGCGAACGGGAAAGCCGACGCGCAAGCAGCGAGCGGAGATACGTCAGACCAGGGGCGGCTTCTCTCTTTAGTCTGGCGGTCAGATCCCCAAAAGTCTCCTGAGATCTAAAAAGGTGTCAATTTTCTCATGTCCCACCAATCTTGCATTTCAGCTAGATATATACAGACCACGTAGAAAGCCATGTTATCATTCGGTCGCCAGAGATTTAAGATTCACTAGCTATAGTAGAAATTCTGCTAGATTTCCATCTGAATTGGTGGCTACATTGGAGTGATTTTTGTTTCTGTGCACGGTATAATATATTTGTTAAAGTGATCAGTGGTCTAGTGCTTTCATTTTATTTCACTGGATTTTGTGTTTATTTAAATCTATTAAATTAAACGCATCCCAAAAGTTCCAGTGGTAAAGTTAATGATATATCTATTATAATATTTCCAAAAAAATAATAGATGCTTTAACGTTAAAGTAACTTTTAAAGTCGCGAAGGAATTTATAATTAATAAATTTAGTTAAGTCCTATATATATATAGATATGTATTTTAACCATTAGACTCGTGACGTGTTTTCTTAAATACATAATTAAATACGCGAGTGTATATAATAGCCTTAACGGTAAATTTATCGCGCGTTAGAATATTATTTGATTTTTGAGGTATGATTATGTTGTCATGGGTTTTCTATCCTTTTCTATAGAATGATCACCTTTGCAATCCCAGCATAAAGAAATCATACAGAGAGTTTCAGACTCGGTTCTTAAACTTCCAGACATATTGATGAAACATTTTTTTAAATTTAATCTTGTGGCGGTCCGATGCGACCTAGCTGTTATAATTACATGAAAGAAAGCCTACCCAAGAACATTTAAATAAATCATCAAATTTAATTTCAATCTGTGAGATAAACTGGAAGATGAACAGTTGCCAGTAGCGATATTTTATTTACTGCTCTACTGTGAGAGAATACCGATTTACCTGACTGTGACTGAGCCTAGTTTTTCCTCACTGGATTAAAAACTTTACCGGACAGTTGCTACCATCAAGCATTGAAGGAATTTTACCACTACTTCATTTTCACCCCTGTGTCAAACTGTGTCCGTGCCATCCCATAGACTCCTTTTTATATAATAAAACACAAGAACTCTTAGGCTTCAAGTCCGGCGATAAGTGGGAATATTTGCTATCAGCAAACCTCGCAACATCTGGGGCGGGACATCAAAGTACTAGACAGTTTCACATATCTAGAGTGTAATTTCTGTTTATATAATTCTATGGATTGTCTGATGCTGCAATCGGTAAGTGTGTGTGAATATATGAGTGTGGATCCTCACGCACGTGCATGAATGACAGGAGATTTTAATTTGTTTGAAAAACCAGTTGTTAATTTGCCTACCGGGTAATACATTTTCAGTATACCCTGCATTGTTCCTTTAATTGGGATATTTTGTTAACGCTGTTTACCCCCCCCCTCCCCCCCCCCCCTTCCTTTCATTTGCTTAGTAAAGGGAAGAACAATTGGGAATAACAGGTTTTTTTCTACCACCCATACCTAAGATTTGTAACCCCTCTTTCAGAGTAATTAACTTCACTGTTAGGTTACATTACCTATGTTCCTGATAACTATCTATCTTTGGACTGGGTTTATCTTTGTCTAATACAAGCGGGAAGGGCTTAGTCGATACTAATCTTCTTCACCCCCCCCCCCCCCCCCCCCCCCCCCCCCCCACCTTGTTATTTGCATTTTCTGTACTTATGATAATTTTATGTAACACTTGATATTTGTTTGTGATTTGATTTTTAAGGTTAATAAACATCATAAACTTATTTAGTACTGTGTTGGAAATACCCAAAGCCCAACATTTTCCCCTATTTGTTTAATATAGCTTGTATTCACGTGCGTCTGTGTGTTTGAAGCCCCAAATCGGTGTGAGCGCAGATGTGTGTCTGGAAACTGGCAAATAATTGTTTGACCAGGAGAGTCTGAAGAGAAGATTGAGAGAAACGATTTGTCGTAAATAAGTATGTCTTTACTCTCCCCAGCACTCTGTGAAGCAACTATTTACTCTCTACATTTTCTATCACTGAGCTTTTCACCACCATTCTCCACTCTAAACCGGACCACTATTTCTAAGACTCTTTCTCTCAAAATAAATTTACGACAAATATATATATTACGATGTGACATAAACGTTGTCAGCAATAATGATGCACACTACATCATGTTTTGTTTAAAATAATTTACTACTTTGGTTTCTTTTAACCTCATCTTGTTAAACAAAATGGAACAGAAACTACCACTAATAGAGCACATAAATGTTTTAGTGTAAGATAGCAGCACGGGGACCAGCTCCAATGGCAGTTCTTTGCTCCATCGTGGACAGAAATGAAAATACTTTATAAAAAGTTGTTTATTTAAATTCAGTCTTACATATCCAAAAACTGTTTCAGTTCAAATAACCGACGCTCTACTGTATCTTAGCTACACAGGTAGGATACTTGAAAAACATATTGCAATATAAAAACAGTATAAAAATTGAAGTGGGCTAAACACGTCAGAGACGTCAAACTCCGTACCTGACGCAGCTGTTTCTAAGTCTTTAAAACAAATAAAGTGGGGAAAATACACAAGGCTCATGGTTTCTTCTGCACTGCTAGTTGGTTCGGACGCTTATATGAGTCGTGAATCCTTCCTCAAAACAACACCCAGTTTTCGCCAACAAAAACGTATATTAGTATAAATGGTTTCTTCGCATTAAATATTAACCGTGCTAGGATTCCCGTAGCGATAATATGCTAATTACCATTATGTTGACACTTACAAATGACTTACTCTATCTGAAAAAAAAGTTAAAGGATCCTTTTACAAACCCATTTAGATATATTGGGAATATGGTGTCAGGCCCATATTTTCTTGACCATCGGCACACTTGATCTGATGTGGTCAGCATCATGCCGACCGCCTTTAACCTTCCCAGAATAGCTCTAGTACCCAATTAATGAAGCTGGGTCGATCTCGGCGCTGTTTGCAGTCTAAAATATCCCACCTCAACTGGGGATTGAACCATGCACCAATGCGCTACCGCGGCTCTCAACTACTCTATCTGAGCTTTGCTGAATACATATTCAGATTACGACCTAGTTTATGACCCGAAACTATTACCTGTTCATGAGTATTTTATTTATTTATTTCATGTTCACAAAATTCTTGGTTCTCTCTTTATTTATTGTACCTAAACCCTACGAACCTTCTTCACTATCCTGTACTGTTCTCATTCTTCTGTAATTTACTAGACACAGTATCACGGTCATTGTCTTGTGTAATCTGGCCTATACTGGTTAATAGAAAAGCTATTGCGTCTATAATTAATCTGAGTCGTTCCCCGGTCCTTCGTGAGTTACGTGGAGGGTTCGTGCTAATGACCCATGTCCATGATGCACTATTTTGTATGCCTAGTTGGCAAGGGGGATAGTCACGATTCACTCCCGTTGCGTGGCAGTGTTGCCGTTCGGATACTCCTGGGTGTGACAGAGTATGAAAATCGAACATCTCGATCAGTCGCTTTACTCCCACAGTCACCCCTCATTTTTGTTGCAAACAAATCGTTCAACGTGGGTTTCCCTCGCTTCCTAATTAGCATGTACGTTGGTTACGTGTAAACCATGCCTCTTTCGCTATCCGCATTACTTATAGTTAGCCACGCCTACCTGTCTTCTTTTCACGCGCTATCTAAAGGGGGGCGGGCCAGGGCGTCTGCCCACTGTACAACAAACCCGTGGAAGTAGAATTGTTTGAAGTTCATTGAACGTCCGGCATTTCGCCGAGATCTGAAAACCTTTGTTGTTGATTAACACCAGGTAACAGAGCAGACGGAGAATCCCGTTGCCTGGGGAAGAAATCTCCGCTGGAACGACGATGTCGTCGGCAAAGGTGTGTAAAAAAGCTGTCATTGAGGAATTGACCGTAGAATTTGCCCTAGGTGCGAATTTCCGCATGAAGGAGGGAAAATACGGCATTTCTAAATATATACCTCGCCTCCCTAACTCAATTATCAGTTTGCTACAGGATTTTCTGAACTATCTAGCTCGCATTTTAGAGCCATATTTTCAATTGGATTTCTTATAATACGTGAAGATAATTTCAGTTTCCTGATTTGTGGTAAAATATATTAGCATTCAAGTGATTCTGTGTGTTAAATTCATCATTTATAATTCACTAGGATTTTTTTTCGAAGTGCTAATACTAACGTATTAAATAAACATATGGCTAATTTTTCCATCTGTAAACGTAAATTTAATTACTAGCTATTCCCCAGGAAATAGATGTTTTAATTAATTACGTAATAAGACGCTAGGTGTTTGATAAACGACGAAGTATAATCATTCCTAATACATCATGTGTAATTTTATAAACGACTAGTGTTCATATCTCGTGTTAAAACCGTTAAAATAAACTAGAAACTCGTGGGGTTTTTTTAATATATGTAATTAAATACCGGAGTGATTAACAGGTCTTACCTAAACGCGTAGTGTGTTAGGATATGATTTATATTATGATTACATGTTTATCTATTTTCTACATCTAGGCTGGTAATACCCTTGCGATCTAGCGGTCTTACGGTATTAAGCTCTTATGTTCTTAAACATCCAGACATTCTTGTGAAAAATCTGTGTGTTGTGACCCTGTGCGGTCCACCTTCTCCATCATCCATGAGAGTGGTCAAAAACCAGAACAATAACAATAAAATGTAGAGTATAACTGGAACAGAACTATATACCAGAATATCTTTCCATATATAGAAATCATGCTGGCCTGCTGTGGCAAAATATACATCACTATTTTCTAAACATCTGACACTAAAGTTTCTTACCACGAAATTATACGCGAGAGAACTCACTGGTCATACTCGGCTATTTCCCTCAGAGAACAGCCGAGGAGTAACATTCTTTTTTTTTTTTTTGTTCAAACATTTCATCACGTCAGAGAGTGTCACAGCCACCTGAGGCTAGACCACACTGGAACAATATATTAACATATTAACTCCTATGACGATGCCACCACATAGAAAGCTTAGCCCAAGCTAATACCTGCAGTGAAAGGAGGAATATCCAGGGAAAATACTAAGCATCAATTACAGCAACTCCCGGGAAATAGCAGTCAGCAAACCGGATAGTCTGAGGCTGCAATTGACAACGAATATGACTGAATGGTCTTAATACCTGTTAGGGTTTAAATTCCATGGAATGTATGCTGCGTCAACACTTCGGTAAGCAAATCTGAAAGTGGCCACTGTATGCGTGTAGTGAGTGAACGGATAGAAACTTATTTCTTAGGTTACCACTAACAAACCAATCTTCTTTTATTTATTTCTCACTAATCTGAGTGTTCACGGGATAGGTTAAATTAAGGACGTATTCTTTAACCGTCCTGACTATTCCCCACTCCCACTGTTAATTTTTGATCTCTTTGGGCTAACTACCTCTGTTGGGATTTTCCTTGTTTTCCTTTTTTAGATTATATTTTATTTTTATCTGTAACTACAATTCATTGATGTAAATGCTTTTCTTGATGTTGTGATATTTCTAGTGAAAATAAACGTAATAAACCTTGAGCTATAGTGTTGGTCAAACCCCTGCCCTTATATATGTTATCCATAGTTTTGTTTTCACGTCTGTACGTATTTCTGTCACAAAATTGTGTGTGTACGTGAGTGTAGTGTAACTTGTATTTTGTACAGGGAGAAAAGGTGCGTCTAACTTAAATATAGTCGTAAAGATAGGCTGGATTAGAGCAATTACTCAATCCAAGACTGTTCTTTCTCTTACACGATCACCCCTCGTGAAAAAGAAACCTATTTCTTACCCCTTACTCTCACATAGTTATCACTATCACCTCTGCTCGGACGGGACCATAAATATCTCAGATCTATCTTATCAAAAATTACGACACTGGGTTCGAGTCCTTGATAAGCCTATCACATCTGTTGTTTTTTTTTTTTCTGTTGTCTAGTTTTCGACTTTCAATTTCTACTTCTTTATTTCCTACAAGTGTCTGCTATTACCTGTTTATGTGTATTTATTGGTGTACAAAAATGTTGCTGCATGCCCCCCCCCCCCCCCGGTTCATTTTATCGATGGTATTGATTCACTCACTACCTTTCTACTTCCCATGTAGCATAGGCGTTCCAAAAAAAAAATGATAATAATAATAGCCCGTTCAGTAATTTCTGACTATGGGAATGCACACTTGAGGTGACAGCCCTCTGCTGCTTATTTTCCTGATGTTCCTTTCGACGCTTTCTTCTCTCTTCTGCTTGCTGTGAGTGCTTCTTTTCGCCCAATCTGAGGTGGCGTTGTAGAAATCATCGTCACTTAGTGCGATCGGCAGCTTCATCCTCCCAGGCTGCTGGATTGTCCTCTCCAGGGCACGAGCTTGGGCACAGTTGTGTGGAGATCAAGCGGTTGCCCATGCAGCATGTTCCCCCTCGCCACGCAGCTGGTGGATCCAAAGGAACGGCAGTAGCCGATACAGTTTGGTACCAGCCACGTAGCAGGAGTTGCCAGAATACTTTCGAATCAACATTAGACTGCCTTAGGGACTCCGACTCCGGATTTATCCTCAATGTTTACTCATGAAGCCTTTCCCATTAACGGATATTCCCGCAAGGCAGCGTTGTTTGAATTCAGAGTTTTACTTTCAAAAAAAAAAAAAAAAAATTAATGCCAATCTATCATATCCTGTGTCATCCTTCCAAGGTCTATATATTTCTCCTTATTATCATATATGTCTTCGTAACATATAAAGCATATGTGTATATGTTTTCAAATTAGCAGGCTGATCAGCCGATAGAAGATAGATTGTTAGACCATGATGTGTGAAATTAAAACAAGTACATTTATAAGAGTTATAGACTTTCTTTCCTTTAATATTGAAATATGGATGCTTATATCATTAGACAAAGAATGTAGTGAATTTCCCTTTTCAATTTACCAAATAAATAGCATTTGATTTAGAGAACAATAGTGGATTAACTTAACAATACAGCAATCCCCCGCTTAGCGCTATTAATTCTTTCTTGAAAAATTAAGCGCTAACTAAGAATTGATTTCCCATAAAAAATAATAGACATCAAATTAATTCGTCACCAAGGTCCATAAAGCTGTATTATTAAAGTAAGTACAAAGTGATAAAAAACAAAACCTACAAAGTTAACATTTATTAACTACCTATAATTATAAGAAACTAGCAATAACCCGTCAAACTTGTCTTTTAATTATAGTGTGCTGTTTCCGTTCCCAGATGAGCAGATAGAAGTACATTCTTAGGGTATTTTTGGTTTCTTTCCATTATTCAGTGTAATCAAACTGTTCATGAACACCGTCATTTGAACGCTTTTCTTTGTTGATTGTAACTTTTCGGGAGAGTATCTATAATGGAAACAATACAATTTTTCAACACGGTTGCATTCCTCAGCTGTGACCAACGTACACACGGCGAGAATTATGTTATTTTAGATTTAATTTAAAAGTTCTTTGATGGCAACATTTTGTGTGAAAGTGCGTGGATTGTTTTCAAAGAGTGTTCCCTGATAATAAGTGGTTTTAACAAAAACTTTCAAGTTTTCATGATTTCTACATCGGGTGAGGGCGATATAGAGCTGGCCTTGTAGCAATTAAGATCGTGTTCTATGTTACGGATTACCATAGAACTTCATTCCATTTTGGTCATGCTTCATTTTATGCTAATAATGACAATGCTTTTTGGCCATCTCACCACTCTAAATGAACTTGATGAGCATGTGAAAGGTTTATTCTTGCTTCGCGTGGAATTTAGCGCACAGCGTAAGATCGAATTCTTTAAGCGTATAACGAACATATGGCATTAAAAAAGAAACAGCGTTATATCGAGAACGCGCTAAAAGATCAGCGTAAGACCGGTACTGTGTCTTGATGTGTTTACATATTCTGTTTCTTTCTCTGATGTCTGTCAACATGGTACTGTGTCTTGATATGTTTACATTTTCTGTTTCTTTCTCTGATGTCTGTCAACATGGTACTGTGTCTTGATATGTTTACATATTCTGTTTCTTTCTCTGATGTCTGTCAACATGGTACTGTGTCTTGATATGTGTTACGTGCAGTCTTTGATATCTTACAATATAATACATTTGTATGCTTGTTATGTTCGCAAATATTTTGTAAACAAAATAGATACTTTTTAGTGCTTAAGGAAAAGTCATTATTGAGTTACTTCCCTTGAAAGGAGTGTCGTCACTTTCGATCGAACTCCGCGGATGAATCCAGTTTTACTGCGATTTATTCTTTGTTTGGGTAGAAATAGGTTGTTCTTGCTTCAGTGTATCTATGGCCTGAATTTATGTGTATTGTTTGTCTGGGTAGGACGAGTCTGTCTTATATCTGAATATCTTTGCATGTCTAAGTCGAACTATATGGTCTTTTGTCGCTTGAAAGGTAAAAGGGCTGTTCGGCGGATGTGTCGCTAGAGAGGTGTGATTTGGCTTCGCCCTGATGATGGGGCTGTGGTTTTTTGAATCGGCTTGTCGCCGGAAAAAGTGATCGATATATGTGTAGGGGAAAGTGATAGACGTTTAGACCTATCCTGTATGCTTTACCCCTGTGTTTATTCTTATTGCCAAGGAATGGCAGAATCATATTTCTGATACCAAGGTAACAAAAGCATTTCTTATGAACTTCGCGTATTACACTCTCACTTCATGCTTACACACCACTGCGTAGGTCGAGTTGACATTCCATACTCAAACCACGAGTTACACAACAACACAGCATTTAACTCTGGTGATGTTCTAGTGAGCTTATAGTTATCAACTGGTGCCCATTACAAGAGGTTGTAATCAGAACACCTTATATTTATCAACTGATGAGCAAAAGAGAGTTATCAATATGTTTACATTTTCTGTTTCTTTCTCTGATGTCTGTCAACATGGTACTGTGTCTTGATATGTTTACATATTCTGTTTCATTCTCTGATGTCTGTCAACATGGTACTATGTCTTGATATGTCTACATATTGTGTTTCTTTCTCTGATGTCTGTCAACATGGTACTGTGTCTTGATATGTTTACATTTTCTGTTTCTTTCTCTGATGTCTGTCAACATGGTACTGTGTCTTGATATGTTTACATGCAATGTCTCAATTTCTTTCCTCTGATGTCTGTTTCAACTCTGATGTCTGTACTGTGTCTTGATATGTTTACATATTCTGTTTCTTTCTCTGATGTCTGTCAACATGGTACTGTGTCTTGATATGTTTACATATTCTGTTTCTTTCTCTGATGTCTGTCAACATGGTACTGTGTCTTGATATGTTTACATATTCTGTTTCTTTCTCTGATGTCTGTCAACATGGTACTGTGTCTTGATATGTTTACATATTCTGTTTCTTTCTCTGATGTCTGTCAACATGGTACTGTGTCTTGATATGTTTACATATTCTGTTTTTTCTCTGATGTCTGTCAACATGGTACTGTGTCTTGATATGTTTACATATTCAATATTCTGTTTCTTTCTCTGAATGTGTTGTCAACATGGTACTGTGTCTTGATATGTTTACATATTTTGTTTCTTTCTCTGATGTCAGTCAACATGGTACTGTGTCTTGATATGTTTACATATTCTGTTTTTTCTCTGATGTCTGTCAACATGGTACTGTGTCTTGATATGTTTACATTTTATGTTTCTTTCTCTGATGTCTGTCAACATGGTACTGTGTCTTGATATGTTTACATATTGTGTTTCTTTCTCTGATGTCTGTCAACATGGTACTGTGTCTTGATATGTTTACATATTCTGTTTCTTTCTCTTGATGTTCTGTCAACATGGTACTACTGTTCTTGATATGTTTTACATATTTTGTAATCTTTCTCTGAAATTAGTCTGTCAATACATGGGTAAGTTTACTATTCCCCCGTGTTTCTTGACGAGTGGGTCATGTTTACATATATGTTTACCTTGATGTTTTCTTTCTCTGATGTCTGTCAAACATGGTACTGTGTCTTGTGTGATATGTTTACATATTCTGTTTCTTTCTCTGATGTCTGTCAACATGGTACTGTGTCTTGATATGTTTACATATTCTGTTTCTTTCTCTGATGTCTGTCAACATGGTACTGTGTCTTGATATGTTTACATATTCTGTTTCTTTCTCTGATGTCTGTCAACATGGTACTGTGTCTTGATATGTTTACATTTTCTGTTTCTTTCTCTGATGTCTGTCAACATGGTACTGTATCTTGATATGTTTATGTTCCGGGTCATCTAATATTCTGTTTCTTTCTCTGATGTCTGTCAACATGGTACTGTGTCTTGATATGTTTACATATTCTGTTTCTTTCTCTGATGTCTGTCAACATGGTACTGTGTCTTGATATGTTTACATTTTCTGTTTCTTTCTCTGATGTCTGTCAACATGGTACTGTGTCTTGATATGTTTACTCTGATGTCTGTCAACATGGTACTGTGTCCTTGATATGTTTACACATCCAGCCAGACTGTTTCTTTCTCTGATGTCTGTCAACATGGTACTGTGTCTTGATATGTTTACATATTGTGTTTCTTTCTCTGATGTCTGTCAACATGGTACTGTGTCTTGATATGTTTACATATTCTGTTTCTTTCTCTGGTGTCTGTCAGCATGGTACCGTGTCTTGGTATGTTTTCCTATTCTGTTTCTTTCTTTGATTTCTGTCAACGTGTACTGTGAGGATCACTATACATCATTTATCTCTTGTCAGTGAAATAGAATATGGTCCGATATGACTTAATTCTTACATTTAGATCTTGGCAGCACTTCTAGCTTGAAGATGTTGTTATCTAAAGTGGGTCTGTGTTCCTTTGGATCTGGCTCCAGAAACTACTGGTTCAGACTATTTCACCTTTAGCACCTGATATCTGGTTAATTTCTAGAGGAAAGCTTCTTCTGTCTTGTTCGCTGAGAGACTTAGCCCAGATAAATAAAAATGAGATCGCACTTTTGTCAACGTCAGAAACTGTGAATATAAAATACCAGCAGCGGGACCTGTTAGATATTTTTTTTCTGGCTAAGTGTTATTAATTATTTGCGCCCAATGACTTCCCTGTCTTCGGAGTTAGTGAGGCATTATCTAAAAAGATTATCAATTCGTATGTGTGGGTGTGTGTGTGGGGGAGCTGCACGATCTAACAAATCATTTTAGTATGACATCTTGTTTGCACAGACAATGTGCTCTCCGTTAGTCAATAATTACTTACTTACTTAGTCGTTCCTCGTCTACCGTGAGGTGTAGAGGTTTGGAAGAGAGAGCGCCAGACTATCCTATCGGCTGTCTTCCTCCTGGCCTGGTTCCATTCTAGTCCTCGGTCCTTCAAAGATTGTCTAATGTTGTCCTCCCAGCGGACTCTGGGTCGTCCTGGGGGTCTGGATCCCTGGCTCTTTGTTTCCCATGCTTGTCATGGTAGCCGATCTTCTCCCATTCTGCAGACATGGCCAAACCATCTTAGTTGGGACTGTTCTACTTGGGTCTGCAGGGGGTGGGATTTTAGGCCTTGACGAATTGTCTGGTTGCGGACCATGTCTCTTCTTGTTACTTCAACCACCTTCCTCAGATACCTCATTTCTGTGGTTTGGATCTGGCTTTTATGGGTTGTAGTCATTGCCCATGACTCGCATCCACATGTCGAAATTGGGACATAGGTGGGGCGGTATACAGCCATCTTCGTTTTCTTACCAACCTCTCTCTTGCTGAGGAATCCTCGATTTGTGGCCTGAAAAAGTCTCCCAGCTGCTGCTTTTCGAGTGGCAAACTCTTCTTTGATGCCTCCCTTTCGGTCTATAATAACTCCGAGGTATTTAAAGTGGTCGACCTGCTCCAGGACTTGTTCTCCCAGCTTAATCTGATGTCTTCTTTCTTCTCGTGATATCACCATGGATTTTGTTTTAGAGCTGCTTATGACCAATAATTACGGTCCATTAATTGTTAGAGCCAAAATAAACCTGTCAGATAGTTTAACGAAAGTTATCACTGCTCTAGGCTTATGGATTTTAATACTAAGAGAAAAAAGTGGTGTATTTACATCCATTTAGAACTTAACTGTAAAGGTGCCATATAGAAAATAGCTTGCCATGAGCACCAAAACTAAATGTTTTAATACCATAAGAATAGATGATTACGTGAGTGAAAGCTCTGGCTCACAACAGAGTAAATTTAATCGAGAATGTCAGAGGGATCAGCTCCGCCGATTAATAAGTGGTAGTGAGGAAAATAAACACGAATGTGCTCGAAAAAAAAAGAATGGAAAAGAGGACGCATATAATATTTAATAAATAAAATGACGACCGGCTGAAAAAAAAAAATCAGCGAACTCATTGTGTCATACTGGGCACGAGTTTGTTAAAACCCTATGCTCCATTGGGATCGGAAGGGTAATGAAAGATTGAATGACATAGCTAAAGCTAACCAAAGCTTAAAATGGTTAAGTCACTGATCATTGAAATAATGCGATCTGTTATGTACTATAGTTTCACGGATCACCTTCCCTTCTTTGCAGAAGTGGTCCAACAATGGTCAAAACTCAAGAGTATCTCAATGGGTCGTCAAAGGTGTTTACCTTCGCACAAGATTACTCTTGGCAGAGTTGTAGATAGAAGTGTAATGGTGCTTCTATTCGAAGGGAGTCTTCACAAGATAATTCAGAAGTCAAGAACCATGCGGCATAGCGCTGAGCAATGGTAACTTATATCTGTCCGTCGCCTTTTGTGAATGATTTAAGAAATGGTTTTTAAGCCCGTTCAAGCCCCCAGCTGAGTTAATTCAGCAAATTCCTCTTATAATACTGTTTAGAGTAAATATATGTCTAGGTAAAGATATATATATTAAATATTTTGGCTCATACGTTTGCTTTCATACATTAAAAAAAACTGAAGCGACTATGATTGTTTAGTTTTAAAACAACATGTAACAATTTTAATAATGAATTAGTCTTTGACAGTTAAAATAAATATGGAAAGATTGGTGAAATTTTATATTGTAATCAAATGTTCTCCTCACGGAGATTAAATAGAGGGTTTTATCAATGTCCGTTGCTTTCGCATGTTAATAAGCACTTAGCTTGTCTACATGAGTCCTGCCACCGTTATATCGTCACTTTTCTGGTGATGCGAGCATTTCTTCTTCTAACTCGTCGTATGTAGATGGTCAGTGTTGATTCCCTGATCTCACAACTAAGGGTGTAGAAACGTCAGTCTTGCCGCTTCGTCCTCGAACGGTCTTATAGCTTCGTTCTACAAACTATTGGACAAAATAGGAAACAAATGCCTCTGCTAAGTACATTTGTTTGAAGCACTCTGACAGGCTCACTCTTCCGTTGTCACCCACCACTGTCAATCTCTCAGAAGAATTAAATTCCTGAGCACATAACGTAGCTCAATGAATATGATTAAAATTCACCAATATTCTTCTGTGTATTAACTGGGAAATGTGTCTGGACAGCGTGAATAATGATTTGTGCCAGAATTAACATTAACATGTTACATAAATCTCACAAAATGATATGCCACACTTGTGGCACATATGATGTAGTCATCACTCATCTCTGCTCCAACCGGAGTCTGGGGTCACCTCTGCTGTCGGGTTTTCCCGCACGACTAGCAAGAAACAATCACTAGCACTTGCTGTAGTGGTTCATACATATACTCTTTTCATATGTTGAGGTTGCCAGCCTCGTATATAACCACTTAGCAAGTGTGGTGGGACGCTCCAATCACATTTTTGGTTCTATTTATTATTATTTCAGGAAAATAGCTCCCCACGTCATTACTTGAAACCTATACTCATTATGTTAGTGTGTACTTGATTGCTCGTTCTGTTGTTATGTATTACTGCTCGTTGCTCTATTACGTCTAGGGTGAAATCACAAAACGTTTATATGCGTTCTCAGGAAATTCAACAACATAAATACGGGCTCTGTAACTGGCCCAACCAACGACAAGGAATTAATGCCGTTTCCCTTCATAAACAAACTCATTTTTCTTTAATACATATATCTGATTCCAATGTAGCATACATATCCGTTCGCATATTTTCCATAAATCATCATGACAGGATTAATCCTGTTTCAAGAGTATCCATTTCTTATATCATCCACATACTTTAAAAAGGGGGAACACTTCGTAAGGGGTTCCCATTGAACGCAAATTGAGAGACAGCCAAAACACAGCTGTCACACTGTTCAAAGGTTTTCGTAAAAAAAAAAAACTAAATACACAAAACATTCATACGTCATTTTTCTGGTGCACCTCACTTTCAATATTCCCAATAGTGCCGCATTTATCAGCACTGACTCCAACTCAATAAATCTAACATGTGGTGTGCATGGGCGGACACCACAGCAAGAAACCTGTAAAATTTACATTAGTAAATAAATTGTTTACACTTACCCCAAAATTTCTGGGAATACACAATCTCCTTGCACAGATTTAGACTGGACACAGCTCTGTATTAGATGCTTCGAATAACTTAGGTCTGAAAATTAGAGTTAATTCCTCTGACGGCGGATGTTCTGCGAAATCACTGGGCCTGTGAAAACATTTGTTTAATTCCCCTATGACTTGTGATCAAATTCCTAAGTTTCCAGTCTTGTATTTTAAAGTACTGGTCCCTTAAGTTTCCAGTCTTGTATTAAAAATGCGGGTTTACTTGTGAATTCCAAGTTGCCCAACACTCGATCTGTTACTTATAGTTGTGGAATTTCTAAGTCCAATGTCTCTTTTTCTTTCTGGCTTTTAGGAGTCGCCAGTCTGACGTTTGCGCTGCAATGGCGTGCTGTGACTCCGATTTTGTTACATTATATTTCCAGTTTCCAAGTTCCAATTCCAGCTGTGTTTCCGCCTAATTTTCCAATGAGATACATTGTATATACGGTCTCTCAAATCAACCAATCTAATCGAATCTCGTTCAGCACTACGTGGGTAGGGACGTTTTAATTCAAAATATCCCCCACGTGTTCAAAATATTAAATTTAATATTCCACGCGTGACCTCTGTCTAATAGGTCGTAATACTTCCGACGGCATCTTCATACAAACAAATCTGTGACTCATCCCTCGATAATACCTTCCGCCCAGACGAGTTATCTGTAATCTTGATACAGACAATGGCCGGCGGAAGCGAATTACGTATTTATCACCTGTGTTTTTCGTCTGTCCACCAGTCAAGGTCGCCGACAGAGAATGTAGCTTTCGTTAAGTCTATCGTACACTCCCGTCTTGATGGTCGCTATTCACCTGGGTCAAATGTTGGACCGTCACGTTCAAAGGGTTCAGCCGGCTTATGTCAATAACGTATAATCGGCTGGCAGGTCTAATTACCTGGCGCAACGTGAATAAGTCTTAAGAGTGGTAAAGCAAAAATGTAAGAGAGAAAGATAGTCTCATAGCAGATACTTCTGTAGGGGAGTGGAGTATTAGAGACTTTCCCCTATTAGATTTAGCATAGAGAGTAAAATAATTAATGAAAGTTCAAAAATTATGCCAAATAAAAGAACGATGGACGCTGAAATAAAGAAATAAAGAGATACTGCCGGAGTGAATGAGAGTTACAAAAAAGCACGACTGGTGTCGTCACATATAGTAATTTTAATGAATAAATAGTAATTCTACAGCAACTAGCAAAAACAGTCTTCCATATACGGTGTCTACGCCACATCCTTGGTATTTCATGGACAAAGTGACAAATTTCGAGGTGCTGTCACGCGCTGGCCTTCAAAGCATGAACACACTGCTTAGACAGCGCAGACTGTGCTGGCTCGGCCATGTCCGCCGCATTGAAAAATGGCCGAATCCCCAAAGATATTTTCTATGGACAACTGGCAGATGGCAAAAGAACAGTCGGGCGACCGCAGCTGAGGTTCAAAGATGTGTGCAAGAGATACACGAAAGCACTGGACATAAATGCAGCAACCTGGGAGGATGAAACTGCTCATCGCATCAAGTGGTGATGCTCCTTACAGAGCAGCCTCAGATTGGGCGAAAAAAGCTCTCACAACATACAGAAGAGAAAAGAACATGACGTAAGGAACACCATGCACAAAAAGTAAGCTGAGGGCAATCACCTCAGGGGCGCAGTCCGACAGTCAATTATGATTGAATGGGGCCACTATACCAGACTACTATAACAAAAACAGTAACTCAGCAGGTAAAATATTATACAGTACTGAGTTTTTAGAAGCTTTGTGAAAACTCTCCGTAATAGATTGATAGAGGGTATGACCACAGCATCTCGTGACAGTTTTACTTCGAAAAATAACAAACCAATGGTAAATGTTATCTGATCAGTGATCAGTGATCAGATAAGCTGCAATGAATCGCCAACGTCTTCTGGCCTTTGTCTTGATGTTACACTCTGATAGACTCTTTCCTGTCTCTTGTCTTGATGTTACACTCTGATAGACTCTTTCCTGTCCATCTCTTGATAGTATCTTCCCACTTACATCACGTCAGCTTTCACATTTTCCTTCCGTTATGGTTTTCAGCATGGCGTTATGTCATTGTGTATGACCAAATTATTTTATCTATCTGACTTTGATCTCCATCATTAGTTCTCTTTTCATTTCTAGCTTTTCTGGGACTTCTTTATTTGTTTTTCTTCGCTTTACATGAGATGTTACACATTACTCTATATACCAACATCTCAAAGGACTTAATTCTTTCTTCTAACATTAAATATAACACTTGATGACTCTCATTTGAAATTTGTGAGTTATTTTTTGGATGTTAGTGTATCTGTATCATGCTGTTGAATGTAGCTTTGGCGATCCTTGTTCTCTTTTTAATGTGTTTGGCATCCGCCATTATCTCTTATTATATGTGAATGATACGAGAAACTTCCGAGACTTTTACGAGTACCTTTCTATTTATTCTTTTTTGTAACGTTAGCTTATCATTTGCGTTACTAATTATGACAGTTTTCGTTTTCTCAGTGTTAATGTCCAATTCATATTCACGACATAAGCTATTTACTTGCTTCACTAGCTTTTGTAATTCCTGTACATTTTATGCAGAATGTCAAAAATTTTCTGCAGGAAAATCTGGCGCTCGGAATTGAACATCAGATATGGAGAATAGAGCATGTCAGATTCGTGTAATCTCTTTCATCTTCATGAGAAAGAGATCCATAAATACCTTTCGCGAGCTCATTGACACCACTGAATCATCAACTACTGATTCAACGTGTTGATACCATTCCTATTTCAACATGTGGATGTAACAGGGCATGTATTACTTTTAATGAAACTATGACAAGAGACACAAAAAACCCGGTTATTTGTGGAACGTGCTAGCGGTTTTACTGGCATTAAGAATGTTGGACCTCATCCAATGGTATTGAACTCATTTCCGCGCGTGAAGTCGTCCCTGCGGGCAGGAAGACGTTTAGCAAACGAGACTGCCTGCAGCAAACAGGTCAAACATCGCGCAATATCGTTCCTTATGAATATTTCCGAACTGAAGCTGAGTTCCCCCCATCCCCAACATTTTTTTTTAATTTCAATGAAAGCTCTGGTCCCAACCCTACGAATATTATAATATTTTTAAAACAAATTTATATCTAACATGATAACATTTTTTTTTTGTTTTTATGCACTTTTAAAAACAATTTTTCCACTTTTCTCACAGTTAATTTTATTTATGTAACGCAGGTAGCTATCATGTTCAACCCCTGATTGGTGATAATTAGGCTACATAGAGTTGATTTTTTCCAGGTAGCATATTTTAATACTGCCCTTGGAACGTCCTTCACTGTCGTCTATTCCAAACTGTATATCAGGCAACTAAAAATAAAAATTAAAAAATCGTGCTTATGTTTTCTTTTTTTTCTAAAGTTATCACTTCCTCATCCCGTCTGCAGTAACTACTGATGAGTTAAATTATCTAGTTCTTATTGTCAATCCAAAGTCTACTTACGTTTGCTCTTTTAAAATTTTGTTTATGCCTTATTTCTCCTCAAGCTGCAGAAAATAAGAATCAACTTCCTGGATATGACTGTTCCATCATCAAGGAAGTTTCTGAGGAACTTCAGCTGATACCGTTCTGAAAAAGTGTGTTCATGGTGGGACTCAAACTTCAAATGAATCATTTCATAATCTCATGGTACAGGCGTCCAAAATGATTTTGTTTGGAAGAAGTAGACTGCTAATAGCAGTAAATAATTCACTCATTGTGTACAGCAGTAGGAAACTGAGGAAGACATATTTATTTTGGAGAATTTGGGTCTGATCTTTGGATAATATATATTTCAAACATGTTTGTTTCGGAAATTGTCAGAAAGCCCTTTAATTCTCGCTGTATTAAAGGACTTTGTGAAAAGTAAGCTGTAAGGATAAAACAGTATATCAGGACAGGACCATGTCAGAGATGGTTTTTAAATTGCAGATAGAATATGATGTGAATAGATTTTGTTTAGGAAATGTCATTTTCTCTTCCTTTTCTAATTTTCTCAAACGGACACTTTTTAAAAAACATATATGGGCATATACGTCCAGACACTGAATAATAATTTGAAAAAACTAATAGTGATACAGCAGTGCTGTTTGGTCCAGATATTGCCACCATACAATATGCATATTGTATGAAAACGTGTTACAATAAAGGATACATGTCAATAAGCAGCAAAACTGTGTGAGAAAACTGCTAACCCCCCTCTACACGCAATGTCCAAAAATGTATCGACTTGTATGTTCAAATCCACAATAAATAAGATATTAAACCACTCAAAACTATTTTAGTCTGCCTTCGTTATCATATATTAAGAAATACAAAAGCCAAATTGCATAAACCCTAACTTTACTCGTATTTGAATTATTTTGACAAAGAAAACCTTGAACAATTACTAAAACTGGATTCTTTTTAAAACTATTTTTTCCATTTAGATCGACTTTGGGACATGTACTTAATTTTATTTTCAATCATTATGCTTGTATAAATACCTAGACATGAATTGCATCATATAATTCTGTTTGGCAAGGAAGAATATTCCAGCACCTCTGATTCATGCTATACAGAGCTTCTACAAGTCTTGCAGAAATTATGTGAGGACAGCAAACCATAAGTCAGAAGAGTTCAGGATCACCACTGGTGTAAGACAAGGTGATATCCTATCACCTTACCTCTTCATACTCCTTATGGACGATGTCATCAAGGCATGTAAGGAGAGAACAAGAAAGTATTCAGTGGGGTACTGGAAGATGAGACAGGTCTATATTTCGGAGCTGGCATTTGCTGATGATGTTGCCCTGATTGCTAAATCAGAGGCACATCTCCAATCCAACCTGCAAGTCTGGAAGGAAGCGCTGGAGAAGAGAGGGATGGTTATAAGCAGCTCTAAAACAAAATCCATGGTAATATCACGAGAAGAAAGAAGACATCAGATTAAGCTGGGAGAACAGGTCTTGGGGCAGATCGACCACTTTAAATACCTCGGAGCTATTATAGACCGAAAGGGAGACATCAAAGAAGAGTTGGCCACTCGAAAAGCAGCAGCTGGGAGACTTTTTCAGGCCATAAATCGAGGATTCCTCAGCAAGAGAGAGGTTGGTAAGAAAACGAAGATGGCTGTATACCGCTCCACCTATGTCCCAGTCTTGACATATGGATGCGAGTCATGGGCAATGACTACAACCCATAAACGCCAGATCAAAACCTCAGAAATGAGGTATCTGAGGAAGGTGGTTGAAGTAACAATAAGAGACATGGTACGCAACCAGACGATACGTCAAGGCCTTAAATCCTACCCCCTGCAGACCCAAGTAGAACAGTCCCAATTAAGATGGTTTGGCCATGTCTGCAGAATGGGAGAAGATCGGATACCACGACAAGCATGGGAAACAAAGAGGCAAGGATCCAGACCCCGAGGACGACCCAGAGTCCGCTGGGAGGACAACATTAGACAATCTTTGAAGGACCGAGGACTAGAGTGGAGCCAGGCCAGGAGGAAGACAGCCGATAGGATAGTCTGGCGCGCTCTCTTCCAAACCTCTACACCTCACGGTAGAAGGGGAACGACTAAGTAAGTAAGTAAGTAAGTATTTTTTTTTCGGCGTTAAACCTGCCCTTATCAACATGCCCGGGCTGTGACAAACTGGGCTACACGTGACAGCTATGACAGATTAAAACGTATAGTCATCGTGAATGCTGGACAGATACGCACAAAATGTAGTGCTCCTTACAGATACATGAGGGATGTTTTATGTGTTTGTGTGTGTGTGTGTGTGTATATATATATATATATATATATATATATATATATATATATATATATATATATATATATATATATATATATATATATATATATATATATATATATATATATATATATATATATATATATATATATATATATATATATAGGTAAAAGGGGTAAAGGATCCCGTTACACGCCCATTGAGGCATATTGGAAATATGGTGTTAGGCCCATATTTTCTTGACCGTCGGCACACTAGGGGTGAGGTGGTAAGCATCACGCCGGCCGCCTTAACCTTCCCAGAGTTGCTCCGGTACCCATTTGGGGCTGGGTCAACCCAGGAGCCGTTTGTGGCCTAAAAAATCCCACCTCATCTGGGGATCGAACCATGGACCACTGAGATAGGAAGCCAGTGCACTAACCACAATGCTACCGCGGCTCCCACTATATATATATATATATATATATATATATATATATATATATATATATATATATATATATATATATATATATATATATAATATATATATATATATATATATATATATATATATATATATATATATATATATATATATATACAGTGGCGAAATAACCTCTATCGTTACATTTTCATGTGCCATCCTTTAATTACTTCTGTGCTCTTCCTTTTACTTTTTTCTCACCTCTTACAGTATTTACTATTTTCTCATCATAGTTCCAGTTTCTTGTCATGTCTGGTCCTAATTGACCATCCCTTGACCATTAAAATAATTAGTAAGGACTGATTATTTTAATCGCTGAGGTGGTTTAAAACCATCTGAACTCCTGGATTTGTGGAGTGAATAGTTTCTGTGCGATTGCGTAACACACTTCCGACCAGACAGTAAGTGCAAGGATTAGAGCGTAGGAGTGGAATGACCACCTGTTTTTTATTTTCGTTTATCGCTTACTGTTGAAGGTTTCTTTGTTGAAAGTCTGGTTATTGTTGAGTTAGTTTGTCCTTGCATACTCAGTCCAACTGAGTAGTAAATAAAAGTGTTCACTACCTCTGGCCTTTTCTTGAGATTTATCTTGGGTTTCATTCATTATTTTAATTTCGTGCTTTCTTTGTATAGTACGCGAATGCTGGGAAATGAATAATAATTGGATGATATCGACTGGAGAGGTCCAAGTATTTTGAGTCCACAAAACACGATTTATTACGAAAAACATGTGACAATATCATGAGCATGGTTCATAGTAAAGCATACATCAATTTGATTCCAATTGAATATATATATAATTATCAGTCCGTGTCTTAACGAATTAAGGTCAACAGAACATCATGGCTATATGCGCGCGCTGCTGTGATTCAGACAGCCGACAGTGAGCGCATGTGTCTTGACGAATATATATTAAGACTGATTAACGATCCTTCCATAATTCAGGTTATCTACTAACCTTATAATTCCATCCTTTATAATATTAATCTGGACTGACCCTGTGTCCTTATATAACATTCTATATTTGCAGCAATTATGAAGCCTAACATTGGAAGAATGTGAGACACGTCTTCACGGCTTGACGATCAATGTAAAAAAGGTCCAGTATCTAAGTCACGAAGCGTGACCTTACCAACGCTAACACGTCACAAGTTGACCGTGTAATTTGCGTTCAATAATCCGTGAAGTATCAACATCGATCTATATTAATTTTATTAACCTAAAATTGCGCACTGCCAACTATAGCAGACGACATCAATAAAAACACAGTAACACTTACACGGCTATTGTGAATCCACACGTTCTGTCTGGGAAGATACATAACACACCATGAGTTAGGGACATGGTCAGCCAAATAAATGCCACAACCCAGGTTTGTTCGTTTGCACATGAATTTGTCGGAAAATATCAGTCTGGTGACAGAATAAGGCACACACAGGAAGATAACGAATGGGTTTTGTGGAGCACGGAAATGAAGTAATCGTTTCCGGCCAGATTTTGTTATAATTGATAATTATAAGGAACTGAAATCTTGAAAGATATTATCTGTAGTAAATCTATGAAGTAGTTAGTGTAAACATTATAAAAACCAACGGAAGAGACAAAACCTTATATGATCTTGTAAGTCAGACATGAATTCGTAGTTGACATGCAGAGAACATAGGTTATTTTTGTCTTGAAGAAGATTCTAGATAAACAAGGGTAGTGTAAGATAGATCCAAGTTATGTGCTATTGGTTTGGCATTTTAGATAATAAAATACATCTCTGACAGGACTTCACCTCCACGTAGCATCGTGGATGTGAGCGTGGAGTGTTGCTTAAAACTACAACAATTTTAAGAGTACTCGTCAAAAAGACAGTTCAGACAAGCCAGGATAAAGAATAGAATCAGGATTCTAATTTAAAGGACCGGACAACGTGTTGCAGCATCTTCTGGACTTCGTAAGAAAACTCTACCTTCACTAATACGGAAAACCCAGAATTCTAGGAACCTAAATACGAAATCATAGTGAAATTGTATTGTAAAGTAATACCACAGACTACGTGTAAGAAGCATCTTAACCAAGTTGCCGAAACTATTTCCTGTGCCAGAAGTCTATAAGGCCCAATGTATTACGGGTGAGTTGTACATTTTATAATCCTATATTTTGCGGTATTAACGTGTGAAAGTTGCTATTAGATGACCAAGTTCATACAAGGCTGGCAAACTCAACATATCAAATGATGGTTTTATGAACCAAACGCAGAAGTAGCCCCGAGTTCCATTTGGAGTAGGGAGTAGATGATGTTATAAATAATTTGCGTAATTATTTTATTAACCTTTTTAACCAGTGTATATGTATGTGTAAACCTGTATTATATAAATGCAATGGGTGTTTTCTGCTCACTGGGATTCTCATTAATGCTCAGAGAGGGTAAAGTTCTGAGGCAGATGGGATGATCGAATGAAAGGGATGGGCACCTGATTTTTGGGTCAGGAGACCCAGTATTCAGTAGGGATGTTTGTTTCTCTCTCATTTCATGATACTAATCTGCGCTACCAATCATTGGTACTTGTCTGTGGAACAAGTGTGTGGTATAAGTGGTCATCAGTCAAAGCTAGACGCCAACATCAGACGGGTCTTGAAGACGCTGGACCATCTTCGTAATTACCCCATGAAACTACTTGGGACGTGTTACCGCCACCAGACTTGACCAGTGACGAGAAGAACCAGTCTACCACCTGTAAAGAACCAACATCGGCAGAAGCCAACCGACACCTTAATAACAGCTAAGTACCTATTCAGAACAGCCAAGTGAACTCTTAAAACGAAAAAGTGTTTTTCAAAAAAACCACTATCTAGTCCATCACCTGTGATGACTGCTTAACAGCCAACATTTTTCTATCAACACCTTTAGTTATTTTAACCCTTTTAAATATAATTGATTATTAAATTTGGTATATGGATATATATACAAATTTATAGTTGATTTAATATTTTTGAGTGAACTGCACCCGTATGTATCAATCGTCTATATAAATAAAAGGCAATGTGTGTTTCTATGTTCTTAATACAAATCCGCATGCCTTATTATTTCTTAATGAATTTTGGCAGAGTTTCTTTAATTACTGCCGGGTAACGCCATGTAGTTTTTTCATAACCTTATTGATACATAAGTGGTTTCAGTCTGAAATGTTATTACTGTTATTACTG
The DNA here is from genome assembly GCA_024509875.1 of Oreohelix idahoensis. Lineage (NCBI taxonomy): Eukaryota > Metazoa > Mollusca > Gastropoda > Stylommatophora > Oreohelicidae > Oreohelix > Oreohelix idahoensis. The sequence goes on along the minus strand of JAMPIV010020190.1, from coordinate 58,502 downwards.
GCCATAAATGTACTCGCATTCGCTAGCACAACACGAGATCATTATAACATAATTTCCCGGGCATTAAATATCTAATATACGGCCTGTCCTAATCCTGGACTTATAATAGCTTAATAGCTTCATACATCTCCACACTGCAGTTAATATATAATATGGCCTGTCCTAATCCTGGACTTATAATAGCTTAATAGCTTTTCATAGCACTCCATCCCACACTGCAAGTTAAATATATAATATGGCCTGTCCTAATCCTGGACTGGATAATAGCTTAACAGCTTCACAAAATTTCATACTGCAGTTAAACATAATATGCCTGGCCTAATCCTGGACTAATAATAGCTTAATAGCTTCATACATCTCCACACTGCAGTTAATATATAATATGGCCTGTCCTAATCCTGGACTTATAATAGCTTAACAGCTTCACAAATCTTCATACTGCAGTTAAACATAATATGGCCTGTCCTAATCCTGGACTAATAATAGCTTAATAGCTTCATACATCTCCACACTGCAGTTAATATATAATATGGCCTGTCCTAATCCTGGACTTATAATAAGCCAGCTTAACAGCTTCACAAATCTTCAACTGCAATTGTATCACATAGGCTGTACACACAGCGAAATATATAAGTCGACATTTATTTCTCAAATCCTACGTAGGCATACATTATCCAAAAACACTGGGACTCGACCTACACGGTCCAAGCGCCCAAAACACCAACTCCCTCAATCACATCACTAGTCCCCCAAAAAACCCGTCACGAGATTCGGTTGTCTTGAACACCGTTCTCGATAACACATGCAGACTAGCGAGCTATTCACATGACTCAAAACATAACAGAAATAAATACATTAAAACAGCGTTCACACGCTTAAGATCTGTACTCTGTCAACGTCACCCTGAAAATAGGAAAATAGATAATTCTATCCTAAAGTCAAACAAGTATCCGCTTAATCAAGCGTTTGCAAACGAGTCGAAATTTAATATGTTCAAAACATTCTAAAGATTAAACTTTTCCCTTCCATAAGTTTCCACCTGCAACATATACCACCCGCTCCGGGAAAAAAAATGATTCTATCATTTTGTCTGAAAAAATTAACGCCCAAAAACGAAAAATTTTAGAAGACAATTAATCTGTAACGTATTAGCCTACAAAAATATCTTATTTTAAAATCAAATTAATATCCTAAAACAAATAACAGCATTTAAAGTGTAAAAGTAGCAATTAAAGCATACAAGCATAACCAGCTAAGTAAAAAAAAGTAATTAGCTAAATATACAAATATTGATCAGTTCCAAAATTAAGTTACTGTATATTTATTACAAACCAAACTGAAAACAACCAAATGCTGAAAGAGAAAACACAAGATCAATCAAAAAAGAATGATCTGTAAAAAAAAAAAAAAAAAGAAAAAATAAGAACTCAACAATACCATATACACATAACTATATTGGAAAATTATATGTAAAAAAAATACAACTGTCAAAAATAGATATGTAATATCAAGTCATATAACCACTCCAACTATACAACTAATAGAGGTAATAAGAAGTTGAAAGAAGACAAAGTATACAAATAGAATTAAGTAAAACGAAGATGAGGTACGAAAGTATAAACAAGATATGAAAAATCCATAACCGAAAAGACAACAGGAAAAGGAGGAATGAAATGAAGAATATTTTACCAAAGACAGATAGAAAGCAAAGGCACGAACGCAGAGAAAGTCAATAACGATACATACTAATAACTGTTTTTTGATCAGATAACCTATTCAAAAAAATATATATAAAAAATCAAGATTGATGAAATGTTTGAAAGGCAACAACACACAAAAAAATATCAAAGTAATATCTAATACTAATACCATCAAAAAAATAATTTATTATAACTAAACAAAAGCTAATACGTAATTTCCCAAACTAAGTTACAAAGAGTTATATACAAAACTAACATAAATAAAATTAATAGGCATCGAACAAACAAGTAATAGCATTACTATAAACTAATACGACCAACGCACAATCAAGCGCTAAAAATAAAAAAATACATCATAATAAAAAAACAACTTTTTACAAGAACTAATCAAACTACATATCAATGATATCACGAAGTCAAATGCTGGGCACACACACAACAAAAAAAAATTACAATGCCAAAAAAAAAAAAAAAACATTTTTTTTCAACAGTACCGTACAAACATATTTTTTTTTCTCTCGATAAGTTACATAAAAACAGTATTTTAATTTTTAAGTAATTCAATAAATACTTTAAGTAAAGCCCTAATAATGAAATCAATATTTTAACAAAATGAGTGAAATTTAAAACAAAAACCCTATCTCGAAGAAACCTTTAAATCAACACATGTAAATTTAATTTATTCTTTAAGTTCTTTCTGCTGACAATTACGTTCAGCTCAGTAAAATGCTATTTAGCTATAACTCTATCTCTTACTCAAATCGATAAGATATACATTATAAATAAATCTACACTTTGTTGTTACTATGAAATATAAAAAAGGTTCTATAAAAATATCTACAAAAAAATAAGTTTTTTTTTTTTTTAAATAATCTGCTAGGAAAATAATCTGCATGTCTGACTGGCAAGAAAATCAAGTTCTGGAAAATCGAAGTTTCACAAAAAGTTAACAAATCCAAATACAAGATCATTTATGATACATGCAAGCTATTTTCAAAATTACATTTCACAACATAACAGATAATTCACATCTTCTCTGTATGTTCTATATATTAATTAACCATGACATCAAACTACCGACATAAAAATAACAACAATTAAAAAAAATTATGGCAAACAAATGATGCATAGAAATAATCATTACAACAAAATTATATGTTATTTCAAAACAACAACATGTCATGTACTAATATAGAATACAAAAATATTTACTATCTTCACATAAAAAAAATAAATCAGACGCGAAGTCTCCCACTCTCTTGTAAACATGCTTGACCTTCAGAAAGTAACCATCAGTTGCTATTTAGACGCTGACAGGTTTCGGTTGACTACTCGAGCGGAAAGTTGACTCACATTTCTGACCGTCAATATGTCACAGAAGCCTTGACCCTTATCGCAACGTAGCTTCTGTCAACAAATACAAATGAAAATTTCCATTTTACTCAATAGTGAAATTTAATGAAAAAAAAACGTAGAAATCACGTTTTCCATTTACCCAGTACCGGCTTGTGTAAAAAACCCGGTCTCTTCACGATGTCACTAGCTCTCTCTATCACATGTAGATATCATAGAATTCTTGGGGACAACATGACCGACCTTGAATGTCGCCGCTGCCTTACGCTGAAACAAAGTGTTATATTCACAACAACACCCAGAGCAGGCAATAGTATTCAAGCATCCACTGTTATTTTTACTCTGTTTACCTTGATTATAAATGACTCTGGGCTCATGTTGAACAAAATTAGCACAATTGCGCTTATTATTTGTTCTATGATCACAATACTTATTATTACCGTTGTCTTGTTTACAAAAAATGACTTTAGTCTTTTGTTTAGGAACATTACTCTGGTGATGTAAAGCAACATTTGAAAAGCTATTATCTCTATCATACTTTCCAACATTCTTACAATCAAAACTTTGAGATTTGTTAAATTGTCTACAGTATCTACGAGAGGGAAAATTATTATTTTACTGATCTCCCTTGGTACTGTTTAACTCTTGGGGTATCTCTCTCTTTCTAGAACTGTTTTTTCTTTTCCCTTATGGGAATATATTTACCAATAGTTTTTTCAAACTGACTGTGCTGAGTTTGACAACTGCCAGAAACAATAGTATCTCTATTGTTCCGCATATGGGTTTCATCTTTGGAACAAGTAGTAATAGACTGAACACCCGCTATTAATTTCTGAGTATTTCCAGTAGTAGAGAAATATTTGTTCTTATGAATCTTGACCTGAAATTTATCACCTATCTTTTCCTGACCAACAGAACTGGTTGTTACACAAGAATCTTTGTTGGTCTGACGCCAAGAATTATTACTGGAACTACCAGTAATATTAGAACTTTTAAAGTTGTATTTACCACGATAAGATCTATCTTTACCATGAATGAAATCTCTCTGAGCAAAAAGTGTATGGGGTTGACTTTTCGCAACTTTCTGTCTATCATTGTGAACATTGACAGAAGAGCACCTTTTGTTTTTCAAAACCATAACTAGTAAGCAAAATATTCTTTCCCTTGCTTGCGCAATTTCATTACCTTTAGGTGAAATCGTTTCACCTAACCTTTTATTTAACTCCTTAACAGCCAAAACTTTGTCGCTTTCTTCTGCTAGTAAATTTTCAATTTTAGCGACCTTCTCTTTCTCAGCCGTCAACTCCACTAATGTCTCTTTCTCTAACTGTTCTTTATTTGCTCTCAACTGAGTCAACTCTAGTTGTAGTGACTGAATCTTAATATAATCATTGCTATCATTAAGCTCATCAATCTTTTCTGGAATCATCTCATTCTTTTCTTCCTGTTGGAGACCAAGATTCGCAATATCATCCATTAAATCAAGAAGTGACTCTGTATAAGACCTATCACGTTTATCGGTCTCAACTTTCAAATTCTCATAAATCTGCTTATTTTGTTGGACCTGCTGTGTAATATTTTCTACCTCAATTTGCTTATCTTTCATCTGGACTTCCAATTGCCTTATCTTCAACAATGCTAAATCCAAACTTGCCTGCACACTAGCAAGTTCTGAGTTTGACTTTTGCAATTCACCCGTAAGTCTAGACACTGTTTCATGTACTTTACTCACTTCAGCGGTGCTCTCTAAGAAGTTTTCCCTTTCCTGTAGGGCACTCCGTTTGTTCCTTCTTATTTGCTCCTCATCTTCTAACTCCTTCTTTTGACCATCAGAAATGCCGTATTGAATCATCTTGTGTATTCCCCTCCTTATGTGATCGTGTTTAACATTAATATCTTCTTCTTCTTCTTCCGTCCTTAGCCACCAACCGTCAAAGCAGTCAGTGGCCATTACGCCTAGTGGCGTCTTAGGGCAACAGCAGACAGGTTTTCTCTGCCGCTGTTTCCCATCACGCCTAGTGGCGTCTTTAGGGCAACGACAAATCAGCCCATCTGCTGCTGTTTCCGTAATCAAAGTGACTTGCAAACGGGTGATCAGCCCGTAGCATTTAACATTAATATAGTTGTACAGAAATCCGCGAAATTCCCAAAGTAGCAAATCCGCTAACTCTTTAGCCATCATTAAATGAGGATGAGACTGAAAATTCTCCTCAGCAAAATATTTTAGCGCTCTTGACGCATTGACCAAAAATCTGTCTATCACATGTTCCTCAAGCTGTGGGCCTTTTAATTGTTGATAATCTCTACCTTCTTCCCACAAATAAGCCAATATAGGCCTCATATCCTCAGGATCTATCTCATCATCATCCATAGTGATTCACTTACTTAATCCAATATATCTAGTAATCACTTATAGTTATGACAAATTACTGTCCCAAAAGGTTGGACAATTAACTTTCCAGCTCACAAAGCCAACTATTTGTCAAGAAATGAGCTTATTCCTCAATTCTGTATCACCAATTCCTTTTTATAGCACCTTTATCAAGTCACATCATTATCAGGAAAATCGACATATGTCAACAGCCATTAACACCTATGCATCAAATCTTAATCATATGTCAAATTAGACATAAACAACAATAATAACAAAATGAGCAATTAGGGAGGCCCAGCGACATATATGAAGTGACACAATTTACACAAGACACAATCACTTATCTGTCAATGATCCCGCTTCTTTTCCGCCACGACACTGGATATCACATAGACTGCTAAAACCTCCAGTGCGGGAAAGCACTGCAACTTGATTCGTTTCTCTTCAGATAATTTCGTCAATATGATATGTGCTTAACAATGCACAAGTTGACAGGAACCATAATACAGCACACAGTGCAACTCTTGACTCTTCTGTAGTCTGAAATGTACACAGCAACTCCGTGTATCATAACGTCTTGAACTTGTGATGGTGACCACTGGCACAGGTAACCCGAATATTGCAGAAATCTGCCACAACCCGTACAAATGCTGGTACAAATACTGTCCAAGCCTAATTGAACGCTCTTGACCACTGCAGATGCTGTTGTAGTCTATAGGCACGAAATAGGACGTCAATTGCTACTGGTGTAAAGTTGCCTTCTACCACGAATAAAGCGTGCGTCGTTTCTCAAATGCGCCACCCAGGCAGATAATAACTAGGTCACAGTTCTGAAGTACAGGAGATTCAAGCCACGCCTACATAAGGTCAATTATAACAAAGTCAAGTGTTCTACACTCTTGTCACGTGCAAGTCATATGTATTATTTTCAACTTGTAGTGACTGATCCTCTAGATATGTTATGGTCTGGTGGACAAAATTTGATTCACTTTATCCTCTTGCTTCAAGTACATATCACTGTAGAGGTAACAATTTCTTAATCGTATACGCCACTCAGGCACATCTTAAATGATATCCAATGATACGAAAACTACGCCACTTAGGCTATCGACGCGAATAGTCGTAGATGTCAGATCCTGTTGACTGTAAACCACCATAAATGTAACAAAAGTGGTTTCAGTCTGAAATGTTATTACTGTTATTACTGGCCATAAATGTACTCGCATTCGCTAGCACAACACGAGATCATTATAACATAATTTCCCGGGCATTAAATATCTAATATACGGCCTGTCCTAATCCTGGACTTATAATAGCTTAATAGCTTCATACATCTCCACACTGCAGTTAATATATAATATGGCCTGTCCTAATCCTGGACTGATAATAGCTTAATAGCTTCATACATCTCCACACTGCAGTTAATATATAATATGGCCTGTCCTAATCCTGGACTGATAATAGCTTAATAGCTTCATACATCTCCACACTGCAGTTAATATATAATATGGCCTGTCCTAATCCTGGACTGATAATAGCTTAATAGCTTCATACATCTCCACACTGCAGTTAATATATAATATGGCCTGTCCTAACCCTGGACTTATAATAGCTTAACAGCTTCACAAATCTTCATACTGCAGTTAAACATAATATGGCCTGTCCTAATCCTGGACTAATAATAGCTTAATAGCTTCATACATCTCCACACTGCAGTTAATATATAATATGGCCTGTCCTAATCCTGGACTGATAATAGCTTAACAGCTTCACAAATCTTCATACTGCAGTTAAACATAATATGGCCTGTCCTAATCCTGGACTAATAATAGCTTAATAGCTTCATACATCTCCACACTGCAGTTAATATATAATATGGCCTGTCCTAATCCTGGACTTATAATAGCTTAACAGCTTCACAAATCTTCATACTGCAGTTAAACATAATATGGCCTGTCCTAATCCTGGACTAATAATAGCTTAATAGCTTCATACATCTCCACACTGCAGTTAATATATAATATGGCCTGTCCTAATCCTGGACTTATAATAGCTTAACAGCTTCACAAATCTTCACTGCAGTGTATCACATAGGCTGTACACACAGCGAAATATATAAGTCGACATTTTCTCAAATCCTACGTAGGCATACATTATCCAAAAACACTGGGACTCGACCTACACGGTCCACGCCCAAAACACAACTCCCTCAATCACACACTAGTCCCGCCAAAAAACCCGTCACGAGATTCGGTTGTCTTGAACACCGTTCTCGATAACACATGCAGACTAGCGAGCTATTCACATGACTCAAAACAGTACAGAATAAATACATTAAACAGCGTTCACACGCTTATCTGTACTCTGTCACCCGAAAATAGGAAAAGATAATTCTATCCTAAAGTCAAACAAGTATCCGCTTAATCAAGCGTTGCAACTCGAAATTTAATATGTTCAAAACATTCTAAAGATTACTTCCCCTTCCATAAGTTCCACCTGCAACAGTTATATTGTAATTATGGCATAGAATTAATGTAAAGTTTTAGTATAAAATGTAAACAAGCCATTTAATTCTCAGGGGCCACAATCAAATAAATAGATATCCGAGAGATATCAAGGGACATAACACAAATGTTAAAATTATTATTTTATGTTTGTAATTAATAACCATACGTTTTCATATTTTACAAGTAATTACAAATGTTTAACTACACACTTTTAATTTAACGGGAAATAGAAAAAAAAAAGTTTTATGTAGCACTATGTAATTTTAATGGCACTGATTTTACCACGCGGTTTCAAATAGCATCAGAGCTGTATTAATAAGAATCTTCAACTCAAATGTGAAGTAAGTACTATCATATGGCTCGGAAACATGGAGAACAACAACGTCAACAACTAAAAAGCTACAGACTTTCATAAATGGGTGCTTGCGTAGAATCATCATCTCAACCCGTAACCCGTCATGGGTCGTAGGGGTGCCATGGTGGAAGCATCAGCAGACAGTGTCCTCCACTGCTCTCTATCCTCAGCAATGCGTACAAGTGTGGAAAAACCGTGCCCTGCCCATTCTTTGTTGTTATCAGCCCAGGATTTTCTTTGCCTTCCTCTTCTCCGTTTACCTTCAACTGTTCCCTGGAGGATCGTTTTCGAAAGGGAGTCATGACGAGTTACACGCCCAAACCAGGCAAGCTTTCGACGTTTCACTACTGACAAAAGTGGTTCTTGGTGGCCTGCATAGGTGTTTATTTTCTCTCTAACATAGACATTTGTTTTGTGCTCTTTATAGCAAATGCGCAAAATTCTTCTATAACATTTATACTCGAAAGCCTGAATCCTTCGCTCCGTATCTGCAGTGAGTGTCCAGCCCTCACACCCATACAAGAGAATAGATAATACAAGTGATTTGTATAATTTGATCTTCACAGGAAAACTGATGTTACTTTTCCAGATCATATTCAGCCTTGTCATGGCAGCTGAGGCCATCTCAAGTCTTGTCTTGATTTCTTTATTTGATCTTCCATCACTACATATAGTGAACCCCAGATATTTAAAGGAGTCAACTTCTTATAACGTTTGCCCATTTAACGTAATGTTGGTCGGAACATGTTTCTTATGGCTATTTACCAATATCTTGCTTTTTTCTATATTAATTTCCATCCCATACGTTCTTGTTATTTGCTCTAGTCTAGAGGTAAGGTCTTGAAGTTCTGATTCTGTTCCAGCTATAAGATCGATATCATTAGCAAAACGTAGATTGCAAAGAGGTCGGCCTCCAATCGATATGGTTGTTTTATAATCGTAGAGAGCCTCCTGCATAATATGTTCTAGATATATATTAAAGAGCACTGGGGACAGGATACATCCCTGACGAACTCCTACAGTTGTTTTGAAAAATTCTCCAATGTCATTGCTTGCAAAAACAGCACTGCTTGCGTCCTTGTATAGTGCTTCAATGATATCTATGATGTTGGTATCAAAATTGAATTTTCTCATTATTTGCCATAAGCCTTCATGCCAGACTCGATCGAAGGCTTTTGTGAAATCGGTGAAGTTATGGTATTAATCACGTTGATGCTGGGGATGTTTTTCGATCAGTAATTTAATATTGAAGATTTGTTCTGAGGTACTTCTTTTTGGTCTAAAGCCAGCCTGTTCGTCGGACAAGATTTCTTCTGATTTATGTTTTATTCTGTTAAAAAGTATACTTAACATCACTTTACTTGGATGACTAATAAGGCTAATGGTTCTGTAATTCTTGCACATTTTTAGATTTCCTTTCTTTGGAAGCGGTATTACTAATGACTGCGCCCACTCTTTTGGCCGTTTTTTAGTACTCCATATTGTGGTAAAGTGGGATGTTATAAATATCTATAGGGGACTTAGTGTACTGGCTGAGATCAGATGTGAAGGTATCTGTATCTAATAAGTGTGGTGTATTACAGATGACCTTACTTGCTACCACATTTAGACCTCAGTCAGATTTATTCTGGAATATTGTGATGACTACGTTGAATGTCTAGGGTTATGAAAGTGATGAAGCGTATGTTCACAACAACCAACAGACAGATAAACAATTTAGTTTAATCCACAACTCTTTACAACACTGTGACACTCACACACATAGAACACTCTATAAGACTATCTTAATAAGTCAAGTTTTAACTTTAAAAATATGTATTAATTTCTTTCAATAATAGATATCCTGATTCAACTACAAAGTGAACCAGGAATCACAATCAAATGTAATTACAAGTTGTATGTACACTATTTATAGATATGATCTTTGTATTGACATATATTATTATTATTACAATGTGTGTGTCAGTTGTGATGTAGTACTATGAGGTAATACTGGATTTTTCAAGCTAGGTGGTTGTTTATCATCATGACTTCAGGTGTCTGTTTCTGGTGGAAATAGTATTGGAAAAGTTCACAGTTCCTGTTATTAGAAACAATTAATTGTCCCTCTTTCTTTAATATATAGTCAATTTTTGAGGGGGGTACATACGATTGAGCTGCTCTGGCCACGAGATCTTATCTTCTGTGAGGGCGGCAGGAAACAGTCTCCTCTGCTCGCTTGCTTCACCGTATTCTTGAGGACCAACACTGGTCGCTATCTGTACCAAGGAGTATGCTATCAGCCTCTGGATTCAGCAAAACTCAGACCAGGTGCTGCTTTAATAGTTTAGTACCACGGTCCCACAATTCATGGAAATAATAAACAAATACGTTGACTGGCGATGAATATGGCACAATTCCGATCTGCCTCTGTCCCAGGCTTTTATTTAGAAAAATATGAGCTGGATCTCAACGCACTTGCTGTTCAATAAGTTTATTTTCAAAATGTGGCACTGAACTGACGCTCCTAATTGACTATATCAAATGGTCTAGCCAATGGGGCCATGTTTACAAAAACATTTGAAAAAAATGTACCCTTCCTACCGTCTCCCTTAACAACCAAAAATAGTATTTGCATTCGACTAATCATGTTTCGCCTTACATATTATTCTAGCCAATCAAATAGGATTTAACTTGTTGGCCTATTTCCCGTAAAATGGTGGTTTTAAAACATGCCACTGAGCAAATATGATCTGGTGCTGTCTGACACCCTCACTATTTTATTTTGGCCATAATTTGTTAATTCCTAGACTATTTGCGTAACACTTAACATATTCTTTGTCAGCAAGTCCTAAGGAACCCAAATATATAAATTTAATGGAGCTAAGTGGCTGCGTTCAAAATATGTATTTTCTTCTACCACCCGTTCACTTCGATACGATGGGGTGTCTTCTGTACTGTCAGGCTTTCAGACATAAAACAGTATAATGTCATGTTTACTAATAAGCATTAAACAGGGTTTTAAAACCTAACCCTCGTATTGGTAGTGTTTTTTGTCACTGTCTATTTGAAAAAAAAGTTAGTGCTTCATGCCTTTCGCTTGGGGGTGGCATTACTTTATATCGCGCGACTGCGTGTTAGTGTTGCATGCGTTCCTCAGTACCTCCCTCTCTCTCTCTCTCTGCTAAGTCCGTCTGTCTTTTTTAGGTTACGTAGAGCATAAATGACATGAATGGAGTATTAAATCTAGGTCATTACGCAGTGTGTCTATCTCAAGGTTTTCTAAGAAAGATAGTACTAGTTTTATTTGTAGAACGCGTGTATTGATGCAGTAGGCTTTACTATCAAACGTGAAAGCGTTACAATTATGCAGACGAAGTAGAAAAAGGGGGATTTTTGGTTCAGCCATTATGGCGTTATACAACGGATGCGCTATTGGAAAAGCACTGGTCTTTAACCATTCTTCTTTCCTTTTTATTGAATTAATTCGTTAGGCTTTACATTTACTTTTTAATTTATATATGTGGATTTAGAATTTCACGACAAATTCTCCCCACTTAAAACAGAAGTTATATGTCAGTCTATAATTCTATATACACATAGAGAAATTTATTATTATTCCTGGGGCTTACGGTGATTCTCATCACACGGATGGCGGCTTAGAAAATCCGCTCCCAGGTTCGCTAATTTTATTTTTGTCATGGATTAATGCAGGTGGGTCAATTCAAAGTAGGCACGACTCAAGAAATCTGCCCCAGACCTCTGCAATCCAAGAACCCATTTCAGATATGTTACTGTACAGCTGCAAGTGTTAAGGCTTGTCTTACTACTGCTTAGCAATCAATATTCACCATTTTTTTTTCTCTGAGTCTGCTCAACGACATGTCCAGAGAAGATTAGATGTTCCTCAAATTGTACGTTATGAGGAGTTGATCTATATGGTGATATCTGAGTTGTGTAGTGGATCCAATAATTTTCTCATCAGCCTTAATAAACACTCGGACTATCCTCAATTCAAAAGGCAACAAGGGAGACACTCTGCTCCTCCGAAATGTTCCCAGCCAACAATTGGTCTGATCTCAGGCTTTACTGGAATCTGATAGTATCCTTTGCTCAGATCCACTTTTGAGAAATATTTAGCTTTATTTAGCCTGGCAAACAACTGATTTGTATCCGGCAATGGATCCACCTGACCTTCTGTGATAGCATTCAGTCTCCTGTAGTCTATACAGAGTCTATGTTCTCCAGAGGGTTTCCTTAAGAGTACCACACTGGAACTATACGAAGATTCACTGTGTGAAGTTATTCCCTCCTTCAACAAATAGTCTATCTCTTCCTTCAAAGCTTTCTCCTTAGCAAAGGGAATCGAATAGGGTTTCATACAGACAGGTGTGGGGTCTATCAGTTTCATATCATATTCCAATGGGTTTGTATGCCCCGGTCGGTCCGTTAACACCTCTGTATGATCATCTAGAACCTGTTGCACTCTCTCCTTCTGATTTTTCGTTAAATGTGTACTGATTTTCACCTGTGCCGCTGTCTCACAGGGATGTAATGGATATTCAAATGATGAAAGTGGTTCCTTTTTCATCTCTATAGCAATGGACAAGGTCAACAAGTGTGTCTCTTCCTGATTTTCCCTTTCCAAATATTTCTTCAGGAGATTCACATGATAGATTTTTTCTTTCCCTTTCTTATCTATCTTATAATTGGTTCTAGACACCTTCTCTAGAACTGTATATGGACCTTGCCATCCAATTTGTAATTTATTCTGACTACCAGGTAGAAGAAGCAGTACCTTCTCTCCCACAGCCAAATCTCTGTCTTTAGCTTTCCTGTTATAATAGGCAGCATGTTTCTTCCTGGCTTGTCTCAAATTTTCATTGGCAAGTTTCCAGCCAGTTTTTAAACGAGTGGTCAGCTCATTCACATATTGGTATGAGGATGTAATATTTTCCACTTTTCATCAGTCCACGTTCTTAGTGGTCAGCTCATTCAAGCACTGTAGTGATGATTTTTCTTTCCAGAATCATCCTGCACAAAACGACCGCTACCAATTTTTCTCTTGGGGCTTTCTCCCCACTTAAAATTCTTGATGAGAGATCTCCTCTCTACATCTTCTTCCTCCAGTTTACATAAGTCCGATTGAGGGATTTTCGGCTTATCCTGGGGTAAGACATCTTTTTGCACTCTCTGCATCGTGGCCATAGTAAAACAGTCAATTGAAGCTTGTCCGTGAAAAGGGGCTTCCCAATCCACTTGGTCCACTTTATTAAATTTATTTTTCTTTTCAGTGTCAGGCCTACGTTTGCGCCGTGACGTGTGGAGGTCCTGATCAATATTCCCACTTGTGGGCGTTCCCTCATGTGCTATGCTACACCTCTCTACAAAATTTTCAGTGTCCCACCTTGATTTGGGCCAATAATAATTCTGAGCCACCTTTTGAATGATGGTACCTATTTTCTCATGGTCCCCATCTTGTTTCACATGTAAGCTCCTTATTAAGTCTGTCCTATACCTTTTAGGAAGTACCAGCTGTCCCTGACCTTTGGATCTAGTTCCAGTCTTCCGGTATATTAGTTTGTTCTTCACATAGAAGTCTCCTTTTCCTGGAGGTGTGTGACCATGGGACAATTTCCTAAAACAAGGCTTGAGGGTCTTATCCCCAGCCTGTGCCTTCCTCAACTCTTCTGGAGTGGTATTTATCATAATATCCTCCTCCTGTCTTGAGGTTGACCTGACCTGAAGGGTGGCCATTACTATAGGGTTCCTTCTGCAACGGTCAGTATCATGATTGTCCATCCGACAATTCTTACACCACCTCCTTTTTTGGTTGAAAGATTTTCTTTCATCAAATTTCCTTTCATCGAATTGTGGGGTTTTATTTTTATTGTCATACCGTGGCCTATCAAACTGGTGCTTACCTTTGTTCTGATCTCTAGGATCAAACGTATCAAAGTTTTGTGGTGCCTTAAAATAGTCTACCTGTTTCTTTTTATTACCTGATACCTCTGCCTGAGCTGCTTGATACTTTTCAGCAACATTTAATAACTCACCCAGCCTCTCTGCACCTTGTTCCATGAGAAACTTTCTCAGGTCTGGAGCCATGGACTCTCTTAATTGTTCTATAAGGATCATTTCCTTAAGATCTTGGGTTTTCCCCAGAGAAGTCCATTTCTCCAAGTATGTCTCTAACCGTGCAGAGAACTGGTGATAGGTTTCACCTGACAGTAGTTTAGCATTCCTAAATTTTTTTCTATAAAATTCTCCATTCTTTTCATATCTTAACAAAAGAGCCTGCTTTAGCATGTCATAATTTTCCTGATCATCTCTGCTCATTTTGGAAAAAACTTCATAAGCCGTACCACGAAGACCTTGTGATAACTTTAAGCTCCACCTTTCTCTCTCTAACCCATACGTGGTAGCTAATAGTTCATATCTATTTAGATAGCTCTCAATATCATCGACTTTCTCAACAAAATGATCTAAATTAAAGTTCATAGCTGAGGTTGAGGCTCCCTGACTAGCAGTGGCATCGGAGGTAAAGGGACTGGCACCATTTTCAGGAGCATGGCCTTGAAATTCCAACTCCCTTAGTCGTAACTCATGTTCCCTTTGTAATCTCTTCTCCTCCTTTTCTGCTTCCCTCTCTGCAGTCAATCTTCTTTCTTCTGTAGCTTGCCTTCTTTCCTCGGCTTCCCTTTCTGCCTTTTTTTCTTCTAATTGGAGCCTTTTAATCTCCCTATCTGCCTCCAATGCTTTAGCGTCTTTGTCAGCCTCAATCTGCAACCTCTTAATTTCTTTTTCAGCTTCTAACTTTCTTTCAGCCTCTTTTTCTAATCTTTCAGATTCTAATTTTCTTTCTGCTTCAAATTTTCTTTCTTCACGTTCAATATATTTGTCACATTCAGTAGTGACATAGGCAATCATAACTTGCCCGTCCATTCCTAACTCTTTAGCAGTCTGCACAGCAGCAGATCGAAATTTGGCCAGGTCCGCCATTTTCTAACAAGTAAATGTATAAAATATTTAACCAAACAATTTTATCGATGTATAATTAACTAAGGACAACCACAAGCACTGAGAGCTCAACCTTATTTTTCCACCCAAGAATACCTTTTTAATTTTTATTATTTCCAGAAGTGAATTACTCCCAATATATATGCTAGGGGAAGGTTCAAAATCCCGGGAGCGAGACCCCAATATGTGTGGTAAAGTGGGATGTTATAAATATCTATAGGGGACTTAGTGTACTGGCTGAGATCAGCTGTGAAGGTATCTGTATCTAATAAGTGTGGTGTATTACAGATGACCTTACTTGCTACCACATTTAGACCTCAGTCAGAATTATTATGGAATATTGTGATGACTACGTTGAATGTCTAGAGTTATGAAAGTGATGAAGTGTATGTTCACAACAACCAACAGACAGATAAACAATTTAGTTTAATCCACAACTCTTTACAACACTGTGACACTCACACACATAGAACACTCTATAAGACTATCTTAATAAGTCAAGTTTTAACTTTAAAAATATGTATTAATTTCTTTCAATAATAGATATCCTGATTCAACTACAAAGTGAACCAGGAATCACAATCAAATGTAATTACAAGTTGTATGTACACTATTTATAGATATGATCTTTGTATTGACATATATTATTATTATTACAATGTGTGTGTCAGTTGTGATGTAGTACTATGAGGTAATACTGGATTTTTCAAGCTAGGTGGTTGTTTATCATCATGACTTCAGGTGTCTGTTTCTGGTGGAAATAGTATTGGAAAAGTTCACAGTTCCTGTTATTAGAAACAATTAATTGTCCCTCTTTCTTTAATATATAGTCAATTTTTGAGGGGGGTACATACGATTGAGCTGTTCTGGCCACGAGATCTTATCTTCTGTGAGGGCGGCAGGAAACAGTCTCCTCTGCTCGCTTGCTTCACCGTATTCTTGAGGACCAACACTGGTCGCTATCTGGACCAAGGAGTATGCTATCAGCCTCTGGATTCAGCAAAACTCAGACCAGGTGCTGCTTTAATAGTTTAGGACCACGGTCCCACAATTCATGGAAATAATAAACAAATACGTTGACTGGCGATGAATATGGCACAATTCCGATCTGCCTCTGTCCCAGGCTTTTATTTAGAAAAATATGAGCTGGATCTCAACGCACTTGCTGCTCAATAAGTTTATTTTCAAAATGTGGCACTGAACTGACGCTCCTAATTGACTATATCAAATGGTCTAGCCAATGGGGCCATGTTTACAAAAGCATTTGAAAAAAATGTACCCTTCCTACCGTCTCCCTTAACAACCAAAAATAGTATTTGCATTCGACTAATCATGTTTCGCCTTACATATTATTCTAGCCAATCAAATAGGATTTAACTTGTTGGCCTATTTCCCGTAAAATGGTGGTTTTAAAACATGCCACTGAGCAAATATGATCTGGTGCTGTCTGACACCCTCACTATTTTATTTTGGCCATAATTTGGTAATTCCTAGACTATTTGCGTAACACTTAACATATTCTTTGTCAGCAAGTCCTAAGGAACTCAAATATATAAATTTAATGGAGCTAAGTGGCTGCGTTCAAAATATGTATTTTCTTCTACCACCCGTTCACTTCGATACGATGGGGTGTCTTCTGTACTGTCAGGCTTTCAGACATAAAACAGTATAATGTCATGTTTACTAATAAGCATTAAACAGGTTTTTAAAACCTAACCCTCGTATTGGTAGTGTTTTTTGTCACTGTCTATTTGAGAAAAAAAGTTAGTGCTTCATGCCTTTCGCTTGGGGGGTGTCATTATTTTATATCGCGCGACTGCGTGTTAGTGTTGCATGCGTTCCTCAGTACCTCCCTCTCTCTCTCTCTCTCTCTCTGCTAAGTCCGTCTGTCTTCTTTAGGTTACGTAGAGCATAAATGACATGAATGGAATATTAAATCTAGGTCATTACGCAGTGTGTCTATCTCAAGGTTTTCTAAGAAAGATAGTACTAGTTTTATTTGTAGAACGCTTGTATTGATGCAGTAGGCTTT
Organism: Oreohelix idahoensis; assembly: GCA_024509875.1. Classification (NCBI taxonomy): domain Eukaryota; kingdom Metazoa; phylum Mollusca; class Gastropoda; order Stylommatophora; family Oreohelicidae; genus Oreohelix; species Oreohelix idahoensis. The sequence goes on along the minus strand of JAMPIV010020190.1, from coordinate 41,182 downwards.
ACTATCAAACGTGAAAGCGTTACAATTATGCAGACGAAGTAGAAAAAGGGGGATTTTTGGTTCAGCCATTATGGCGTTATACAACGGATGCGCTATTGGAAAAGCACTGGTCTTTAACCATTCTTCTTTCCTTTTTATTGAATTAATTCGTTAGGCTTTACATTTACTTTTTAATTTATATATGTGGATTTAGAATTTCACGACACATATCTTCTGGCAAATTGCTGTCATGATTTTTACTATATCTGGTCCTCCATATTTCAAGAGCTCTGCTGGGATATTATCCACACCCGGTGACTTCCCTCCATTCATAGAACAAATAGCCTCTTCCACCTCTTCCCGTAATATTGCTGCATTTCCGAGTTCCCTGTTTTCACACTTAATGTTGTTTAATATGCTATAGTCAGTGTTGAGTTTACAGTTATATAATTCTTTACAATATTCTGTCTACCTTCACATTACAGCTATTTTTTCATTGAGCAGAGCCCCATTGCTATCTTCTATGACAGTTACCCTGGGCTGTTGGGGTTTTGATAGTCTTCTTAATGTGTCAAAAGCTGCCTTGCTGTTACCTTTTATCATTGCGTAGAATAGAAGGATTAAAATGGTATGACTAGGTTACCAACGTGGAACTGATGACAAGAACCAGACAAGTGCAAGTGGAACAAGAGATGAGAAGAAGACGATGGCGATGGATAGGATACACACTGAGGAAACCTGCTGATAGTATTACAAGGCAGTCCTTGTTCTGGAACCACCATGGCAAGAGAGGCAGAGGTAGACCAAGAGGCACATGGAGAAGAGAGCTGGAGACAGAGGTGAAAATTATGAAGAGAACGTGCAAAGAACTTGAGATGATGGCACGTGACAGGAAGACTTGGCATATGTTTGTTGAAAGCCTATGCTCTTTTGGGAGTGGAGGGTTATGAATGAATGTATCGATACATATATTAAAACAAATGAATGTTCTATGAGGATCAGCATCCACTGTGCGTGTTTAATCTGAATTTAAAATCTAACATGATTTAAAGTATTATTTTTTTACAGCATTTTTAAAATGCGTCGTCAAACGAATTTAAATTGTTAAACAACTGTATCAACATATGTAAAAACCAAACTCACTCGATAGTCTCTTTTTTCGGTGCAATTATGTTTATGTAATTTTATAGTAAAAACTTTAGTTGTTGCAAAATTATGAAATGGTTATAATCGTTGAAGGGCCGTTTAAATGGAAGTAATTTTTCGCATGTTGCCGGGTAACATAATTTGGTTTCTGCCACTTTGGTTAAAAAAAAAAAGCTGGTGGTCAGCTACGAAATCTATTTGCAATTATAATAACAACCTGTGGTCCCTCAAATCCAAACATTCTCTGGGAGAAATATAAATACAGCTTGAGTAAAGATATTCTTAGACAAGCACGTAGAGATAATCTGACTATGGATTTAAATTACTCTTCTGTAATTTTTAATCAAGCACTTATATTGCTAGAAGATAAATGTATATCCATGAATGGCAGACCTCTTTAACAACTGCGTCTAGAAGCGCCTACACGAACTGTTTCTGCGATACTTGATATGGACATTTTGCGGGAAACAAACTATGACATTGATCAGTTGGAAAGATTTGTTGAAACCAATGAACCGCTCTTAGTTGATGATCAAAGATTGGCATACAACGCTATTCTGGACCTGTTCATAGATGGAAATGGAGGAATATTCTTTCTTGATACACCTGGTGGGACAGGAAAAACATTTCTTATTAATTTGCTTCTTGCTAAAATTCGGAAGCAAAATGAGATTGCTCTAGCGGTTGTATTATTTGGAATACATTATTGGAAGGAGGTCGTGCAGCACATTCAGCTCTCAAACTACCCCTAAATCTAGCATATTTAGAGTCTCCGATTTGTAACATTAGCAAGGGCTCTGGACAAGCACAAGTGTTAAAAAATGCAAAGTCATTGTATGGGATGAGTGCACTATGTCACATAAGAGAGCTCTTGAAGCTTTTAGAGCTCTTGATCTGACTCTGCAAGATATTAGGGAAAACACTCTTCCAATGGGAGGGGCCGTGATAGTGTGTTCTGGTAAGTTTCGTCAAACATTACCAGTTATTCCGCGATCAGCACCGGCGGACGAACTAAATGCTTGCCTTAAAGCATCAAACTTTTGTAGACACATTCAGAACATGGAACTGACCACCAATATGCGCATTCCTTTACTTGGAAATTCAACCGCTTACACCTTTGCTCACCAACTGTTGTGCCTTGGTGATGGCAAATTTCCTACGAATCAATCAACTAATATGATATCGTTTCCATCGGATTTTTGCAATTTAGTGACGTCAGTTCAAGAATTACAAAACAGCGTTTTCCCGAACATTCACAACAACTTTGAAAATCATAAATGGTTTTGTGAGCGAGCGATTCTGGCGCCTAAAAATGAGAGCGTTAGTAATATAAATCTTTAAATACAGAATCAGCTGCCGGGCATAGCCACAACATACAAATCAATTGACACTGTCATAGACAGCCAGCTGGCTGTATTTTATCCGACTGAGTTCCCGAACTCATTGGAACAAACCGGAATGCCACCGCATAACTAAATTTTTTTAATCGGTGCACCGATAATATTGCTGCGAAATCTTGATCCGCCTAAATTGTGTAATGGAACCAGATTGTGTGTTAAGAACCTCAAGCCAAACGTGATAGAAGCAACAATATTAACAGGTTATGCCAGGGGAGAAGAAGCATTCATTCCACGCATTCCTCTGATCACAACTATAATGCCTTTTGATTTCTAACGACTGCAATATCCTGTTCGACTTGCAAGGCTTCACAAGGAATGGGCAGTATTATTACCCGCTTTCTTCAATGAAACGTGTGCTGTATTTCTAAGAAAAAACCTTAATCCTAACATTAATTATATTACGTTACCAAAACGAACGAACAGATGGACTCAAATAGAAAGAGAGAGGGGCGAATAAAATCAGCGCATGCAAATTAACTTACCCCCAACAAGCGTAAAATATCACGCGTGTTTTGTTGTGTAAGGCTGCATGCACTAACACAGTGATAAATTCACTTTCCCACCTGGAAACAAGCTTATTAGAAAAGATAACATTATATGGGTTTACGTTTGAAAACATTACAGTACCCAGACAGCACATCTCCGAAACAGGAGGTAGAAGAAATTGCATATTTTGAACGCAGCCACTTAGCACACCTTAAAAGAAATGTTTATGCAAATAGTCTAGGAATTAACAAGTTTGCCCTAAAATGATGGTGCGTCAACACCAAGAATTTTTTTACACCACCATTGTACGGGAAATGGGCCACAAGTTACATTTGAACTGATTGGCTGGAATATACTAAACGTTGTCGGGCTATAATAAATCTTTGTAGAGACGTAAAGTTAAAAATTTTTCAAATACTTGTCACGTTAATTGTAAATCGCTGATATACTCACTTAGGAGCGTTAGTTCGAGACCACTAGTCAAATAAGCTTGATAAAGCAACAGTGCGTTGAAGCCAGCTCATATTTTTGCTAAATAAAAGCCTGGAACATAAGCAGATGGGAATTTGTGCCAGTAGTTGTGCCAGAATTCATTGCTAATCAACGTATCTGTGTTTGTTTCCATGAATTGTGGTAAGCTTGAAACATTCAGTATCTTTTAATGAAAATTGAATGTGAATTGTTAATTTATGCATGTATATATGTGTAGTTCAGTAGCAAACATGATGTAAAGCCTATAATGCTCCAGCCTGAACAGAAGGTGTCGGAGGAAAGTAAAACTGCATGGAATGGCCAAACAGTACACTGACACCTAGATTATTGATTAGACAGAAATAATGCTGGAAGTGCAGAGGCGTATTAAAGGTAAAATACTGGCTATTGAAGTAAGATCTTACTGAATTAAATCAGTTGGGGGCTCATCAAACGAGGAATATTCTCTTCTCTTCATAGAAGGTCAGGGAAGATACTAAGTACATTACGGCCTTGATAATATCAGCTGTGGTGTTTGATTTCTTAAATTTGTATGAGGCTCCCTAGAATTGAAGCATCATTCTTCAATTCATATCTCTGGCAAGAGTAATCTTGATCGAAAAGTAGATACCTTTGAAGACCCTCAGTAGATACTCTGAAATTTAGCCACTGAGTGTTATATGGATGTGATCACTGCAGTGTGGTGAAGGAGAAATTGTTTAACTCCGTTACACTTCATCACAAACACACAGTCATATATTGAATAATGTGTGACTGTGTTGAAAAGTAAGGTTTGCATATGTATTAATTACATTATCTCAGTCATACATGTACCCTAAACTTGTAAACAATAAACCAGGTCTAATCACATTGTTAACAGTCCTTTTCAGGGCTTCGCCATGTTAACTGTGACAAAACGTCTGAACGTGCTCTTTTGTGTGATCTCTCACACACTCAGCCTTAAGGCAGTATCCTTTTTTTCTTCATTTTTCTCTCTCATCGCTTTTATTTGGCATAAATCATGCCTTTTCATTCGTTATTTTCACTATTTTGCTCTACGCTGGACATAGCATGGTGAATTCTCTAACACGCCACTCCCCTATGGCAGTATTTGCTACAGGGGTAATGCGTATCTTATTGTTTAACACTCCACTCCCAAACTGTTGTTACGATTCGCCAGCTTTGGTGACCCGGCCAGCGATAATATTTTATCGCCTAATCCGTCTGACCACCTGTGGAAATGGGGCGGTCAAACATTTTACCCCACTGGAAAACTGTTGATCATGTTGACACAAACCGGTATGTGATACGATGAAAGATGACAATACGATCTGACCAGATATCTGTCTGGCGGAGGCACGCAGATAAAGGTGATAAACAGAGGGGCGCCGGAATTCTTATGTAACGATTTGACATCACTGTTGTAAGAGGCCACGCGTGTATATTAAATTTAATATTTTCAAATACGCGCGGGATGAGTAATGATAAACTTCCCCAGCCAAACAGTGCTAGATAGATTCGATTGATTCGCCAGAATCTACTATGATTTGATTGGAACTTTCGGCGGAAACACAGCTGGGATTTGAAACTAAGGATTGTGAGATATAATCTAACAAACTCGGAGACATAGACAGACTGCATCGCAGCGTCAACTAAACACCTCCTACAAGCCAGAAAAAAGAGGATATGACTTATTATTCCACAACTATATGTACCACATCGAGTATTGGGCAACTTTGGAATTTACAAGTAAACCCGCAATTGTAATACAAGACTGGAAACTTGGGAATTTTATCACAAGGAGTCATAAGAGGAATTATACAACAGTTTTCTCAGGCCATGAATTTGCAGAACACCAGCCGTCAGAGGAATTAACTTATATTTCCAGACCAGTGATTCGAACAGCATCTAATTACAGGACTGAGGGTCCATTCTAAATCTGTGCCAGAAGAAGTGTGTATTCCCAAAATTTTGGGGTAAGTGTAAACAAATTATTTACTAATGTAAATTTTACAGGTTTCTTGCTAAGTGGTTATGTATGAGGCTGGCAATCTCAATATATGAAAATATTATATGCATGAACCACTACTGCAAGAGCTGGTGATTGTTTCTGACTAGTCGTGAGGAAAACCCGACAGCAGAGATGACCCAGACTCGACGGGAGTAGCGACGAGTAATGAGTGATAATTACATCACATGTGCCTAAAGTGTATAGAATCATTTTGTGAGATTTATATACCTTTTTAATTGTAATTCAGGCAAATCATTATTCCTGCACTCCAGACGCAATTTCCCAGTTAATACCCAGAAGGATATTGGTGAATTTTCATCATATTCCCTGAGTTACATTGTGTGCTCGGGAATTTAATTTTTCTGAGAGGTTAACATTCGTGGGTGGAGCGCATGAAAATGGGCCTGTTAGTTTGCGGAGAACAAATGTATTGAGGCATTTGTTTCTCTCTAATTTGCCACAGTTCGTGGTTACAAGACATCAGACTTAAGTACTGAAGTTCCTACGCCACTAATGTGAGAGAAGAGTATCACTACCAACCGCCTACAGTGGACGAATTACGTGGAGAAGTGTACTCATCACCAAATAGAAGTGACGGAAACCACCACTGCAGGACTCATCTGGAGCTAAGTTTTTGATAACAGGCTACAGCAAAAATACGGACATTATTAACGCCCTATCAAAACTTCAATCAGGAAAAATTTAATATAACTTTCACCCAATTTTCCATATTTATTTTCTCCATGTTACAGACTAATTGACTATTAAATTTGTTGTATGTTACTTTAAACTAAACAATAATAGTTGATTCAGTTTATATGTACGAAAGCAAACGTATAAGCCAGTTCTTCTTGATAAATACACACACACACACACACACACACACATATATATATATATATATATATATATATATATATATATATATAGAGAGAGAGAGAGAGAGAGAGAGAGAGAGAGAGAGAGAGCCATTACTTATAAGAGGGCATTCGTTGGATTACTCCAACTGGGGGCTTGACGGGCCAGAACCATTGCATCAGAATAATTGTCTTCATAAAAGGCGACGGGCCAGATAACAAGTTAACAAATTTGCTCAGCCCTTAAGCAGCGTTTGTTCTTGACTTCTGGGAATATCTTGTCAAGGCTCCCATACGGTAGAAACGTCATTCATCTTCTATCTAAATCTTTGCCAAGAATAATCTTGCGCGAAGATAGATACCTTGGACGACCTACTTTTAGATAGGTTCGCGTTGTGACCATTAGTGGACCACTACTGCAAAGCCAGGGGATGCACTCCCGTGACATTAACTGATAGACACAATAGTCAGTTCCAGGGCTAATATTTATCAACACTGTTCACAGGGTTCACCTATTTCGCTCTTATATAACCGACGAACTTCAGTGTAAGTTGAAAGCTGCATGACTCACCACAAGAAGGCGAAAACCTCAAAGGGGAAGAAGTAAATATACCCGCATGTAGTAATTAGACAACCTAAATAAATGTTTCTGTGCGTGTAGGAAAATTATTATTTAAAACAAAGGTTGGTGATAATCCTGTTTACTAAATTTGCTGGCAGATCGTAATTTTATCTAGACGACGATTGCATTTATTTTCTTTGAGAGGCGTTTGGTAGAAAAATATTCTATGTGTATCTTTTTTTGTGTGTATATTACTGCGCGCTCGTGTCGGAACGAAAAAAAAATGCACAGGATGTCCAAGATGCAAAAAGAGTGGATAATTGTGTATCTTGCACTAAATTCACCTTTTTAAGCTGTTGTCGTGGTGGTAGTCTAAAGGTGGATCATATTTGACATGTAGCTAATACGTGTTAATTTTATAAGCACCCGTTTATAAATAAAAGTCTGTAGCTTTTTAGTTGTTTTTGTTGCTCTCCATGTCTCAGAGCCATACAATACGACTGACTTCACATTTGAGTTGAAGATTCTTATTTCGTGTTGGACTTGATTTTCTCTTGACCTCCATATGTTTCCCAATGCAATGAAGGAGCCTCTTGCTTTTTGTATTCTTAGTTAGATATCATTGTCTGTCCCTCCAACTTTGTCTATATTACTACCAAGATATGTGTACGTTAGTGGTGTTTCTTCAAGTTCAATCTTGTTATCATTTCTTGCTTTTATGCTCATAATCTTTGTCTTTTCCCTGTGCATTTTCAGGCCCACTTGTTGTGACCTCTCATAGAGAATTTTCATTTTCTCTTGCATCTGATTATGGTTATGAGACAGAAGAGCCAAGTCATCTGCAAAATCCAGATCATCAAGCTGTTTAGTCAGATTCCACTGGATTCCATTTTTGTTGTGTTATGTCGATATTTTCAGAACCCAATCTATTGCTAGTGTCACAGATAGAAATAGTCGCAGCAGCGATCGTCTACTTCCCCCCCCCCCCCTTTTTTCAAGTTGATATTTTTTTGCTACACGAACGCCTGATTCACTATTGCAATTAACACGTGAGCCGTTTGGCAATTAAACACGGTGGAACAGAGCGTAGTGCGCATATGGTGAAACCGTTCTTTGATCAGGGAAACACGCGGGCCAGGCCAGGCGATAACAAGAGGCCAGGCGTTAACATGTTCTTTGAAGAATCAAGGGGCGATCAGTCTGAGACGTACGGTACCTTGAATTGTTACATGTTCAGGGGGAATTAACTTACGTAGCTGATATTCGGAAAGGCGAAGATAATCAAAGACAAGCTAGAGATCGTCGGTCGGCAGAGGTGGTAGAATAACCTTTGATTCAGGAACTGAACGGCAAATTCGCCAGGCCCTGGACGTAGGTGTGAACTTTCGCATTAAGAAGCGAAAAGAACGGAATCTATGAATATATACCTTGTCTCTCCTATAGTCTTTATCAGTTGATCAGAGATTTTTCTGAATTCACTAGCTCGTTATCCTAGATCTCTTGTACAAGAGTGAATTATTAGATTTCGTGGAGTGTTTCATTTTTCTGTTGCGGTAATTTATATACTAGCCTAATTTGGTGTGTTTAAAGTTTTCATTTATATTTCACTGGGATTTTCTGTGTTAAATGAATAGCATAATTAAATAACTTATAGCAAATTTTTCCGCTATTTCCCAGTAAGAGATGTTTTAAATTGACTAGTACATACATTAAATAACTGTCTACTGACGGTATATATACTATTTACTTCTATCCATTTTTATGTAATTTTATAAATGACTAGTGTTCATATCACGCGTTAAAAATGATAGGATAAGCTAGACATTTGTGTTTTAAATCTAATTTATAACGGAATGGTGAAGAGGTCTTACCTTAACACGTGTTAGATCTATTATTGTTATTATAGTTAAATGTTTATATTTCTTTCCTAAAATATAGGCTGGTCAAAACCTGCGAACTAGCGGTCTAACGGTCTTATGGCCATATGAACTTACGTTCTTAGAGTCTTATTGTTAATAATTGTTACCACAGTTCTCACGCAGATCAATAATATTGCTCTCCTGTCGTGGCCTTCTCTGTCCCCAGATGTGGCAAACACATGCCAAGTCTTTCTGTCCCGTGCCAGCGTCATCTTCACATCTCTTGTTCCATTGGCACTTGCCTCTCTTTCCCTGTGGATTCCAGAACAAGGACTGCCTTGTAATGCTATCAAAAGTTTTCCTCAATGTGTGTCCTATCCATCGCCAGCGTCATCTTCACATCTCTTGTTCCATTGGCACTTGACTGGTTCTTGTCACCAGTTCCACATTTGTGACAGATAATCACTTTGGAAACTGATGAGGCATTATGGAGTTCTCATGAAGATCATTAACTTAATAAGGAAGACCTATGAAGACATGACATGCAGAGTTCTTCATGAAGGACAACTTACAGAACCGTTTAGGATAAGAACGGGATGAGACAGGGATGCCTCTTGTCTCCATTCTTGTCTTACTAGCTGTCGTAGATTTTATCAGATAGGTAATTGATGTTTATAGTCCTGTCTGAGCAGAGGTGATAGTGATAACTATGTGAGAGTAAGGTGGAAGAAATTTTTTTTTCTCAGGAGGGGATCGTGTAAGAGAAAGGACAGTTTCTGGGTTGAGTAATTTCTCTAATCCAGCCTATCTGGACGACTAAATTTAAATCAGACGCACTTTCTCTCCTTGTACAAAATACAAGTTACACTGCACCCACATGCACACAATTATGTGACAAATACGCACAAATGTGAACACAAACTAAGGATAACATATTTGGACAGGGGTTGACCAACACAATAACTTAAGGTTTATTAAGTTTATTTATCACTAGAACTTTACAATATAAATCATATACATCAATAGATCATGGTTTACAGACAAAATGAAAATTAATCAAATAGGTTTTCCCCTCTGGTAAAGGAAAAGAAAAAGAAGATCCCAACACAGGTTAATTAACCCGAAAGATCAAAAGTTAACAATAAGTGTATGAAATAGTCATTAAAGAAACAAAGAACAAGTTCCTAATTAATCTATCCCGTAAATACTCAGGCTAATGAGAACAAAAGAAAAGATTTGTATGATAGGGGTAACAACAGAAAATTATGTTACTCTCTTACAGTTCATTCAATCCTTCATACTTGTGGCCACATTCATATTCGCTTACCCAATAGTTGTCGCAGGCATTCCGTGGAAATAAACACTAATAAGTAATAAGACTACTCGGTGTCATATTAAGTTTTGCCAAATCCAGCCCCAGACTCGCCGTAGTTGCGGACTGCAAATTGCATGGTAGTCGCTGGAGTTGGTGATTTAATTTTTCCTGGATAAAAGATACGGTATCAATGTTATTTTTGTACACCCCAGTGGGCTGAAAAAATTGAAAAATATTGCTGGGTTTTGTGATGGGGCCGTTCAAGGCATATTTATCGCTAATATATTTTTGATGTGCGCGCAGCACACTGGGATGTTAAGAGTCTGACTCAGTAGAAGATTTATTACTAGGCCATAATAAAGCCTAAAAATTACTTATATTTGATAGTTGTGGGTTATATTAAAAAGCTGTAGGTTTTATTTGTGTTTTCGCTATTAATAGAACCATAAAGGCGAGTGTTATTTGCGTGGCGCAATTACTACGCGCCGCGCAGTAAGTTGAGTGATTAGCCTAGAGCCTATGTAAAGAGATAGCGAGCGGCGAACGGGCCTATTTTGCAAAAGCCGCCCAGAGAGAACAAACGAAGTTAGACACCAGAGCCAAGCTGTAAATGCCTTGAGCACGTGAGTTTGATTTAGAAGCAGATTAGCTTATTTCCTAGTGAAATTACCATTATTTCCCTGTAGCTTTAGAATTATATTGAGCGTGGCTGTTTTAATGTTTAGTGAAATAAATAGATGTAATTCTAAAGAAGATTTCTTCCAGGACATTATGATTTAGTCTTGAAATGATAGATGAGTGAAAATAATGTCTGGGTAGGTTTTATTAGGCACGCTAAGCCCAAATCACATATGTGAGAGTTTAGTAGCAATTATTTCAGTCATCAGACCGGGCAAGAAAGGCAAATATAGTATGAAAGTATTTCATACATGAAACCAGGCAGAGAAGCGATCTATTACTGTAATTTAGAGGATATTAACTGTTATCAAGATGGCAGCCACGTGTTCATGAAAAGCATCTTGCGATGTGTATAAAGGCGGCGCGTCACCATGCGTGTGTATAAAGAAGACGCCAGTTTTATATTGTGTGAATTGACACGTGGGTGAAAGTAGGTTAATATAATTTTCCCCAGTAATAGAAGAGAGAGTTGTCGTGTTAAATTTCCTTTAGGTGATGTATTTAATTCCAGTGTTGTTAAAGTCAAGAATAATTATATTTTATTCTTTGATGCGATAGTAATTTAGTGGTATTGACATGTTCAGAATGCAGTAATGAATATTGAGATGGATCAGTTGCGAGGTAATGTTTATGCCCATTAAGGTTGTACATATTGGTTAATTCTATTTGATACATATTTTATTAATATTTAATTATGGTTATGTGTAGAATGGTTTGTGAGAGCACGTGGAATCACTTGGAGATATATATTTCTCTCCTCCGCTCCTGAGGGAGCATGGGGCCACCAGTGTGGTTTGCCTCCGCATGAAGTATTCATATGCTCGGGCAGTAGTGGTTTTGGTAGCAATCTGTGTTACATGGTGAGATTGCCAGCCTCATGCACAACACCATACTAGTCTCATTGGACGACATGCATGAGTGTGTGTGTGTGTGAGATAGCTGAGTGTGTGCTCTTGCAGTAGTGGTTTCGGTAGCAATCTATGTTACACGGTGAAATTGCCAGCCTCATGCACAACACCATCTAGTCGCATTGGACGACACGCATGAGTGTGTGCGTATGTGATAGTTGAGACTGTCAGGTGGCGTGGAAGGACTGTTTGGCAGGTGAGAGTATCATTATTTAACTATGATTTTAACTATTCGTTGCTTTGTTTGCTTCATCAGATTAGCAATCGAGCACTGTTGGGTGTTTGGTGTTTGGTTTTGTTCGCTTTGTTATTTGTTTAATGTTTGCTTCGTGTGTTTAAATGTCACTAATAGGGTTGTAGAAATAAATACAGCCCCTGCCTTAAGAATCAGAGTTTTATTGTTGATTAGGGTCGGTTGCGAGTGTGCAAGAGAGTGATCAAATATCACAACATCATCATCATCTCGCCCACCCTATCACAATTGGCGTCGTCGACAGGATAGGCAGACAGTGACACCGAGCAAACAGCAAACGAACAAATAGTGTAAACACCCAGCAGTGCGGTCTTGCAGCAAGATGGCCTCAAGGAGCACACGTGCTACTAGCAGAGGGGAGCACGAGGATACAGATCCAACACAAGTGGTCGGTTCATAAGTGGTGCATAGTGAGGGATCAGTAGCAGGTCCACTGCCCTAGCCAGAACACGTACGGTACATAATGGTGCCAACCCACAAGAAAGTGAGAGCTTTTGCAGAACGCACAGGGCCAAACGCGTAGGACTATGCAAGGGAGGTTAGAGCTGCGTGGAGGTCCGGCTACATGAGTAAGGAGGACCAAGCCGATGTGATCCTCGACACTGTGACCCCAGTTGTCCGCAGGGAGCTGCGGATTCAAGTAAGAGACAATGACCCGGAGGCAATGCTTCAGGCCATACTCAGGGTGTATGGGGAATCGAGGAGCACACAAGAACTAATGGCGCTATTTTATTCAGCGCACCAAGGACCAAGGAAATCGGTGCGTGAGTTTGCCCATAAGCTGCATGAGATATTTGAGCAGGCAGCAGAGGCGCAGGAGAAAGCCAATGGTGTCAAGTTTGACGAAACAGTGCTAAGGGACCAGTTTGTTGCCAGTTTAAGGGACGACTTGACACGGAGAATGATGGAGGACAGGGTCCGGCACCAGCCTGCAGTGTCATTTGTATCTATAAGAGATGATGCTCTGAGATGGACTGGGAGTGGGCAAACAGCAAGAGCTGGGATAGCCACAGTCACAGCATCCGACGAAGAAATGGCACCCAGGTCACATGAAGGAAACGCCGAAGTGGAGCAACTCAGAGCAGAGGTCGCACAGCTGAAGCGCCAGATGGCTGAAGCGCCAGATGGCTGAAATGCAAGATAGGCAGAGAAGGCCGGCAAGGACCATCCGATGCTTTCGGTGCAAAAATTTAGGGCATGTCCAGAGGGAATGCCCACAACAGGCACTAAACTAGACCCCTCTGTGGCTGGGAGTCAGGCTGTGGAAGGGGAGCTTTGTTACTCAAATAGAAAGAGTGCAGGTAGATGTGGCAGGCAATTACAGGTTGGCATGAGGAAGAATGTAAATGGAAGGAAAGGGTCTGTTTCTCCAAATAATAGGGAGACTGAGATGTTGGGGCAGTAAGTGGGGGTCATTAACAGGAGGACCATCTCTAGACGCCACTGGAACAGCCGCAGGTACAGAAGCAGAAAGAAACCTCATGTATGGAATGGCCGCCGGAGCATCAGGTGCTATAACTGCGCTGATTTTGGGGATCATATAGCTGCCAGGTGTCCATGTGGTCCTCTACCTAGAAGATGTTTCCAATGCAAGTCAGCAAAACATTTAGTAGCGAGCTGTCCGCTCAGTAACTCTGCGGCTAGGGCATCACACAAAGTGGAGCGCAGGCAGAAGGACCGCCACTCATAAGGAAGGTTAGAGGTTCAACCATCACAGGAAATGTCGATCAGCAGCAGACCAAATCCCCAGGAGTTTAAAGAAAGAAACGTTAAGGGAGAGCACCAAGAAAACTGGATCAAGATGGTAGGAGGTCGGCCTGAAGGAGTAGTGCTGATGGAAGGGAAAGAGATAAATTGTGTGTTTGACACAGGTTCACAGGTGTCTACCATCACAGAGCAATGTTTCAGGGAGATGTTTGGAGGGCTCCCCTTGGACGAGGGTAGATGGGTGCGCCTGACAGCAGCAAATGGTGCCACCATCCCATATATTGGTCACTTAGTTGTGGACATACAAGTTGGGTGCACAGTAGTGAAAAACTGTGGAGTTTATGTTATCAGGGAAGTACAAGAATCTAGAAACCAGAAAAAAACACCAGGGATCATAGGTACTAATGTCCTTGTGGAAATCCCAAACATACAGAACATACTAAGATGGGACCCTCCAAGAGATCAGGGGATGACGCAGAAATCAGACTCTATGAAAGTATGGGTATCTGGGAGAAAGCAAACCCACATACCTGCTCGATCGATCAGGGCCATAACAGTCAAATGCAGGAGAGGAAGCCAGTCAGAAAGAACTTTTCTCTTTGAGACTAACAGAGACTTAGAACACAGAGGGCTGATTATGAGTCATACATTGACTGTTCTTAGAAGTGGGTCCTGTGATATTCAGGCCATAAATTTGGGTGATGAGGACTTGTTTTTAGCTCCCGGGACACAAGTAGGAGTACTGACAGAAGCTGGGGTAGACTATAGCACAAATTTCAGAGTTGTAGGGGCTCAAGAGGTAGAAATGTCAGCAAGTCTACCATACACGAATCCAGAGCAAGAGATGTGCCCACTTGACATGACCGGGTTTGAGGGCAGTGAGGCTGAAGAGCAGGAAGTAAGAGCGTTGTTGAGACGCTATGCCGATCTTTTTGCCACAGATGAGACAGATGTAGGGTACACGGACAGGGTAACGCACACCATCCCATTAACAGATGACACCCCCGTTAAGCAGCCTTACAGGAGAATACCTCCTGCTTTCTATAGAGAGGTACAGGATCACATACAAGGATTGCTTGACAAACAAATAATCAAGGAGAGTTGCAGTCCTTGGGCCTCCCCAATAGTTTTGGTCCGGAAGAAGGATGGTCGGCTTAGACTCTGCGTAGACTTCAGGGCACTCAATAGGATGACGAAGAGGGATGCTGTTGCGCACATATTCTTTTGTGTGACGCACAGATTACTGTTGGTGCGCATACAAATGTAAAATGTAATTATTTGTCTGATAAAAATATATTTATCTTTGAATTCACGATTCTTAGTCTAAGGGACAGAACTCAGATTAGTCGATGTGTATTCATTCTATGAGTTATCTGTTCTTGTATCTTTCCTGAATATCGAACTTGGCGTATGAATCTAGACTTATGTCATATTTTGTGTCTGGTATGGCCAGAAACAGATTGTTCTTGCTTAGGTTATGCAGGAATGTTTATGATCCGAATCTATGTTTACTCCTTGTCTGTTTGAGACGATTCGGTCTTATATCGTGTTATCTTTGTATGTCTATGTCGGACTATTTTCCTTGTACTGTACTTTGGGGTCAGGCACTTTCGGCGCATGAAGATACGTGAGGGAGTTCTTCGGTGATGAAGGAGCCTGTGGCGGGATGTCATGTTAGACCTGTCCAAAGTTTGTGATCTCTTCGATTTATTATGGGGACGAAGTTGTAGAAAATATTTGTGTTCATGAACTGAACCTTTATTGAAGCTTCATTATGCATCGTTATCGTGAGTGATGCTCACAGGACCAGAAGCCATTTTGGAATCCTATTTATTGTCGATCATCAATCAGAGAACAGGGATGCCCCCTTATTATCAGGTGATGATAAAGAGATCACACTTATGAAAGGAAAACCTACTATTGGTAGTTTAACATTTTCTCAGAAAATATTTGCTGAACTTTATCTAAAGGAATCTTCGCTAGAGTGCAAGTTACGTTTATGCTAAAAGAGGTTCGGTCTAGGAATCAGGTTTGAACATTGTCTATTAACTGACATGATCAGTCAGTAAGGCCTGATGAATATTTGTATAAACTATGGAACTCTGAATGCTTGTCTACTGACGTTCCATTGTGATTTTCTTCAACATGAATGCCAATTTATTATTGTAGACCATTGATCAACAGTATGACGATATGTGTCAACATGTTTTTCTAGTAACTGTACCCGTACTGTCCAAGTGTGTGCGTCAAATTAAACTGTTGAAATGTCCACAGTAGTCTGCATCAGTAACTTCTAGATACGTATGAATAAGTGTTTGAACCTTCAGTCAACTCCACAGAACAGTCCACACATTCGCGTATTGACATTCCCTTTAACACTCATGATCAACATTACATCCTGGTCGGGGCCTCAATACGTATGGAACAAGGTGACCTGTATACCTGACACTGTGCCCGGTTATTTGAGTTGACCAGTTACACCAATACACTAGTATCAAAGTGGTGTTCAAGATAAACAGTCCAAATGTACATCTGTTACAACGTGGAGACCAAATTCAGACCTTATCAATCTGGTAGGCCAGCTTTCTGGGTCAACCTGCACAGTGGACATTTTGAGAAGTTAACAGCTACTGATACCAGTTCGTTTCCCTGACGCCTGATACGACACACCAGCAGTGATAGTCTACACTTGATTGACAGTTCCTCACGTGACCTATGAAGCGAATACTGAATCTAGGTCAGCGCTTGTTGACATTTTTCGTTGGACATCACAGCAAGTTTCTAACATACGTTTAACTTTTTTGGAAAAATGCAGTGCAAGTAGGAAGTCCTGCGTGTGTTAGTTAATAGAACCATCAACGTTGGAGCTTCTTGAACTCTATACATTGAACTTTGTAATAAGTTTAGTGCAAAAATTTAGTATTTATTAAAGTGGCAGTTTATTTTTAGTACAGTAGAAACTTTGCCATTACAGCTGAACCTTCTGAACAACACATTCCATTTATATGATGATATGTATTTATGTTTAAATGTTTTATATTATTTGTGTGTCTATATTGTGGGCGGTTGGTGAGGTGACTAATATAGGGTATACCAAGTCATATAGGTCCTATATTAGTGTTCTGTAGGGAGCAATTTTCTTAATTAAAAATTTGCACGCAACATCTGTTGCTATTTTTGTTAGCTGTGATGATCTGTCCCATCGTTGTATTTGTAATATTTTTTTCTGTTCTTCAGTTTTGTTTTGATTTGTTTGTATTTGTAGGTCTACCCTTTCCTAAAATTTAGTTCTATACACCTTTATATTTATACACTGTGACGTCATTTGTGTTGTTTATTTCATCGCGGTTGTCATCACAGGTTCTGTGATTATTTTTCTTCAGTTTTTCTATTTAACTTAGTTGATTTCTGCGAATGTTTTCATGTTGTCTTTTATAATTGTTTTGTTGTGCTCTTGATCGACATACACTATATGAAATATATTTGATCATACACTACTAGCTGTGTAGTGAACTTATGAGAAATAATCAACTGATGATTAATTGCTATTATTAGAGGTACACAGTTGATTATACAAGACCTTATTTAAAGGCTTGTTTCCCACAGAGATTGTGATAAAGGGAGCTGATTATTCAAGCTATTAAGAGCTTGTTTCCATTTATTTGGAGATAGATTTCATTATTGCTATTTCAGGTATCTAGTCACATATTGGTATACATTATGTCGACTTTAGATTACTTCATTGAGTTAGGGAAATCCCTAGGCAAGACTGGAGATAAGTTGGAGGAGTATGCTACCAGTCAATATGAAAAAGCACAAAAGGCGGAAGAGAGAAAACAAAAAGCCGAGGATAAAAGAATGGAATTAGAATTTGAGCAAAAGAAATTGCAGATGCAAGTAGACGAAAGGAGATTCCAAATGGAAATGGAAAAACAAAATAAAGAAGCTGAGGCTGAACAAAAGAGATTAGACAAAGAAGCTGAACAAAAGAGATTAGACAGAGAAGCTGAGGCTGAACAAAAGAGATTAGACAGAGAAGCTGAAGCCGAGGAGAGAAAGGCAAAAAGAGAACATGAGGAAAAACTGTTAGCATTTGAGTTAGAAAAATTGAAATTAACAAACATGGGTAATATGAATCAGTCATCTGGTGGTAATGGTAAACCCTTTACTTACAAGGTCAAGGTACCAGCGTTCAATCCTTCCAGTGATGACATAACATTCTGGCTGGATAGATTTGAACGCTCTTGTCGAGCTCATAATGTGGATAAATCACAATATGCTAACCAGTTATCAGAAAATTTGAAAGGTAATTCTCTGACTAGTTTAACTCTTTAAGTCCCAGTCGACTTTATAAAGGCTCAGGGTTTAGATGCGATTGGCCCAATCGACTTTAAGAAGCCTTTAGTATATGTGCCTTTATTTGAGACTGTTTCTAATTATAACTACCCACAAACCACCCAAAACATCATTTCCTACTGCAAGTACATTCTTTTAAATACCGCACGTGTTTAAGAGTGAACGTGTTTCTGTTATTTTAGATTTTTAAAGCGATTTTTTTAAGCGCATATCCTCCATTTTACCTTGAATAACTAATCATTTTTTAAGCGCATATCCTCCATTTTACCTTGAATAACTAATCATTTTTCAATGAAAGCTTTTATACTTGTAGCACAAGAGTAAAGTACATCCAATTACCTTCAGTTTCATATACAACAACAAAGTTATTTATGCATATGAACATTTTAAAAAATATTTCCAAACAACTACAATAAAAACGCACTGGGGTGGCCATTTTTGCTTGGGCCAAACCCACTTTTTTGCTTGGGATTGAAAGAGTTAAGTTTGGTTGAAGAGACTGACAAGGATAATTATGATGTTATTAGGGCTGCTTTATTGAGAAAATATCAATTAACAGAGGAAGGTTACCGTCTTTTGTTTAAGAAAATGGTACCTGAATCAGGGGTAGAATTCTCAGAATTCATTGCAAGGACACGTCTTACATTTAATCGTTGGATTGAGCTGTCCAAAACAGAAAAGACATATGAAGCACTTATGGACTTGTTGCTCAGAGACAAGATTATGTCAAGTGTAAATAAACTATTCCTTGAATTCCTACATGAGCGTAAACCCAAGACACTAAAAGAAATGGAAGAATATTGTACCCAATACGTCACGGCACATCCGGACGTAGCTTTTAGCAATGCTAAGGTTAAGGAAAGTATGCCAGTTGCTTCAGCAACACCATACAACCCTAATTATTCACACAAATTTCAGGGACCACAAAATAGGTTTGATAAAAAAGGTAACCATAATAAGTATCAAAACCAAGGTAACCAATCATTTCAGGGTTCTTCTGCGAAGAACTGGAGACGAGCCGACAGCCCTCGATTCAGGGGTGGTCATAATTATAGAAATTTCCGCAGAGGAAGTCATTATAGAAACTATCCAAGTCATCCATCATGGAGACAACAAGATCCTAATTATAGAGATACTCATTATAATGAATATGATAATGGTAACCATGAGAACTATGACTCAAACCCAAATAGGGGTTACAATAGAGGAAATAATAATGATTACAGAGGCGATAATAATCGAGGTAGATCGCAATACAAAAAACATAAACCACATTATCAGGGAAACTCTGCACAGCAAGAGTCACATGAAGCCTATAGGCAGACTAAAGATAATAATGACGCTAATAATATGGCATGTTCCGCTTTTGATTTTGGGAGAGCATCTCAGTGCCCCCAATGCAAAACATTATTTGAACCAACTACGGTGTCCACTTTAAGTTGTGGCCATCCTCTTCCCGCTCTTCCTGCGTCAGTCGCGCATGATGGAAGAGGCTCTCTTGTCTTACATAAAGGTATAGTAAATGACAATCCAGTCTCTGTTCTTTTTGATTCTGGATGCACCACAATTGGTGTTAGGCAGTCACTTGTAGATCCTTCTCGTGCCACTGAAAAAGTAGTCAAATGTGTAACATTTGGCGGCACCTTAGAGAAATACTCTACTGCTATCATTAGGATTGCTACTCATTTCTTTACAGGAGTAGTACACGCATGTCTTTTGCCGAATCCGATCGCTGATCTTATCATCGGTCGTATTCACGGAGTCAAAGAATGCACTCCACAACAAATTTCCGTTTGGGAAAAACAAAATATGCAAACTGCTAATGCTGTAGTCATAGAGCGCAAGCTCTTAATATGCCTCAAACTTCATCTACTGAAGATAATGAAGTACATAACCAAGATGATCACTCGGTAATTTCTCGTGACTCGTTTATAAAACAGCAAGAAGATGATCCGACTCTAAAGAAATTCTTCACTCTTGCAACAAAAGGTGATCCGAATAAAGATACAAAGCGTAAATCTTGGATTACAATGAAGAATGGCGTAATTGTACGTATGGTGCAAGACTCCACTAAGTCAAGTCATTCTCAGATTCTTGTGCCCAAGAATTTGAGAGTTAAAATTTTGCAGCACGCACACGACTCTCAGTGTGCTGGACACGGGTTTTTCCCGTACAAAATCAAGAGTTCTTGCGGCTTTCTTTTGGCCTTTTGTGAACAAAGACATACGGATTTATTGTCGATCTTGTAAAGTATGTCAAGAGGTCAAATCCAAAGGTCCACGCCATTCTGCACCTATTCAGGCTGCAGACATTCCTATTCGACCATTTCAGAAAATGGCGATAGACATCATTGGTCCATTTAAGATCAAATCTGCTAGAGAACATCAGTTTATCTTGACGTGTGTTGATATGTGCACACGTTGGCCAGAGGCTATTCCTCTGAAGAGCATTACTACTGCTGACATTGCAGATGCTCTTTGGCTTATATTTTCTCGTCTGGGATTCCCCGGAGAGATATTATCAGACCATGGCACCCAACTAATATCGGATACCATGTCTCAAGTAATGTCTACTCTGCAGATAGAGAGATCTTTGAGTAGTATCTATCATCCTATGTCCAATGGGATGGTCGAACTGCTAAATAGAACACTCAAAAACTTACTAGGGAAGATAACTGAGGATCATCCTCAAGATTGGGACAGGGTTTTACCCGCGGCCCTCTTCGCTTACAGAGAGGTCCCCAATGAACATACAGGATTTTCTCCCTTTGAACTTGTCTTTGGCGCGCGACCGCGCGGCCCTATGTCTTTGCTTCATGATCTCATAACCGCTGATAATATTACCGATGACACAAAATCTTCTTACGAATATGTCATCGCGCTGAGACAAAAGATTATCGAAGCATGCAAATTGGCAACTTCTTCTTCTGAATTTGCTAAACAGAAGGCAAGACAATTTGCCAATAAGAAAAGAACCTTACGACAACTCTGTCCTCTGTGACAAAGCATTGTGTTTTGCTACCCAGCTTGTAGGGAAAACTCACCCTTCCTTATTTCTTGGAAAGGTCCGTACGAATAATCCCTCGAAAATTTCCGATGTTGACCGACGCAGAGATGGTGTAATTGTATGAATAAATGTGTAGAGTGTGAAGTCACCGCGACACAACTGTTCGTGTGCTGACCAATATAACCACTCACACTTGTCTACAAGGCACCAATGCAGACTGCTGGAATCTTAGTTTACTCAATTTATTCAGACGTACACACTGGGACATACGAGTACATCATGGTTCGTTGACATATCAATTTGTAGGTATTTACATAGGCAATCCACACAATGACTGAAGTCATGACACATTCAGAAATAATGGGCAGTACATCAAAAGTTCAATGTCATGATATATTATGGCCGCATTCCCCTATCTGACTAAACGCGTCAGTGAAGGAATCGGTAAATAACTAAAGTTACTGACGTCCATAGTTTGTAGTATAGATTATGAAACCACGAAAAGGGGGTTTCTAGCAAGATTGAGATCTCCCTGTCACTGTCCGATAATAAGATAAATAATCTGTTCTCTTGGCAGTGATCAAAACATATGATGACCGAAATCCAACATGGGTACCTCCCTGAGTTGTCGTTCCCTCATTCATAGGAAGGAGAATATAAGCCAGAGTTAATTTATAATGGGTATATAAAGGATTTCATAAATGTTTCCATACAGCTCTACGGTGATCAGGTTAATTTCACGTAGCCATATCCGCTGCAGGTAAATCTGTCATCTTCGCCGATACCAATCACGACACTAGCAAAACGAAGCACCAAAAGTCAAGCTAGGCCTAACCGACGAGAGATCATCAAAATAGGAGCTGCAAATATTTACCTGGAGTCCCGCAATCATCTATAGCGTGACATAAAGTGGATCGAGTGAGCTGAACAAAACTATCGTATACACCATCTAGAAGATAATACCACTTAAGCAAAGTTTTTTCCTGACAAACAAGATAGAAAAACCGTTACTCAGCAGCCATTTGGGCAGTTCACATTACCTGTTCATCAGAATTGTCAAGACAATCATCACTTCCTAGCCGGAAATAACAAGAATCTAGTCCCTCCCTACCCATCCAAAATATACAAAAACGGAACTGATTCACTTGTACTAATAAATACTCCTTCCTGTAATACATATGCGAAGAATAGCACAGCCTACGTCATCGCCTTACCAGCATTTTAGCTCCGATGTCCTGGGCGGAAATTTTTTGCCCTAAAAAATAAGAAACCAATTCGCACTATCCCCTATGCGCCGGATCAATCCTAAGAATACACTCAGCTACTTCTTAATCAAAAATGAATCAATCAAACATGGATTATCTCGCTTTACCTTTTAAAGAAATGAATCTTGAAACACATTGCGATTGAAATGCATGTCTACGACCTGAGCGAATAAATAGCCATATCAAAATCGTTGTTTTACAAATCGGCAACCATACTATCAAATATGCACACAAAGCAATGGACAATAGCCAATAAGAATAAGAAACCTGACGACAACTTTGTACTGAATGACCAAGCATTACTTCCCATGCTATTTGTAAAAAATGAAGACTTCTTAATTTTCTTTGGAAAAGGTTGCGACGATATAATCTCGAAAATTTCCGATGTTGACTACATTGTCGATATTGATGGAAAGCATAAAACCTTCCACATCAATATGCTTACGGAATTCCATGAACGTCCGGATTATTTACAGCCTATTTTCCAGGCAACGGACGATTCACCAGTCCAACATGGTCATTACTCATCACTGTTCGTAATACAGGATGAGGAAACAAGTTTTTCGGATGTTAATCTTCCGCTTCCGATGATTCCACTTCATTCTAGTGAATCATGGAAAAATGTTACTGTCTCTCCTGATTTATCTCTAGGAGAACAGCGACAAGTTTCGGCTATGTTACAAACATTTCAGGATGTCCTTACTGACATTCCTGGACAAACTCATGTCATTGAACATGACATTATTCTAACTGACCATAATCCTATTAGGGTCAGACCTTATCCTATCCCTATACATTTTCAAGCACAGGTTGAGAAAGAGTTGGATGAGATGATAGATTTAAAAATAATGGAACCATCCACTTCTGCATATTCTTCGCCAATGGTTATTGTTCGAAAAAAAAGACAATAACATACGTCTTTGCGTTGACTATCGCAAATTGAATCAAGTTACGAAGTTTGATGCTGAACCTATGCCTTTACTAGAAGAGCTACTTACTAGGCTTTCTAAATCTCATTTTTTCACTAAACTAGATTTGTCTAAAGGATATTGGCAAGTTCCTTTATCTGAACGCGCCAAACCAATTACGGCTTTTTCTACACCTAGAGGCCTTTTTCAATGGAATTTCATGCCTTTCGGCCTTATGAACGCACCAGCTACATTCGTACGCATGATGCGTCGAATCCTATCTTATCGGTCAGATGTCATTGCGTACCTAGACGACATCTGTCTTTTCAGCGATACTTGGGAAGATCACTATTCGGGGTTAGTTGAATTACTGTCTACTCTACACGAGTATAACCTGACAGCGAAACCCTCTAAAGCCTGCATTGGTTTTAGCGAAATTTCTTTCCTAGGCCATCGAGTTGGTCATGGTTTCCTAAAGACAGAGGACCATAATATCACTAAGATACTTAACATCTCTATTCCTAAGACTAAAAAGCAAGTGCGAAGTCTCTTAGGTCTTATTCAATTTTATGGAAGATTCATTCCGAATCTATCCTCTATCATGGCACCTCTTTCTACACTACTAAAGAAAGGGTCGCCTAATATGGTCCACTGGTCACAGGAATGCCAATCCTCTTTGGATAAGATTAAAAATTTGTTTTCAACACCACCTATTTTAGTGTTACCTACTACAGATAAGACATTTGTTCTTCGTAGTGACGCTTCATCAACTGGGATTGGAGCGGCACTAATGCAAGAGTACTCTGGAACTCTGCATCCTGTAATGTATATCTCCAGAAAACTTAATGCTGCAGAAAGGAATTATTCGGTTTTAGACCGTGAACTATTGGCTATGGTTTGGTCAATTCTCAAACTACAAAGATTCCTTCTAGGCGCACATTTCATAGTAGAAACCGATCAGAAAGCTCTTACGGCTATACAGAGTAAGAATTTGAAGAGCTCGAGGTCTACTCGATATGCAATTGCTCTTCAACCTTTTCATTTTTCGGTACGAGCTATCCGTGGATCGCTCGTAGGTGATGGCAGACATTTTGTCTAGATGCCCACATGATTCCACCTAACTGTTGGGTCTTGGACTTCTTAACACATCCAACTCTACAACAGTTTTTCTTTTCTATATCAAGATAGATACACATTGTAATTTGTAATATAGTGATTGTATCACTACTATCACTACGTTCATTGATATATATTCACCGATACTCTTTGGTGATTTTTCTTCTTTGTCAATCATGTACTTATAGTGCTTAAATATGAAATTGTTATATGCATTGTGTCATTGCCAGCATTGTATTATACGTTGGTGGCACCTCCCTGGAAACATTTATGCTTAAGAGAAATGCTTTCTCTGAGATGTTGAGATGTATTCTCACCAGTCGATCTATATTTCGAATTTGCCTTAATTTGGCTTTATAAATTCCAGATATTTCTCATCTGCGCAGTATTTGTGCGTTGTGAGCCTATTGTATGTTGCTCTCAGATGAAAAAAAAAGATTTTAATTTTTTTGTCCCGTGGGGTGTGGTAGTCTGTTGCGCACATATTCTTTTGTGTGACGCACAGATTACTGTTGGTACAGGGAGTTCGTTTGTGTTTGCCAGTGTATTTCCTATGCCAAGGTAAAAGAACTGTTCACTGAACTCTTTCATTCCTAGGCTCAAATGGGCAGACGTCTATATGAATTTACCTATGTCTATATGTCGGGACGACATGTTATCTAGCAGCACTGAATATGTTTATATGCAGCAATTATGAGGACAGAATATGCTGATACTTGTAGAAAATATTTGTGTTCATGAACTGAACCTTTATTGAAGCTTCATTATGCCTCGTTATCGTGAGTGATGCTCACAGGACCAGAAGCCATTTTGGAATCCTATTTATTGTCGATCATCAATCAGAGAACAGGGATGCCCCCTTATTATCAGGGGATGATAAAGAGATCACACTTATGAAAGGAAAACCTACTATTGGTAGTTTAACATTTTCTCAGAAAATATTTGCTGAACTTTATCTAAAGGAATCTTCGCTAGAGTGCAAGTTACGTTTATGCTAAAAGAGGTTCGGTCTAGGAATCAGGTTTGAACATTGTCTATTAACTGACATGATCAGTCAGTAAGGCCTGATGAATATTTGTATAAACTATGGAACTCTGAATGCTTGTCTACTGACGTTCCATTGTGATTTTCTTCATTATGAATGCCAACATATTATTGTAGACCATTGATCAACAGTATGACGATATGTGTCAACATGTTTTTCCAGTAACTGTACCCGTACTGTCCAAGTGTGTGCGTCAAATTAAACTGTTGAAACGTCCACAGTAGTCTGCATCAGTAACTTCTAGATACGTATGAATGAGTGTTTGAACCTTCAGTCAACTCCACAGAACAGTCCACACATTCGCGTATTGACATTCACTTTAACACTCATGATCAACATTACATCCTGGTCGGGGCCTCAATACGTATGGAACAATGTGACCTGTATACCTGACACTGTGCCCGGTTATTTGAGTTGACCAGTTACACCAATACACTAGTATCAAAGTGGTGTTCAAGATAAACAGTCCAAATGTACATCTGTTACAACGTGAAGACCAAATTCAGACCTTATCAGATGCATACCCTCTACCCCGAGTAGATGAGTACCTGGATGCGCTAGGAGGAGCAAAGATATTCTCATCGCTTGATCTGGCAAGTGGTTACTATCAAGTAGCAATGGATGAGAAAGACCAAGAGAAAACCGCCTTCACTACCCCTTTTGGACTTTATGAATACACCAGGATGCCTATGGGCTTAGCTAACTCTGCCAGCACCTTCCAACGATTAATGCAGAGCAGTATGCATGATTTAGTATTCCAGCTGATACTAGTATACCTTGATGACATTTCAGTGTACTCTGCTGACTTCACTAACCATTTGAGCCGACTGGAGAAAGTATTCTCTAAGCTACGCCAGCTAGGGCTGAAGTTGAATGGAGAAAAGTGTAAGCTGTTTAGGACAACGATTGAATTCTTGGGGCATACTATATCAGCAGATGGAATAGGAGCTATGGAAGACAAGGTGAAGGCTGTTCAAGAGGCCCCTGTACCGCGTTCCCAGACTGAGTTACGGTCATTCCTGGGATTGGCCAGTTACTACCGCAGATTTGTGCCGGGCTTTGCAAAGATAGCCAAACCACTACATGATTTAGTAGCTGCGCTCAATCAAGGCATGCAGACTAAAAGACGAAGTAAGTCACCTATAGGAGAGTTGTGGACCGAAGAGTGTGGTGAAGCCTTTGAGACACTGAAAAAGGCACTAACCTCCACACCGCTACTAGGGTTCCCTAACTTCTCGCTACCATTTATCCTGGAGGTAGATGCATCATTTGAAGGATTAGGAGCAATTCTTTCACAAGTGCAAGATGGAACGAAGAAAGTCTTGGCATATGCAAGTCGCACACTTCGACCCTCTGAAAGAAACTCAAAAAGCAGTATGAGGCTGGAACTGCTAGGTCTTAAGTGGGCAATGACTGAGAAGTTCAGAGGTTACCTGCTAGGATCACAAGTAGAGGTATTTACAGACAATAGGGGTCTGGCCTTCTGGGAGAAAGCTAAACTGGGAGCTATAGAGCAGAGATGGATGGCCCAGATGGCTATGTTTAACTACACAATCCGACATCGGGCAGCGAGAGCCAATGGAAATGCAGATTATTTGTCCCGCTTTCCTATTGAGACCACAGGCGAAGAACTGGAGGATGATGCAGATGTTGCAATAAGTGGCATAACAGCTGAGGTTATCAGAGAGTTTACCCAGATACCACATGAGATAGGGTTGATGGCAGCAACAAGCCAGAAAGATATCAGTGAAAGGGTACCTGCCGAATCAGCCACAGCACCAGCAACCACTCAAGCATTTCCCACCTATTCACGTGAGGATCTGATAAATCTCCAGGGAGCTGATGATGTGGTAGCGATGGTCAGGAAGATGGTAAATGATGGCACCAGACCTGCAGGAAGAGATGCTCGAAAAATGCCCTTGGCTGCAAGAAAACTACTTAATCAGAGTAACCGGCTCGAAGTGACAGATGGGTTGTTATATCGGACAGTGAAGGGATCAGATGGATCCTGCATGAAACAACTAGTAATACCTGAGTCCATGAAACCACGGATACTAGACTCTGCTCACAGGGTGGGCCATCAGGGAAGAGAGCACATGCTACAGTTGCTGAGAAGTAGGTGCTTCTGGGTAGGCATCACAGCTGACGTTGAAATGTTTTGTCGGAGATGCAACCGATGTAACATTGCCAAAGCACCTCAACTGAAGTTTCATGGGCCATCTGGAAACCTGATTGCCTCCAGACCACTTGAGGTGGTAGCAATGGATTTCACACTGCTAGAGTGGGATTCCAAAGGGTTTGAGAATGTACTAGTGCTGACAGATGTGTTCAGCAAGTACACCATTGCTATACCAACAAGAGACCAAAAAGCAACAACGGTCACCAAGGCCCTTTTGGAAAAGTGGTTCCAGTATCTCGGAGCTCCTCAGAGGATACACTCTGATCAAGGCCGAAACTTTGAGTCAGCGATAGTCGCAGAGCTATGCAGGATATATGGAGTCCACAAGAGCCGCACTACAGCTTACAATCCTAAAGGCAACGGGCAGTGGGAGCGCTTCAACAAGACCTTGCATGATTTGCTGAGACCCATGACAGCTGACCAGAAGCGAAGGTGGTCTGATCATCTAGCTGAGGTGGTTATGGTCTACAACTCCACCCCCACTCTTCGACATGGTACTCACCATACTACCTCCTGTTCGGCAGAGAACCAAGGCTTCCTCTAGACTTCATGATAGGCACGCGCCCAGATGAAGAGCCGGAGACAACTGATGAGTGGCTGCAAGGTCACCTAGAGAGGTTGCACGTAGCACACCAAAGAGCTGCAGAGAGAATGCGTAAAATGGCTGCTGACAGGAGGGAGAAGGGTAATCAGCTCCCAGGCCCCACATCATTGCGAGTGGGTGAAAGAGTGCGGAAAAGAGTGCCATACACTGACAGGGCCAAAATACAAGACGTGTGATCCAACGACGAATTCATTGTATCAGCAATTCCAGAAGCTAGCGGTGGTCCTTATGTGATAAGGCCAGCAGGCAACGAAGATCTGAAGATGATGGTTGCGGCGCACGAACTGAGACGAAGTGAAGAAAAAGATGATTCTCCGGATCTGGTAGATGCTACACTAGGTCTACCTGAGGCACCAGCTTCGCCAGATGAGACAGACCGGGGGGAGGACGTGCATGATCTAACGCCCGAACCAGGCTGGTACGCCCTGATCCCGATAGAGGGTCCTGCACCGAGACGATCTGAGAGGTTACAATTGAAGCACCAGAGGTAGTGATGTTGTCGGGACGACAACAAAATCAGGAAGAAGATATGTGATGGGGCCGTAAAGACGCCCCCTTCATGTTCAAGGCATATTTATCGCCCATATATTTTTGATGTGCGCGCATCACGCTGGGATGTGAAGAGTCTGACTCAGTAGAAGATTTATTACTAGGCCATAATAAAGCCTAAAAATTAGTTAAATTTGATGGTTGTGAGTTATATTAAATAGCTGTAGGTTTTATTTGTGTTTTCGCTATTAATAGAACCATAAAGGCGAGTGTTATTTGCGTGGCGCAAGTACTACGCGCCACGCAGTAAGTTGGGTGATTAGCCTAGAGACTATATAAAGAGATAGCGGGCGGCGAACGGGCTTATTTTGCAGAAGCCGCCCAGAGAGAACAAACGAAGTTAGACACCAGAGCCAAGCTGTAAATGCCTTGAGCACGTGAGTTTGATTTAGAAGCAGATTAGCTTATTTCCTAGTGAAATTACATTATTTCCCTGTAGCTTTAGAATTATATTGAGCGTGGCTGTTTTAATGTTTAGTGAAATAAATAGATGTAATTCTAAAGAAGATTTCTTCCAGTACATAATGATTTAGTCTTGAAATGATAGATGAGTGAAAATAATGTCTGGGTAGGTTTTATTAGGCACGCTAAGCCCAAATCACATATGTGAGAGTTTAGTAGCAATTATTTCAGTCATCAGACCGGGCAAGAAAGGCAAATATAGTATGAAAGTATTTCATACATGAAACCAGGCAGAGAAGCGATCTATTACTGTAATTTAGAGGATATTAACTGTTATCAAGATGGCAGCCACGTGTTCATGAAAAGCATCTTGCGATGTGTATAAAGGCGGCGCGTCACCATGCGTGTGTATAAAGAAGACGCCAGTTTTATATTGTGTGAATTGACACGTGGGTGAAAGTAGGTTAATATAATTTTCCCCAGTAATAGAAGAGAGAGTTGTCGTGTTAAATTTCCTTTAGGTGATGTATTTAATTCCAGTTTTGTTAAAGTCAAGAATAATTATATTTTATTCTTTGATGCGATAGTAATTTAGTGGTATTTCATGATTATTGATTATTCTACTGTATATCTTTAGTGGGTTACTTTGAGTGAGGTGAGAATATGTATTTAGATTTCTGGAGAGCGCTAGGCCCCTCCTTGGTGCGTAAGGCACGTTGAGACAGGTGTTTCTCTGTTTGCTCCCGGCGGAGCATGGGAACACCAATGCAGCTGGTGTCCATTACAGGCCCACAAGAAGAATTTTTATGCTATTGCAGTGGTTGTTTCGGTAACGGTTACGATGTGTTTCATGTGATGAGTTCCCAATCTCATCAGGAATCATATACGACACGCTTGTTGCCAGGCGCACCAGTCGTCACTTACGACATGTTCAGAATGCAGTAATTAATATTGAGATGGATCAGTTGCTGTGGTGGGTTTTGATGTTATGAAATGATGTTGATATTTTTCCTTAATGTACTGAATGAGGCCAGCTGTGAAGGTTCCTGATTCTAACAAATTTAGAGTGAGTTATCAGGATACCTTTCTGCTATCACCTTATGGCCTACCACTGCTCCAAAAGTAATAGGGGGGATACTGGCGACCCCTATCACTACTGGCCTCCAAAACTTCTCAATAGCTTTCACATTGAGCTCTGGCACCGGACTAGTGCCAGATAAGACCCTGTAATAATGAAACAATGTCTCCTGGGTGATATCTTATTTAGACTGTGTTATATATACAAAAGAGCATACATAAGAAATAAAGAGCTGGGTCATATCCCATGGACCCATCCAGCACATCCATTCCACAGTGTACTAGTGTTGTTCACATGTCTCTCCTACAAAGGCGGCACTGCATCTGCAATACTATTATTAATCTTTCTTTTCTACCATACAATGGGATAGGTGAGCTGTGTCCCTCTGGTCACCTAAGAAAACATTTTATTTCACAAGACATGTGCATTTACAAAACTGGCAATGTGTTTCATCTTAATTCCCCTTCAAGCCCTGCATAAATCAGCTTGGGACCTGATTACTTAGTCGTGATGGCAGCATCTCTCACTCACATTTTTTTAAAATAAAATATATATGAATAATGTCGGTCTTACCAGAATTCAATGGAAAAAAACACAGGTACGTTGAATAATAGCAGATTCCAGATGTACTGCTGGCTGGACTGTGATGCCTATACTTTCATATATCTTTGCTTTTATAAGGCTAATCACTTTTCACAAAATTCACAACGTCCTGATCTCGGGACTATCTTTTACAAATGGCGTCAAGCCGTTGAATTTTCTTAATAATATAAAAGGCTTTGGCCAATAAACGAACGACAATTTTGAAATTTGAAATTAAAAGCAAAACATACTTGATTTTTGGACACTACCAAGTTTTTTCCTTGGACCTTGCCATCCAATTTGTAGTTTATTTTGGCTGCCGGGCAGTAGAAGAAGCACCTTCTCTCCCACAAATAATTCTCTATCCTTAGTTTTCTTGTTAAAATAGGCAGCATGTTTTTTCCTGGCTTGTCTGAGATTATCATTTGCAAGTTTCCAGTCAGTTTTAAGACGAGTGGTCAGCTCGTTCACATATTGGTATGATGAGGTAACAGTCTCTTCTGCCTTCTCATCTGTCCAGGTCCTCAACAAATTTACATATGGACTTTTAATTTTTCTGACATATTTTTCATAACATTAGAAGCCTTGTGTTGAGGACGTTTCTTCCTTGTGTCATCACACAAGAATCTACCACTACCAATTCTTTTCCTGGGGTTTTCTCCCCACTTTAAGTTCCTTGTGATAGATCTTCTCTCTCTTTTACCGTCACCCAGTTCACATAATTCCGACCGAGGGATTGTCGGCTTATTCTGGGGTAAAATCACACTTTGTACTCGACGCAGAGTTGCCATTCTAACACATTCAAGTGAAGACTGTGTGTGAAAAGGGGGTTCCCATTCCACTTTGTCTACATTATTAATTTTATTTTTCTTTCCATTTTCAGGCCTAAGTTTGCCCCGTGGCGTTTCTAGGTCCTGAAGAGTTTTCCCACTTGGGGTTGTTCCCTCATGAAATATGCCGCAGGCTTCGATAAAATTCTCAATAATTATCTTTTCATGTGGCCAATAATATTTTTGAGCTACTTTTTGGCAGATGGTACCTACTTTCACGTGGTCCCCATCTTTTCCAACATGTAAACTCCGTATTACGTCTGCCCTAAACATCTTGGGAAGTACCAGTTGTCCGTGACCATTTGAACCAGTTCCGGCCTTCCTATATAACAATTTATTCTTCATGTAAAATTTTCCTTTGCTTGGAGGTGTATGGCAGTTACGCAATTTTTGAAAGCACGGCTTCAGTGACCTATCCTCAGCCTGTGCTTTCCTCATCTCTTCTGGATGAGTATTTATAGGTTCATATTCTTCCTTCTTGGATTGTGATCTGGTCTGCACTGTTGCCATGACCAGAGGTCTCTTGGGAGCCCCCAAGAAGACATAACGACATCCCAATATCATAGGGTAGATGGGTGCGTCGATCACTGCTACTCTGATTACTCCTTCCACATAGCGAGTTTTCACCGTTATCCTGGCAATGGGAAGTTTCATAAGTGGTATGTCCGTGGTCGCCCCTTGTATCTCCACTGTTTCGGTGGTAAACTGATCTGGGTTCACCAAGTGCGCACTCACAACAGAATCAAAATCTAAGCCTGTATCATAGAGACACCTAATGGTGACCCCATTGCAGACTACATCCTCACACACTGGGGGGTGATAAGGTTCCTGCTGTCCAGTAGGTTTGTCCTTTCCTCCCTTGTTCCCCATCTTCATAGCAGCAAATCCAGAAGTTTTCTTATGACAAAATTTGATGTCATGACCTTCCCTCTTACACCATTTGCAATATAATCTACCTTGATGAAAAGGTTTTCTTTCATCATGTTTCCTATCATTGAATTGTGGGTTTTTGTTTCTAAAATCATTGCGTGGCCTATCAAAATTGTGCTTACCTTTGTTCCACTGATCTTTGTTATCATATCTAGTAGAGTTTTGTGGAGCCTTAAAATTGTCAATCTGTTTCTTTTTAGCGCCAGCGACCTCTGCCTGGGCTGCCTGATACCTCTCAGCGACATTAAGTAACTCACCCAGCCTCTCTGCACCTTGTTCCATGAGAAACTTTCTCAAGTCTGGAGACATGGACTCTCTCAATTGTTCAATAAGGATCATCTCTTTAAGATCTTGGGTTTTCCCCAGAGCAGTCCATTTCTCCAAGTACGTCTCTAAACGTGCAGAGAACTGGTGATATGTCTCACCCGACAGTAGTTTGGCATTCCTAAACTTTTTCCTGTAAAATTCTCCGTTCTTTTCATACCTTAGCAAAAGAGCCTGCTTTAACATATCATAATTGTCTTGGTCGTCTCTTCTCATCAGGGGGCCAGAGATTGGAAGTGATCACTACCTGCTTACAATCAAAAGAACAACTGAAAGAGTTGCTCAGCCTAGGAACTGTCCAGCACCACGCAAGAAACCAAGTAAACGAACGGAAGAAATGAGCATTAAGACCTACAAGCTGAAAGAGCCAGAAATTAAGACCAGATATCAGGGGCTTATTGCTACAGCGGTGAGAAACACAGAAGAACAACCTGATGACTTGGAAACCCTGTGGCTTAAATTCAAGGACATCATAAAGACAGCTGCTGCAGAAGCATGTGGTGAAGTCCGACTTGGGAACAAGAGAAAGAGGACACCTTGGTGGACAGAGGAAGTCAAAGAGAAAATAAGATTAAAGAAAATGGCATGGAAACAATATTTAGGAGCTAAAAACACAGCAGGACAAATAGAGAAATATAGAGAATATGTGATACTCAGAACAGAAGCAAAGAACAAGGTGCTAGCAGCAAAACAGAAGTCCTGGGAAGAATTTGGAGAAAAGCTAGAAAAGGATGCGCAAGAAAACCAGAAATTGTTCTATAAGACCCTAAAGAACATGAGGAAGGAAAAAAATGCCCTCTTAAATTTATAAAGGACAAGCAAGGCAAATTGCTTACTGCCCCGAAGGAAGTAATGGAAAGATGGAAAGAATATTTCTCAGAACTCCTTGATGGTGAGCAAGGTAGAGCATCAGAAATGATAACCACTAGCACAGAAGAGGATACAAATGGTGTGAAGATGACATAAAGATGGAAGAACTGAAGGCAGCACTGGAGAAAATCAAGATGGGCAAAGCAGCAGGGCATGATGGTATAACACCAGAAATGGTTAAGTACATGGGAGCATCAGGCGACCTATTACTCCTAAGGGTCCTACAGGCAGCATGGTGCAACAAGGCCATACCAAAGGATTGGGAGATTGCCATTATAACACCGATTTTCAAAAAGGGTGACAATCGACAATGTGGAAACCACAGAGGCATATCCCTTCTCAGTGTCCCTGGTAAAATCTACTCTAGAATCCTAGAGCAGAGACTCCGATGCCTAGCTGAGCCACAATTGGAAGAAGCCCAGTGCGGATTCCGAGCAAACCGAAGTACTCAAGACCTAATCTTCACACTCAGGCAGCTGAGTGAAAAGGCCCTTGAGTACAAGAGTGAGATCCATCTTTGTTTCATAGATCTGGAAAAGGCGTTTGACAGGGTCCCCTGGAGCGAACTTTGGGACTGTTTGGCAAGGAAGAACATTCCAGCACCTCTGATTCATGCTATACAGAGCTTCTACAAGTCTTGCAGAAATTATGTGAGGACAGCAAACTATAAGTCAGAAGAGTTCAGGACCACCACTGGTGTAAGACAAGGCGATATCCTGTCACCTTATCTTTTCATACTCCTCATGGACGATGTCATCAAGGCATGTAAGGAGAGAACAAGAAAGTATTCAGTGGGGTACTGGAAGATGAGACAGGTCTGTATTTCAGAGCTAGCATTTGCTGATGATGTTGTCCTGATTGCTAAATCAGAGACACATCTCCAATCCAACCTGCAAGTCTGGAAGGAAGAGCTGGAGAAGAGAGGGATGGTCATAAGCAGCTCTAAAACAAAATCCATGGTGATATCACGAGAAGAAAGAAAACATCAGATTAAGTTGGGAGAACAGGTCCTGGAGCAGGTCGACCACTTTAAATATCTCGGAGCTATTATAGACCGAAAGGGGGGCATCAAAGAAGAGTTGGCCACTCGAAAAGCAGCGGCTGGGAGACTTTTTCAGGCCATAAATCGAGGATTCCTCAGCAAGAGAGAGGTTGGTAAGAAAAACGAAGATGGCTGTATACCGCTCCACCTATGTCCCAGTCTTGACATATGGATGCGAGTCATGGGCAATGACTACAACCCACAAAAGCCAGATTCAAACCTCAGAAATGAGGTATCTGAGGAAGGTGGTTGAAGTAACAAGAAGAGACATGGTCCGCAACCAGACGATACGTCAAGGCCTAAAATCCCACCCGCTGCAGACCCAAATAGAACAGTCCCAACTAAGATGGTTTGGCCATGTCTGCAGAATGGGAGAAGATCGGCTACCACGACAAGCATGGGAAACAAAGAGCCAGGGATCCAGACCTCCAGGACGACCCAGAGTCCGCTGGGAGGACAATATTAGACAATCTTTGAAGGACCGAGGACTAGAATGGAACCAGGCCAGGAAAAAGACAGCCGATAGGATAGTCTGGCGCTCTCTCTTCCAAACCTCTACACCTCACGGTAGAAGAGGAACGACTAAGTAAGTAAGTAAGTCTCTTCTCATCTTGGCAAACACTTCATAAGAAGTTCCCCTCAGCCCCTGAGATAACTTTAAACTCCACCTTTCCCTCTCCAACCCATAGGTGGTGGCTAAAACCTCAAATCTAGACAAAAATGACTCAATGTCATCGTCCCTCTCAACAAAATGGTCTAAATGGAACCCCATAGCTGAAGTTGAGGCTCCCTGACTAGCAGTGGCATCGGAGGTAGAAGGGCTGGCACCATTTTCAGGAGCATGGCCTTGCAATTCGAACTCTTTTAGTCGTAGCTCGTGCTCCCTCTGTAATCTCTTCTCCTCCTTTTCAGCTTCCCTCTCTGCAGCCTGTTTTTTTTCCTCTGCCTCTAACTTCTTCTCTTCATACTGGAGCCGCTTTATTTCAGCCTCCCTGTCCGCCTCCAATGCCCTAGCCTCTTTGTCAGCCTCAATCTGCAACCTTTTAATTTCTTTCTCAGCCTCTAATTTTCTTTCAGCCTCTTTTTCTAATCTTTTTTCTTCACGTTCAATAAATTTATCCACCTCTGCAGTGACATACTGAACCAACTCTGGTCCATCCATATTCATCTCGTTTGCAGCCAGCACAGCAGCAGATCTGAACTTTGCTAGGTCGGCCATAATATCAATCTTTAAAATGATCTAATATAATTTTCCAAACTCTTAATTAACAGAGTGCCAACACTAACTAATTAATTAACCAATCAGTTAACTAATTACTGGCTCTCAACAGTCCATCAGCTTTTATTTTCCCTTTTAAATACTTTTATAATTTTTGGGGACACTAGGGCTACAATATTTAAATTACTAAACAACTAACAAGTTCAAATCCCGGAAGAAGAGACCCCAATTTATTGTGGTGGGTTTTGATGTTATGAAATGATGTTGATATTTTTCCTTAATGTACTGAATGAGGCCAGCTGTGAAGGTTCCTGATTCTAACAAATTTAGGGTGAGTTATCAGGATACCTTTCTGCTACCACCTTATGGCCTCAAGCAGACTTATTCTTGACTAGTATGAATGATAGCTACGTCTAATGTCTAGGGATATGCAAGTGTGGTGTGATGGTACTTTAACAATAATACACAGCCATACAAACAAGTATTAAAGGTTTAAGATTAAAGGAAGTAACACCTGGGATAACTTTGTACAATTAATAATTTTCTGTATGATTTATTTGGTCCTGAACCTAGTATTCTTGTGGTCAGGACTTTAAAAATGAAAAGAATTCCAGATATATACAAAGTATAAAATTTAGACCCACAGGGACAAGTGTCCAAACAATTACTGTTAAATTATCCTAATAGTGTTACTGCTGCTCTTATAGCTGATGTACAGTTGGGGTACTAGATATTTCACTTATCTGGCCCACTGGAACTATTTGATTTCTTTCGGCCGAATGACCACTGCTCCAAAAGTAACAGGGGGATACTGGCAACCCCTATCACTACTGGCCTCCAAAATTTCTCAACAGCTTTCATATAAAGCTCTGGCACCGGACTAGTGCCAGATAAGACCCTGTAATAATGAAACAATGTCTCCTGGGTGATATCTTATTTAGACTGTGTTATATATACAAAAGAGCATACATAAGAAATAAAGAGCTGGGTCATATCCCATGGACCCATCCAGCACATCCATTCCACAGTGTACCAGTGTTGTTCACATGTCTCTCCTACAAAGGCGGCACTGCATCTGCAATACTATTATTAATCTTTCTTTTCTACCATACAATGGGATAGGTGAGCTGTGTCCCTCTGGTCACCTAAGAAAACATTTTATTTCACAAGACATGTGCATTTACAAAACTGGCAATGTGTTTCATCTTAATTCCCCTTCAAGCCCTGCATAAATCAGCTTGGGACCTGATTACTTAGTCGTGATGGCAGCATCTCTCACTCACATTTTTTTAAAATAAAATATATATGAATAATGTCGGTCTTATCAGAATTTAATGAAAAAAAACACAGGTACGTTGAATAATAGCAGATTCCAGATGTACTGCTGGCTGGACTGTGATGCCTATACTTTCATATATCTTTGCTTTTATAAGGCTAATCACTTTTCACAAAATTCACAACGTCCTGATCTCGGGACTATCTTCTACAAATGGCGTCAAGCCGTTGAATTTTCTTAATAATATAAAAGGCTTTGGCCAATAAACGAACGACAATTTTGAAATTTGAAATTAAAAGCAAAACATACTTGATTTTTGGACACTACCAAGTTTTTTCCTCTCTCATTCTTAGATCTCTACTGCTAAATATATTTTGTGTTAAGCCATCCCATAATTTTTCTCCCCCTTTTCTGCCCCTTTCTACAACAGACTGCATGTAACCTTTTCCTGCCTTTTTCAAGGATGCGTCAAAAAAGTCACCGTTAGTGCAA
Organism: Oreohelix idahoensis; assembly: GCA_024509875.1. Lineage (NCBI taxonomy): Eukaryota > Metazoa > Mollusca > Gastropoda > Stylommatophora > Oreohelicidae > Oreohelix > Oreohelix idahoensis. Next base: position 3,477 of record JAMPIV010020190.1, on the reverse strand, counting down.
GTCCAAACGAGCATGTGTTGGTCTGTCTGTACGAACAAATACCGTCTTTTGTCTATAACTTTATTTCTATCTGTCGGATTTTTGATTCGAAAGCATATTACCCATCAGAACAAGACCAGCTCTTAGACTAGCTAACTTTTATGATCATAAACCTAGTAATAAAGAATTCAATATATTTTCCATTTTGGTGTTCGTTGTTTTCTAAGTTTCCACTACTTGAATGTTATAAAAATTGCCTCAGATCTTCCTTTTTCCCGATAGGAAGTAATTATGCGTGTGTGTATATATATATTTTTCCACAGTGTCTGTGGTTAGAAATGTATTGGGCTAGCGGGGTATTTTTAAATTTTCAAACTTGCGACATCGTTCTCGACATAAGCTAACGGCATGTCTCGCACTGTTGGCCTGAGTAGCTAATTCAAACCGCTAACACTTGACAAGCCGGCAGCAGGTGTCCGCTCTCTCAATCTTATGCGTTTGTGTGTTTTATTCTTTCTATCTTTCCTAGAACCCTACGCTAGTAGAATTTTCAAATTTTTATCGTTAACCCTTGACGGGCGCGTTTTCTGGCGCGGTAAAGAAGACGCGTTACAACTTTACTAATTTTATTTCTACTTCTATTATGTTGACTTTAATATATATATATAATTAATGATTTTATCGTTGCATCAATGTACTTCACCACACATCTCCCCACCTAAGAACTTGCCTGATGCTAGTTCCAAACAGTGATACACATAGATAAAATCAACTCCCTACGCCTGCTGAATACTCTGATTTGGATCACAGGGATGCCTACTGAGGAAATTTGCACCCACGTTAAGTGACCCCGGAATATATTCAATGGTAAATTGATATGGCTGTAATAATAACGACCATCTTAATAATCTGGCATTTTCATGCTTGGCCTGTGATAAGAATACGAGAGGCTGATGATCCGTTTGGACCACGAATGTTCTACCATATAGATAGATCTGGAACTTTCGTATTGCCCAGATCAAAGCTAGACATTCTTTTTCGCTTGTTGAATAGTTTTGCTCCGCTTTGTTTAACTTGCGGCTAGCATAAGCGACTGGGTTCAGCTCTCCCTCTGGTGACGATGATCTTTGCAACAACGTAGCCCCCAGGCCCACATTGCTTGCGTCACTTCTCACCACAAATTCCTGACTCAAATCAGGTAATTTCAAGATAGGCTTGCTTGTAAGTTTTTCCTTTAACTCTTGGTAGGCCTATTCACATTGGGCTGACCAAACAATTCTATCAGGATTTCCCTTCCGAGTTAAATCCGTCAGAGGAGCACAAATAGAGTTAAAATTTTTGATATATTTCTGATAGAATCCACACAACGACACGAAAGATCTCACGTCTTTCTTTGTTTGTGGCCTAGGTGCTCTCTGCAATTTTTCAAGGTTCTTGGGGTCAGGGGTCATACTACCCTGAAACACAGTATGTCCCAAGAACTCCAACTCTTTACAACCAATACAACATTTTGTTGGTCTAGCCGTCAAATTAGCCTCTCTTAGTCTCTCAAACAGCATAGTCAAAGAGTTAATGTGTTCCTCAAATGTTTCTGTAGCAATGAGGATGTCATCCATAAAGTTTGTGATGCATGGGTTATTTAGTGGATCCAACAATTTTCGCATCATCCTAGAAAATACAATCGGAGCATTTTTCAACCCAAAAGGTAACATGTTGAATTCATAATGCCCTTCCGAAGTGCTAAACGCCAAATAAGGTCTGACCTCAGGCTTCACTGGAATCTGATAATAGCCTTTGCTCAGATCCACCTTCGAAAAATATTTTGCCTTGTTTAGCCTGGCAAATAATTGATTTGTGTCAGGTAATGGATCCACCTGATTCTCTGTGACAGCATTCAGTTTCCTGTAATCTATACACAGACGATGTTCTCCAGAGGGTTTTCTCAGCAAAACCACACTGGAACTATATGGAGATTCGCTATGAAAAATAATTCCTTCTTTCAATAGGTACTCAATCTCCTCTTTCAAAGCTTTCTCCTTGGCAAACGGGATCGTGTAGGCTCTCATACAGATCGGTGTGTTCCTTCCTGGATTTCCCTGTCCAGATACTTCTTTAAAAGGTTCACATGAATTACTTTCTCTTTCCCTTTCTTGTCGATTTTATAATTTGTTCTAGACACCTTCTCTAGAACAGTATATGGACCTTGCCATCCAATTTGTAGTTTATTTTGGCTGCCGGGCAGTAGAAGAAGCACCTTCTCTCCCACAAATAATTCTCTATCCTTAGTTTTCTTGTTAAAATAGGCAGCATGTTTTTTCCTGGCTTGTCTGAGATTATCATTTGCAAGTTTCCAGTCAGTTTTAAGACGAGTGGTCAGCTCGTTCACATATTGGTATGATGAGGTAACAGTCTCTTCTGCCTTCTCATCTGTCCAGGTCCTCAACAAATTTACATATGGACTTTTAATTTTTCTGACATATTTTTCATAACATTAGAAGCCTTGTGTTGAGGACGTTTCTTCCTTGTGTCATCACACAAGAATCTACCACTACCAATTCTTTTCCTGGGGTTTTCTCCCCACTTTAAGTTCCTTGTGATAGATCTTCTCTCTCTTTTACCGTCACCCAGTTCACATAATTCCGACCGAGGGATTGTCGGCTTATTCTGGGGTAAAATCACACTTTGTACTCGACGCAGAGTTGCCATTCTAACACATTCAAGTGAAGACTGTGTGTGAAAAGGGGGTTCCCATTCCACTTTGTCTACATTATTAATTTTATTTTTCTTTCCATTTTCAGGCCTAAGTTTGCCCCGTGGCGTTTCTAGGTCCTGAAGAGTTTTCCCACTTGGGGTTGTTCCCTCATGAAATATGCCGCAGGCTTCGATAAAATTCTCAATAATTATCTTTTCATGTGGCCAATAATATTTTTGAGCTACTTTTTGGCAGATGGTACCTACTTTCACGTGGTCCCCATCTTTTCCAACATGTAAACTCCGTATTACGTCTGCCCTAAACATCTTGGGAAGTACCAGTTGTCCGTGACCATTTGAACCAGTTCCGGCCTTCCTATATAACAATTTATTCTTCATGTAAAATTTTCCTTTGCTTGGAGGTGTATGGCAGTTACGCAATTTTTGAAAGCACGGCTTCAGTGACCTATCCTCAGCCTGTGCTTTCCTCATCTCTTCTGGATGAGTATTTATAGGTTCATATTCTTCCTTCTTGGATTGTGATCTGGTCTGCACTGTTGCCATGACCAGAGGTCTCTTGGGAGCCCCAAGAAGACATAACGACATCCCAATATCATAGGGTAGATGGGTGCGTCGATCACTGCTACTCTGATTACTCCTTCCACATAGCGAGTTTTCACCGTTATCCTGGCAATGGGAAGTTTCATAAGTGGTATGTCCGTGGTCGCCCCTTGTATCTCCACTGTTTCGGTGGTAAACTGATCTGGGTTCACCAAGTGCGCACTCACAACAGAATCAAAATCTAAG